>BMAV01014760.1:0-100949 GCA_019973955.1 Trichonephila inaurata madagascariensis
TTTTCCTTTTTCCAAATCGATCAAAAGTAACGTCCTTCACATAAACAGCGACGAAAGGGTGCATCTTGACGACTGGAACTATTTAGTAAATCAAAAGATGACGCAAGCTCGTAAAATCTTACCCATCACTTCAAACGAGATCGAACGATGCTCTCAAAAACAAAAGCAAATGCCGGCAACAAATTAAAACACGGAATAACAGCGTCAACGCGTTTCGCAGTAACTCAAGAAAAGTGAGGACAACACGCGAAGTTAACGCTCTGGCTACCTGTCAACGAAGACGGGATTGCACAGATTCGCTTGAGATAGCGTCCAGCGACGCATTGCAAATGTGAAATTCTCTGTAAACAAAACAAAAGATTCGCGACGTCACGTTATTGCCTTGACCTTCAGAATGAGTTTTCAGTGATTGACCTAATCCAAAACTTTTTCGCTGGAGTCGAATGTATATAAACAAATATTTCACTCGAGTGAAAGAGGAAAGCTATAAAGCGCGCAATGCATATCAAATGACAATTTAAAGAGCCTCAACTAACTTTAATGGACTTATTATTATTTTTATTATTATTGATTTTAAGAGAGGCTTCCGTCAACCAGCCATTTTGAATTTCATGGACCTTCTACTTTCCTCCTCAATCTTGATAAGAGTATTGATTTGAATGCAATGAAGTGCAATGGCCGCGGTAGCCGAGTGGTCATGGTCGCGAACTGGTGACCTGTATTATTTCTGTCGTGTCATGAACTTGAGTCCTAGTGCCACTTAAGAGACACAGCATGTAAAGAAGTTGATGCACGTTAAATCTACAGAGCAGGGGTTCTTAAATTGTGGTTCACGGACCCCTGGGGTCTACAGCGTCTTTTTAAGGGATCCGCGGAAGACCTGAAGGGAGAGGGGCTGATGCAAGTTAAATATATCGCGTCTTAAAGTCCTGACGTTGGTGTGTTGAGGAAGTTTGGAGAAGAGATGCCAATATCGGCGACGTTCCCGTCACTAAACCGAGACTCAAAATTACGCGGTTCGTTGAAAATAGCTTTCGTGTTGCTTTATAGTGTGTGTGTGTGTGTGATGTTTAAACTCTCTCACTCACTACCATGATTCAAAATTAAGAGGATCATTGCAAGTAGCTTCCAAGAGCAATATTGATTCAAAATCTACAAAAATTTATTTTTATTATATATTAAGTATTTCATGAATATCTGTAGCAATAATGCACGGAAACTTATTTGTTCACATCACTAGGGTGAATTATTCAATTAATATCATGAAATTCTCGTATTATAGAAGAATTGGGAGAAAAACATTTTTGCCAGAATGGCAGCGTAAAAATTTTTAAAATGTCAGCTTATTCGTATGAAAATTTGATTTATTTGATACACAATCAGTGCTATTCCAAAATTATCATCATTCACATGTAAGCAATATTTTAATTTCAATCAACTATAAATGCTTAACGTTATCAAATTATTACCTTTGAATATGTAAGACGTGGAAAATATTTAAACCAGTGAGGCTTTCACACGCCTTGGCCTAACTAGTGCGCTGTCAATATAATTAAAGGGAAAAACCTCACATTATTATTTATTAAAAAAAATTCAAATGTGGTATCAATCCCCAGTTGAACATTGCCGCAATTACGAGAGTGTCGAACATTACTTTGCAATAAAATGCAATTTATTGCATCAAAACCATGAAATATATCTAAAATGCAATTTTGTTTTGCAAACAAAATATTGCGGAACATATAAAGCTCGTTTGCATCATTTTTTCAAAATAATAATCATTTGCGATTCCAAGTCTTTATTGCAACGGATATGGCCAAGAGATAAATAAGACTCAATAATTCCAAAGCTATCTTGTAAACTTAAAACGGAACGAGAATCAGATGGCTAAGAGCTTGTTCTTGATACCTGAGGGAAAAAACTGAATTGGATGTTGTGTCCTTACACCTGGAGAAATTCTCCCCGTAATAAATTCATAAATTTTGGACAAAACGGCTTAGGAATGCACACCCCTTTTCGAACAATACTAGCAGGGACACGTCTTGTGTTGATTTCTTCCAGCTGCAGTTTATATTGTTAAATGAATGGGTGTGTGTAAAGAGGGCAGCGGACAGTGCGGTTTTGGCGTTCTGTACCCTCGAACCTCAATTTGAAAACCATGGCATGACACGAAAAACACCTGAAGTAGTGCCGTTCTCTCCAAATTTCCCCAGTATACCAGCGTTTCTCAAACTGTGAGGTGCCCCCTCCCCCAGGAGGGCATGATAACCTTACATGAGGGGCTTGAGCATATCGAGAAGTCGAAAATAAAAGATTCTTTTATTAAACTATTAATTTACTGAAAAGAAGCAAAACAAAATACATTCTGACATAACAAAAAGTAAAATACACATTTACTCTTATAAATGTATCAGTACGGCACAATGTATTTGCTAATTAATTTATCAATACTAAGTTAAGAACAAAAGTTTAATAATTATTAATGACATCATGGCTTATCGTATACAAAATTTAATACTTATCTTGATAATTTGTACGGTTTATAAAAAAACGTATTGTTGCTTTAGTGCCAAAGTACATTATTAATGAATTCAATACATTAGTATTGAATTCAATACATTGTTATTGTAAGGAGGGGGCGCGATGAAAATTATGATTGAAAATTGGGTCGCAAACATGGAACGTTTGAGAAGCACTGCAGTATACAAAAAAGAAAACTTAAAAACCCATTTTCTTTTAAGTGAGCGATGTCTCTTTCTAGTTACTCTGCATGTAGTATTTTAAAAGAATCAGAACCCCGGAACATTCAGCTCCAGAGGCGTACACATACTACATTTTGGGGCGGGATTATATTTTAATAAACACGTTTTCGAAAGCGCAGAGGAGTAATCGTTATGCTAAAAATTAAAAATATCTTGGCATATAGAAGTTGAATACAAAAACTTCATCTTTGTGCACATCACTGTACAATTCCCCACTTGAACATCGCTGCTCGTGAGTCTACTACCTCTACCAACTGTTCCTGAATATGAAGTGAGAATTTTGAACCATGCAAAAAAGTAGTAACGAGGACGACACCTGAGCTGACACTTCCCTCTCCAAAGCCAACAGGGGTAGTAAATTTTTAAGTGTACGTTCAGCTAAGAGGGTTTTTGGCGCGGACCTCGTTTTTTTGAACCAGGGTGGTACGAGGACGACACCGAGCTGGCACCACCTCTCCAACACCACACCACACCAAGGGAGAACTTTGCCTAAGATATAAGGGCATCTACCCGGGGGTTTTTTTACGGGTTCAACTCGTGACGGGCCCCCCGATCCGATCCGACCGCTAGGCCGAAATTTTTCATTCGAATCAAAACCGACTTTTTTGTTCTAGACATATCTAACAACCTCTGCTGATATATTTTTTATAAAAATCCCGGCACGCTTGTTATTAAGAGCTAATTTTCAAGTTGTTTTTTTCCCTAATTTCAATTTGAATTTTTATATGTTGTATTTTCTCTTGAATTATAATTTTCACTGTGCACTAATTAATTTTTTTTTTTTTTTAATAAAAATGATTTGTTTTTGTTTTATAAATATGTAACATGGATTTTATTATTACTTTTTTTTTTTTTGGGAAAAAATTTAGGTTTTTTATATTACATGATTTTTTAAAATAAAAATAAACACATCCCTAAATTTACCATAGGTCGCATAAATTTTTTTACACGATTTCTTTTTTTTTTTTTGGTTTTCTAAGGAACGTATGTACCATGTAAAAAAAAAAAAAGTTGAGTGTATTTAATAAATTGGACCAGTTCAGGGCAAACACAAACACAGTGAAGATATTCGCATTTAAAATAAAAATTTCCTTTCTTTGTTTCTAAAATGCTACCCAACACGTGTTTTGAAAAGAAAAGAAAAAGGTTAAGTCACGAAACTTTCCGGTAACTCATTTAATTTTTAATTTCTTCTTATACTTTAACTTTTCCCTGGTAAATAGCTTTTTCCCGCAAATCTCGCAATTCCACCCCCCCATCATAAAGAAGGCAATATACTTAATTATAAGATCTCATAATTTTCCCGGGAAACCTTTCGACGTCAGGTTTAAAAGCCCCGCTTTTAAACGTCGCTGGGGGATATTAAAAAAAAGCACAAGGATAAGTGTTTATATGAAGCACTTTATCATATTTAGCACGTATTCTTTTTTTTATGTTTTTGACATAATTTATAGCAGAAGAAATGTTTATGTTTGTGCGCATTTCATCACATCTGCAAAGAGGGAATGAATTCAATTTCTGACTAAACGAAACGAAAACAATATTTGTATCCGGATAAAATTTTAAAGAATGTAAAAAAAATTTTTCTTCATTGGCTCAAACCCTTGGGCCCCGGCCCTTTCCGGGGTTTTTCCCCCACAGGCATCCCACTTTTCCTTTTTTTCCAAATTTTTTGACCTTTAAAACGGGGCCCCTTCCTACCAGGGGGGGCTCGGCCGGAAACCCCTGGCCGGGGCGGGGAAATTTTTTAAGGGTGGATTTGGGGTCAATTTAAATATATATTTTGTTTCAAAGAATTTGGTTATTTTGGGGGGAATTTGGTATTTCATTTAACGTTCTTATTATTTTTTTTTATTTTGTACTTTTAATATTTAAGGCAGTTTTCTTTGTGTTTTAAACTTGAAGGGGTTGAGGTGGGAGTATATATTAAAGCATGAAATTTTTTAAAATTTGGTTTTAAATCTTTCACTTTAAAATTAGGGGAAACAAAGGCTTTTTTTCACCCAGATGCTGGGGAGAGCTATAAAAAAAGACAAGGTATAAAAAGGTTTTTACAGATGAGAGCTACAGGAGATGTTTTATTTTTTCCTGAGTGTTGTTAAAAAGTTAAAACAAACGCTTGTGATCCCCCCCATGAGTGAATTATTTTTCGAAGAAATTCGCCCGCTGAAATTGACGATTCTTTCATATTTCACCGTTTGATATATAATAACAAGTAATTATGTACTTAATTTCGAATTATCTTGAATGTTTTGAAACTTAATATATATATATATAGAGAGAGAGGCGGCATTTTTGTTCGGGGCGTCAAAACTGCTAGAGCCGGCCCTGTCAACACAGTCAATCCATCTTAACGGGGGTCTGCCCCGAGGTCTATTTCCCACGGGCTTTGCCAGAAAGATTTTCTTGCAGCAACGATCTTCATTCATTCTAGCCAGATAACCAGCCCATTTAAGTCTCTGTAATTTTACAAGTTTTACAATATCAGGTTTGTAAATTTTGTAAAGTTTTAAGTTAGATCTTCTTCTCCGTGATCCATTCACTTGGATCCCACCAGCGTAAGATCTTTCTCTCGAAAATTCTCGAAGCTTCCTCATCAAGTAAAGTCAATGGCCAAGTATCTGATGCATAAGTCAGGACAGATCTTATATAAGACTTTTGTAAAGAATAAAATAATTAATTATCAGTAAATAAAGTTAAAAGACAGCGCTTGTAGCTACGGGTATGGAATCAGCACAGTAAACAAATTGAATGAAGCTGCCACTATTTAATGTAACTTATTTTTATTAATTTTTATGGGACAATTTATACCTTTTCTGAGATGTAGCTACCTAATGAATGCAATCATTTAAAAAAGATGCTCCCTCAGAATAATACATGTCCACAACGTGGTTCTCGAGCCAGAGTAATTGTCTGTCTCCTATTCTAAAGCAATTGGCGACAGACATAAAAGTTTTGAACTGAGTTAAGTCACGAGAACGTCTCTTGAGTTGGAATCCCACTCTCCGATCTCACACACCACGCCAACGTCAGAACTTAAATACACGACAAATTTAACGTGCATCAGCTCATCTATGAAGAGGGTCTTCATTGGCTTCAGAATTTGAACCTTTCACTCTTCGGATATACCTTAAGAAATGCTGATAATAGTATTCTTAATATTTCGTCTACGTTGTTGAAATGACGGATATTCTGATCAAGCACAAATAAAATTGTATTCATAAGATCTTAGCTATATCTGTGATTTTAAAATTCATGTAAAATTTATTTGGGCAAGAAGAAAGTTGAACTACTTTTTATGAAGCATCGAAATTTCAATATAGCATTCCAACGACCTTGATCAAAAAACATGGGATGCATTTCTTCATAGATGAAAGAGATAAAAGTCATAAGTTGTTGTTTTTTTAAACGAAATTACATGCATCCCCATTCTAAAACATTGAAAAAAATGCCCGTCTAGCCTATGAAAAACAAGTTCAACATGTGACAAAGAGTTAATAAGTGAACCCTGATCAATTGCCAGATGATGATCTCAATAATAAGAAGAAAAATTACTTTCAATATATGAGATAGTTTCTAACAGCATCCTTTTCAGTTTGTTTCGATAGCTTTTTCACTTTCGATTGCATCACTTGGAACGTAGCCAGAGCTCTGGACTTCGGCAGAACTCAATGACAGATGCCCAATAAAAAAAAAAGAGGAAAGACCTCATTTAAAATTTGCATTGACATTGAAAAATATATGTATGTGAAAGGGGTTAAAGCAATTCAAGCGCAAAATCTCTTGTCTAGAAACTGTTTCTTCACCCGCTGAGACCAAGCAGTTACCATGGCAACATATTCAGGAAAACTGATTTGCCATTTAAAAGTATTATTAGCGCTCTCTTTGTGTGTGTGTGAACCGAACTCATAGCTTCTTGAAATTTTACATTTTGTATAATGTTAGAATGTTACATTAGCGACCAAATTTGACAGAAATTTTTTCTTAGGAAAGAGAATTTCTATCCTCAATCAAATTTAACTCGTATGGCATAAAAAGAACAATAAAAAACAAATTAAGGAGAAATGACACCAATTTGTGCCAATCAAAGTCGCCTGGCTAATTTTTCCCAGAAACTTTAAGTGTTGTCCTAAGAATTATTTAATTCTGTTTCTTTTTTCAAGGAAAAAAAAAAAAGATTTTGCTTTATTTTCTTAGAAAATCGGATTTTTTTTTTCAAAAATAAAAACCCTAATTACATTTTTTTTACTCCACATAAAATAACACAATAATAATTATTATTTACGCGATATTACATATGTACTAAGTAATAAGCAATGTTATATTATAAAAAAAACTAGCTGTTTCGCACGTTGCTTCACGATGTTGTACGACTATATTTTGTTTAATTGCTTTTAAATTATTATCAAAGTCCTGGTACAGACTTTCGATTGTACTTAAAAACAGGACAGTCTCTGCCTCATGATTTAAGAAGGGCTGGACTTATATAAATTTCTAAAATGAAAATATATTTATCTATAAAGCCTTGTAACTCCTCCCTCCCGCCCAAGGGAATCTATTTCTACTAAAGTCGTTCTCAACAGATCTCTACTGAACAAAAGAAGTAAAATTTTTTACCAAATTTCTTTAAAGGTCTATTAGTCCAAAAACAGGAATTTTTGTCTATAACATCTTCTCCCTTAAGAGTGATCTCTGCAAAACCCGTTTTTAACAAATCTCTACTCAGCAAAAGAAACATGTATGCCAGATATCAAATCTGTAAATTTAATAGTTTAAAAACGGGAATTTTTGTCTATAACCTCCCGCAACCCCTCTTGGAAGTCGATTTCTCCCAAACCCGTTCTTAGAATCTTCAAAAGAATCATGCCGGCAAAATTTTTTGTCTTTAGGTATAGCTCCAGAGATCTCGTGACGAGTGAGTGAATCGCTTTCCGCCTTTATTTCTGAGAATACTGTGTTCGATTTTTGCAAGAGAAAGATTCGTTTTTAGAAAAGTTCAGCGCAACCAGTAAGAAATTGCTTATGAAGTGAGGATATAAACTGTGACGAATTTGATAAGAGTGAAATGATTCTTAATGAATCTTAGATATGAAGGAGACTCACCACAACTTGATTCATCCGTATTATCTCCGCAATCGTTGTCATCGTCGCAATGCCATGTCATGGGAATACATCGTCCATTGCCACACTCAAACTGGTGAGATGGGCAGTGAGCTGTGAAGTAAAAATAAATAAATAAGAATGGGTAAAAAGTGATGTGGAAGAGATTCCGCATTCATATTTATCGAATAAGCTGCTGATGTCAAATCTTCATTGTTGTTTCCTCTCGAGTTACGATTTATTTTACGAGTATGTAACCAATTATAATATTTAATTTGTGATATAATAATAAATAATTGATAACTAATTAAGTGCAAATACAGTAAAGTAGGAAATGGAAAATATTAAAATGGAAGGTTTGATATACATAATTATTGAAAATCTTTAATTCGGTATAATTATTACTATTATTATTATCAGGATTTACATTTTCTTTTTAAACTAATGCATAGACAATTTCATTCTGAAATTGTTTATGCATTGTGTTTCGTATCTTGAAAAACACTGAAAGGAACTATTACTAACTCCTACCTAGCATTCCGTCACAAATTTGGAATTTTACATGATTTGTTCGAATGTAGATTCCTTAAATTAAAAAAAAAAAGTACGGAAATCTAATAATTTAAGATAATATTTTTATTTCAGGAAAGTTAAAATTATGTACGATAATCACATATAGATGTTAAGCAATACTTTACTTTTAAAAATCAAGAATATATAGTAAAAATAGGTTTCAAAGAATGATTATAAAAGAGAAGATCTTATGCTGATCATTAAAATAATTCTGATTCAGTCTGGTGTGCGAAAAAAAAAAAAAAGAAAAATAAAATATTTCTACATTAATAGTAAAAAGAAAACGGTTAGATCGATTTAATTTAACGTAAAAAAAAACAATGGCCAATATATTGCTTCAGTATTTTTAAAAATAATTCTGGTATTTTTAATTTTCTCCTAATATTGATATAGATGACAAAAATTTGTCAAAAATATAACGTAAGAATAGAAATCTGAAAATAAAGCGTTCGAAGCATATAAATTATTTTTCATTTTGCATTAATTTATGTGAATAGGTATATATATATATATGTATATATCCCCTTTTAATTTTATTCTGACACAAATGAACGCCTATATATATTTTAATTTGATTCTGCTCTTGCTCATTAAAAAGAAAGGTAAAAAATAAATTAGCTGTGTAATTTGCTGTGATAAATCCTCAAAGTGTTTCTTTGTCTATAACTGCTTCAAAAAACTCAGAATATTTGCGCCAATAAGATATATTTTCCTTATTCAAAATATTTAATCCCAATTGCTTATCTCATCCTCCTCCCCCTCTCTCCATTTCTTTGAAAGTAATGGTTGGAACAATATATATATATATATATATATATATATATATATATATATATTATTCAAAATAGATAACAAAATTACTAAATTTAAAGACAAGAATCAAAGCAATTTTAAGAACCAATTAGATAATATTTTGTTTTTAAAATATTTCAGATAAATGATATTAGCTAATAGATTTATAACTTAATTTCTCAAAAATTACTTAATTCCTTTCAATTTTCACTTGACTACCAGTAGAACACTTTTAATTTTACTTTTGTTAGAGGGGTAAATATGGTTTATATATTTATGTAATTTTATATATTTATATAATTTTTAATAAACTCTACTTGAGAAATGACTTGAATAGTAAAGATGAAAAAATATCATTGAGATTTTGGAAGCTGAAAAAGATGGATGCTGCAGTATTATAAACATTTTTGACTGAGGACAGCTTTTAAACTTACATAAAAGTGGGGTTCATCCAGAGGAGTATGTGTATATATTATACACTAAATGTAACCACAAATATTTCATAAGTAATTTTGCAATTAATTTGAAAAATAGTGCAAATACAAAAATGTAATCAATTAAATTTACGAATTTAAAATTGGCACCAATTTATTTAAAAATCTAAATAAATTATAAGAACAGTTTTCCTCGTTTGACATTATTTTATAAATATACATCTCTAATTTAAACATTTAACATGAAATGTTATATTTGATTTAAATAAGCTTCATGCAGCTCAATTTAATTTAAAATTTAATAAATAATTTTAACATTAATTTAAATCAATAACGTCGTAAGATTTACTATCTTCTAAATTATAAAACATTAATTTATAAATTTAAACTCTGTAAAGAAACGCATGTTTAATTTTTTCAATTAAAAAAAAAGAAGGAAATAAATCTTAATTTTTTGCCATAAATAATATGATTTTTCATTGTGTATTCAATTAATAGTAAAAATAAAGTTAATATAAATAAAAAATAAAGTTAAAATTAAGTTATAATATAAAAACTTACCACTGGATGACTTTACAAATAATATACAGATAACTAAAAATGCTAGATGAGCACTCCCTCTTTGAACAGAAGGCTTTAACATGTTTAATTCAGTACTAAATTAAGCGAATAAATTATTCTAAACGAAAGATCTGCAGTCTTTCGAATCCCGAATCCAAATGTCGCTCAAAACGAAAACAATCAAATTTGTACGGAAGCGGAGCGAAACGACATTGAATCCCGCGGTTGCAGGGTTACCTCAGCCAATAAGAGATTGTGCCGCCAAGCAACGTCGCCAAGTAGCAGATGAACTGGGCACATGGAGTTGAACTGGTGTTCGCGGGTTTCTACTTGATTAAGTGTTCGAAGAACATTCCGAAAGTAGAAACGTGCTTCATATTCCCCACCACCCCCTTTTTTTTTCTTTCTGGAACATTTGGTTATCTCGAGGAATATGTTAAATTTAGACTGCTTGGTGTGACTTGAATCGAATTCACAAAGAAAGGGGCATTTTTTTTTAATATCAACTCTTAACATTTAAAAGGGAAATTGACAATTTCACTAATCTCGTCTTGTGAGACTGGCTGACTAGTATATTAAAAGTCATGTTGGAATCTAAAAAAAATTGTGAACTTTCAAAGAGAGACAAAAGCCTAGGGATACTTAATACCACAATAAGACTTAAGAAAAATTTAGAAAAAATTAATTTACTTCACAAGCTTTTTTGTATGAGAAACTTTTTTGCATTCTATTTTAAGATATCTTTTATTTCTTAGAAATCATACCTGTAGATAGCGTGTGTAATTATTATTTAGAAATATAAAACTAAACATAAATTATGATATAATGAACTTGATATTGTGACTTTGTGTGGAAATCAGCTGATAGAGAAATGAACTCTTCTGTTCTCCTGTTAATATGACTGAAGTTCAAAATTATGAGGTCATTTATCTACAGTTCTAATTCAATGTTAATTAAAGTCCACTAACCGACACCTTTAAAGAGAATTACAATTTATATTGTTCCGAGAAAAAATTCTAATAAGAATCTTTTTTTGTCTCGTGCAGCTACTGCATAAAATTGATTTATAATAAAATTGGAATTTTGGATTGTTCGTTTTATTTTATTTACCTTGCTTGCATAAAAATCATTAAATAATTTAGTGACTTTGGACTTCGTCCCTTTTGAAGCGCAGTTAGATAACGTGAATGGCATCTGAGCTGCCTTGTAAGAGTCCAAATTCCACACTACGTCACACGAAGACTTTGAGGCCTATTTGGCCTGCAAGCAGCAGTTCCCATTGTTTCCCATAATGATCTTTTCAAGCATGGAATTTTGAGCTGGAATCAGTCATTAATCTTCTATTAATCAATCATAAACCATCCAGATCTTGTCATCAATCTACTATTATCTTTACAAACTAAACAAAATTAAACCACTAATTACGTACAGGGACGCCTTAACTGGGCCCGGGCCCAGGGCCTCACCCTCGGTGGGCGTCTTGTTTAATTCTTGAATCTGTCTTAATAACATCATGTGATCCAGATAATTTTATGGTCAAATATTATTCCGGCACACATTCTTTGAAAAACAAGGAATTTCACATTACATGTCAACTGGCAAAAGTGGTAAGACTGTATTTCTATGGACTAGAAAAGTCCATGTCTAGGACTAGAAAAGTGTTCCAAAATTTATATCTTATCCGAGTCCACTATCCTCTAAAAAGCAACATATTTCACGATACTATTCATTTTCAAACGGTCTTGTGATTAATCCTAGAAATTCAATATGCTAAGTTCAATATGCTAAGAAATTCAATATGCTAGAAATTCTAAGGATGCGGATTCGACCCCGATTCAAGTCGGTGGATTTTCATGATGCAGAAAATCGACAGCGGCCATGTCGTATGATTACGCGGCATGTTAAAGATCCCTAGAGTGTCTGTTTGGCTTGGGTGCTCTCGGCAAAATTAAATCTTAGTACAGGTTCGCGTGGTCAAGAGCTCAGGTTCCTCCCTCTGGGGAGGAAACTGGGTCATAAAATTACTTGCGGTAATTGGTATCGCCTATATGGTGCTGCACTAAAAAGTGATACCAGCTCCTGGGGAATGTACTAGGTCTGCAAAGGTTAAAATACCAATGCACAGCCCCATTAAAAAAGTTTTTTTTCCCCATCTTCACATAATTCATTTTGTGAGGCCCCCGCCCGTGGGGACCTCATTTCTACATTATCTACGCGACCTGTTTCTGTGGGGAAGAACGAAGGACCACTCAAATCATTCATTTTTTAAACCTGTTTATTAAGGTTTTAGCTTAAACACATTACACAACAATAATAATTAAGTAAGTTGATCTAGAATGAGAAGACGCATCACGTATTAACAAATAGTAGCGTACTTGACCACTGAATCTAACTTTATAGATTAATTTCTCTATCACTAATATACTCCTTTTCCTTATAGCTTATATAAAACTGCTTACCGCTATATCCTAGATAATCAGCTACGTTCTTTATCTGTTTTGATGTGGCTTTAATCCGACAGCATTCCTTATGGCCTCGAACCCACTTTGGTTCGTCAATACAGTCACGGCTAGGCAGAGAGAGTTAGGATTCTTCTAACTTATCTCCAATCACTTTACAGCTAACTCTACTTAGCGACTTCACTTCCCACTCAGCTATCACTTCTGCGCATAGACATAGACCCCGCTCTACTGCTAACTTCCAATATATATATAATTCCTAATTTACATAACCACGTTCTTCTTCTTGAGTTGTTGGAAATAATTGCCATTTCGGCCCCAAAGAAACCCCAAGAGGACATTAATAGAAATCGCGATGAAAGCCCAGTCACAATTTCTTCAAAAAATATTTAAAATTTTTCTGTTCTTTTGCAGTAATTTAATGTTTTTTGAAGTTATACTTCTTTTGGGGCGTTAGAGAAATATGATGAGGGTAAATTTTTACAATGCGCGCGCACACCGTCACGGATGTGACGCAAAACCGTCACGGATGCGAAAATTCTTTGTCTAGAAATATACAGAATGGGACAGATCATTCCCGCTTTCAAAATCTCGAAAAAAAAAATGTTTCTTCACTTTCCTGAAGAAGATGACTCCTGGGTTTGATCCGGGGACCTCACGATCTACAGTCGAATGCTCTACCACTGAGCTCTACCCCCGCGACAACGAGCCTTTGCTTTGCGTTCCGTAGGAACGGATATGAAAATGCTTTGTCTAGAAATATGCAGAACGGGACAGATCATTCCAGGCCTTCGACCCCGTCCCCATATTATTGGGCCTATTGTCACTGCGCAGGGTGTTTAAATTTATTTAAATCGCGATTATCTCAGGTTTGGCTGGTCCGATTGACTGAAGGTTAGTATTGTTCAACTCTGCTTGTGACCGCCTTTCTTCCTTGGCTTAGCTTGCCCTGCAAAAGATTTTTAAAAAGATTTTAATCTTGTTACGCCAAAGAAGTATAACTTCTTACGTGCGTACATAAGTACACACACACTTTCTTTTTCTTTTTTCTACTATCAAGGAAATTATGTCGGGGAATCCCTAGTATTTTTTTTTGTTTCCCATTTTCTTTTTTTATTCGTTTCATCAATAGGCTCGTTAGGAAAACTTAATCGATGCTCTTTGCATCTTCCGAAGATGCATCCGAACCGGAGAAACTGGCGCGGTTGAAAGCGAGGCGTCTGGAGACACCGCTTTTCATCACGAGTGATGAGAAGTGAAGGCTACGGCGAAGATCGTGAAGTGCGTTCTTACAAATTGTTTGACCTTATTACATCTTTGCTTTCGCGTGATGGAAACGTGATAATCGATTTCTGAGCAAATGTTGCTCTCTCTCTCTCTCCCACACGAAAAACGGGATGTGGGAAATAATAACATCAACGAAATTTTTTGAGCCAGGACGAAACTCAAAATGGAATTATGCAATCTGGGTGTACATTAAAATTATTCTACATTTGAAGGATTTTTTAAAGGGGACATCGTACGATTTACACAAGATTTTTTTAATTTAATGATTTTCAAAATTTTTTGGTTCTTCTTATGTGTGTACACTATGTAAAACAGATTTTGTGCTCAAAATTTCATAACAAGCTAGCCATTTAAATTTTTAATGAAAAAACTTAAAATTCGTGAAGTGATTTTAAAAGGCTACTCCTCCTACAAAAATTTACATACACGCATGAAATGTGATTAACAGATACATCAAACTATGTATAACAAAAGTTGGCATGGGTTTTGCGATAACATGATTGGTATTTCACAATACTTCTTTTTATGAATGCTTATTGAAAGTTCCATAAAAAATGTATAAATTCTGAGTTCAATTATTTTTAAAAAATAAGTATTACTTTGATTTAAAATGCATACCAACTTTTGTTACATGTACTATTAGCAATAGGTAATAAAAAATTCAAAGCATTATGCACAATAGAAAAAAAGCCTTGGCATTTTAAATGAAGACAAACTAGTTATTTTATGTTTCTCAGATAAGTAGGTTTCAAAGTTTTGATTTGTGCCATAGGGATGTGAATAAAAGCGAACATAAAAGCTATCATAATTCTGCGTTTTTTAAGTTCAGAGCTTTTAAATTTTGTGAGGTTATAGAAAAGTATATAAAGAATAATTTACGCTAAAAAAAATTAGATTTGATTTTTGGATTGATTTTTGTCAATTGAATCGCAATGTGTCCCCTTAAAGTACGGTACACACACAGAATGCTTACAAAAAAATGCTCCAACTATTAACGGTTACGTTTAAAAAAATAGTTACAGCGTTGTTGGGCCAAATTAAGTTATTGAAACACTTGTTCTATTTATAATATTGTGCATGTTTGGCTTGGCTATATCCCTAGAAATATAAACGTTATTCACTCGATAAGACATAGGCGGGGAATGTGTGATTTCCATGAATGACTTGTGTGGCCTTCATAGAAGGTTCATCTTATATTAATAGATATTCACTTATTTAGATACTGACAATTTAAAAATTTATGGAATTACATAAAGAACGGCATAAATGTAAATTTCGATGTGTAAGTTTCGGTATAAATGTATGTTCGGTAAGAGTTTTCGAGAAAATATACATCTAAAAACGGCAACCCTACCGGACATATTGGTACCTCCTCTCAATCTGCTCTCAGTGTCCTTTCTCTCTCCTCTCACTGTTTGCTCTGTATATATATCCTGTCTGTTTTCTCTATCTATCACCTCTCTTTTCTTCTCTACCTGATTTCTACACAAAAACTGCTTTCGTACTAATAATGTTCGTAAAAAGACAGTTATAACTTGTCGTTTATTGAACTTGTACCGTGTTAGTAGGTGTACATTTGTTATTGATATATATAAATTTTGTTGTATGTGTTTTTTCCCTCGCTGCCTAATTAAGATATCCCTACGTTCGGAACCGTGATTTTTAAAAAAGCGCATAAATGGGTAATTTTCATGATATTTAGTGTCTCTTAGATTAGAATACATGTATAAAATGGTTTTAAAGACATTTTGACAAAAAAAAATTTTTTAAAAAGCAATATTTCGGCAAAAAGTTAACTTAGAATAACCTTTCTTCAAAATGTTCTCCTTTTGTGAAAAATGCTTCTATTATAATAATATTTTGCCTCTATATAGCTCAGACCTCTGTACAGAGGCTCAACTATGATGTTTGAAAACTTCACTCTATTTTCAGAGTTACAACCCATTGAAATAATTATCGGCGTTTTTTTCTTAAAATTTCTCCCCTCTGTTGTCGTAAAACATGTATAAACCCACTTCTAAGTTATATATTTCAAAATTCAGTTGAGCTCTGTACAGAGGTCTGAGCTATATACAGGCAAAATATTATTATATAATAGAAGCATTTTTCACAAAGGAGACTATTTTGAAAATGGGTCAATTCTATATGTTCATTTTTGTCAAAATATGTATCTTAACTAATTTTTTATTGTAATACTATTCTTAAACAATTCTATATACATTTTCTAATCTAAGTGACACTAAATATCATAAATATTATCCATTTATACGCTTTTGCAAAATCACGGTTCCGAACGTAGTCGGATACCTTAAAATGAAGCACTCAGAGTGGCAAAACAGTTCCCCGTCTGTGCATTGGAGGAACTATTTCCAGACTCTTTTCAGTATGTTCGGTGTAGCACTTTGGAGGTTGCAATTATTCGTATATTCATTACGTTAATATTCACCAGTATTTTTTAATTAGTCCTAAAAAAAAAGGGCTGTGAGTTTAACAGATTTCTTGAGAGATGAGTGAGTGTTTATTAATGTCGCATTATAAAGCAGCAATAGGTTTTTGTTCGACGGATCTCGTAATTTCGAACCCAGTCAAATGGCGAGGGAATCACCTCTAGTTTTTGGAGGCCATTGATTAAGAGCAAGGATCATCTGTTCCATAACCAGTATCCATCATTGCTACAACGTCATCTAAATATCCCCAAACTCTGATAACGCACCAAATAAAGAACTTGCGAACTTCTCAATTCATTACGATTTGTAAAATGCTGCGTTTATTTTTGTTTGTTTATTTATTTTTGAAGTAAACGCATCTTTGGCCTTCAAAATTGGCGCATCCCTTTGTAAACACCCTGCGAAATACATACTATCACCTCGACTTATAACCTATGCGTTTTACTACCTCCCAAAAATAAATAAGTGAAGATGGTAAACAAAATAAAATAATTACGCTGGTAAGACAATAATACGTGCACTAGAGTACATAATACCTATTCTTTCGCATTAAATGCAGAAATTATAGCATATAGATTGAATTCTTGTGTTCATGTGCGCTTTTTTTAGGCCTTTTGATAGAAAAAAGTGTCGAAAAATATTACTTACAGAAATAGGTTGTAAATTGGGGTCCAAAATTAAGGTTATAAATAAAGCAAACTGCAATATCTTTAAATATAGTTTTTTATTTGTGATAAATTTTTGTACATACGTTCCTCATACTCTGAGAATAATTATGCTAACAAATAAAAGCTTAATGGGTTTTACTTCTTGTAATACGCAAATTCGGTACAAAAAATTGTCAAAACATGCCTATGTAATAATTAAATAAACTGAATGTGTCTAATAAGAAATATGGCTACCCCTTGCTGCTATACAGGCTTTGCAACGAGCTCTCATGCTACAAATTAGGTTGTTAATTTCATCTTGTGGCAACAATACCCACTCTTCAATAAGCGCAGATTTTTACATCTGGTGCGTGTTTGGAGGGTATTGACATCCAGCAAAAGCTTTTTCCTAAAGCATTTCAAACATGCTTGATATAATTTAGGTAGAGAGATTTTGCTGGCCATTCCATCCGGCACAAATATACTCTTCCTCAAGAAAGTCTTCGACAAGATTAGCTCTCTCTGTGTGTGTGGCCTCACATTATCCTCCTAAAAACAAAATCTTGACCAATTGTTTCTCTAAACCAGTGATTCCCAAAGTGGTCTGTGGCCGCGGTAGCCGAGTGGTATAGGTATCGGATCGTGGCTTGCCTTGTCACGAGTTCGAGCCCAGTACCACTAAAGACCCGCCGTGTAGGGCAGCGATGCACGTTAAATCTGTCGAGAGCTGAAACGTCCTCCCGTTGGTGTGTGTGGTAGTTGGGAGGGGGTGCCAGCTCAGGTGTCGTCCACATCACTTGACCATGGCTCAAAATTATGTGGTCAGTTGCCAAAAGCCCTCGTGTAGCTGAACAGTGCGACGTTAATATTCAATAAATCAACAATCAACCCAAAGTGGTCTATATAGACCCCCAGGGGTCTATGACGACCTGCAAGGGGTCCACGTCAGCGAAAAAATAATTTTGGGGTCCATGAGGTGTAAATGGGGGTCTATCGTGATGGCTCTCGTTAAACCAAATCATGATTTTAATTTTAAAAGAAAATTTAGTCAAGGGAAAACCTGATTTTATCTGTTTAATAGATTTATTTATACTAACTTTAACGAGGCTAATTTGAGGCTACAAAGTGACAGCATAAATTTTATTAAAACAAGGACCATGTCCACAATTTTGGCTACAAGACATACCTGTTATTTATCACGAATTACGGAATATATATCTTGAGAAAAATTTTAATTACTTTTCCTAGTGAGAAGGAGTTTCAGCGTGGTTGCTAATCTCCAAAACAAAAACAAAAAAAAAGGGGGTCGGATAAGGTCTGAACCCTACTAACGGAGGAGATTTAGGGTTAAACATGGCACGCTTGATACCAAATGTTAAAACATTTTTATTGAAGCAACAGATTTATTCCTTCCTTTAAAAGCATTTGTTTGTTTCTCATTTATTTTATGTATTAATTAAATTTTAATTTAATTAACATGTTTTTCCTCAGTTTTAAACACCATACTTCACTTCAGTTAGAAATGTAAATCATTTAAAGTGAGAAGCTCTATACCAGCAGTCAAAAAGACATTTAAATTGGTAAATTTGCATAAATTCAATATTAGGTAAGCAGGGTCTACCCCAAACCGAAAAACATGGCAAGGGGTCTATGAGACAAAAAAGTTTGGGAACCTATGCTCTAAACAGTCTTAAGGCCCTATCACACACACATATTCGGAACAACTGTTTAGGACAATTTTTCACCCAGCTTAGGGTGAAGGATTGGCGTAGGGAAAACGACACACTCTGACGTCAGCCGCGCTCTATCTCCACACGGAGTTTTGCTTTAAACGTGATTTTAAAAATGTGAGTTTTCTTTTTATTTTAGTTTTGTAGAAAAGTACAATTACCGTATTTATTATTAAGTTATAATAAATGTTGTAGACCTTTTCTTACCTTACCCCACTTACGCTATTGTGTAGATCGCAGCACCGTGGAAAAATTAGAAGTAGTCCGCGTACCTTAGAAAAGTCTGCCCACCCCTGCTCTAATGTAATGTGACGCATATCAGTAGAGTGAAAATTATGGAGGCGCCTTACTGTGTGTATCGAGAATTTCTTTCTCCCTTTTAAGTGAATGTCTTACTCAAGAGTATTGGATTTTTAGTCAACCTATTTAATTGAAATCGCAGATGCTAAGCTAGCGATGTTGATTATTTGTTGCGCAGCAAATGAGTAATCAAAAATAAAGATTAGCAGAAGGTTTGCAAACACTGACGCTGCAAAAAAAAAAGAAAGAAAGAAGGAAACAAGTTAATAGGGAGCGGCAGTTAAGTTTCGTTTTATTATTTACTGTTTTTGGAGTTTTAGAGTGTTGTTTCTTTAGTATTGAAATCTTAACCTTCGACAGACTTATCATTGATCAGACCAAAGGTTATGCTAATTATACTCTGTCCTGATATGGATCACTCATCTAAATAATAATTCTTTGTGCTACTTAGAAGGCTTACAAAATGATTCTTTTATTCCAACTTTTATGAGAAATGTTGTCGTTGTGGTTTTTGATTGCTGTTTATATTTTTAATAAAGGCTTTTCAATCATTCTTAATCGATTGTCAATGTTTATATTTTTCGCAATAGCAGCAACTCGCATCTATTGATATTCGAATTTAGTGAGAAAACACTTCTGAAGACAGTTCTGTTTAAGGTATCCGACTACCCTAAAATCATGACTTTTTTAAAAAATCGACAAATTCTTTTTGTGATTTTACTGTATAGGTCATCTTATTAGCTTTATAAAAATACGAAGGTTTTTATTTTCCATTCACTAGAACAAAAACTACAAGTGCTCGCAACTTTACATAAGATGTCAAAATTTAAAATGCGTTTTACTCGAAATGTGTTTTATTCGAAAAACTCAAACGGGAACAGCGATTGCTGAAAATATTTTTAAAAGAATTTGCTGAAATTTTGTGTGTATGTTCTGTATAATAGTAGAAGTGTTTTAACCTTCAGATTTATCAATCACTGTTTTATTACAAAATGTACAGTTCTTTATGTGAATATGATCACTGTTTTTTAAAGCAATTTATATAATAGTTCAGATAAAATGCTCTAGTTTTTGTAAAAATTAAAATATCTCTTATACTGAAAGTCATTTCAAAAAGGAATAGCAAAGTAATGCATCAAAGTTGAACAATTGAGAATTTATTCATTTACTATTTGTACAGAGCGGGCTTCGTTTTTGTAATTTTTTGTCAATTTTGATCCATTTTTTCCCACTTTACTAGCAATATAATTTATTTTTCTCTTCTTAATTTTAGCCCTTTTTCTTAAAATGTACTAAATAAAAATCACAAAAAAATCTCCATTCTTTTTTTTAAAAAAGTTGTCGCAAGTAGTCGGATACCTTAAAAAAGAATTATGTCCATTTTTGCACATTTAAAATCAAAACTATTCTTCAAAAGAATGATAAATTTACTATAATACATTTATTTGTTATTATTCGCATAATTTTGTGGAAAAATGCACTTCTTTTTTTAATAGAAATAATGATCGAGAAGTTAACTGAACCTGAAATAAAAGGCATTCTAACGTCATTTGTTTTCGCTTGAGTTTTTGAAAATATTGTTAAGCAGTTAATCGTCTCTCGAATGCAACAAATATCCACGCAAGTAAAAGATAGATTCTTTCAGACTAAATCATTATATATATTTATTTTTGAGCTTTATAGAAATCACAGCAGATTTTCTAACAGAATTTTCTCTCTAGTGAAATTCTAGCAGATCTCTATTAGTAAGCAATTAACACACTCATCTAAATCTACACTAGCACATATTCAACATCAGACAAATATTAAACCCGGAATTCAAATTCGTAATCACAATATCGCATAAAGCAATGAAACGCACAGTTGTTGTCAAATGTTTGAGTCCAATCTTACTTCCCTGCATCACCTTTATGCAGGCTTGGAAGAACTTTTTTGGAGTTTCTGCACAACTTTTTCATCTTATAATCATTTTAGAATCTTCTGGAATTCCTTAGGTGTGCGTGTGTGTGAGTTTGGGAATGATTTCTGTTGATAACTGATACATTAACAAATTAAACAATGAAGAAAAAATAAGTAGAAATAAAATATGGAAATATAAGTAAAAGTAAAAAAATATAAGTATAAAATGAGTTTTACTAAAACACATCTCTTTATATTGTGTTTTTTCTCCCACTTTTTTGCTTTCAGGAAATAGAAAAAAAAAGTCTCCTCTTTCTTTTCTGTTGAACAAATATCAAAATAAACAGGAAGTTCAACCGCTGAAGTTCTTGGAAGATTTTCATAGGGAACCATTCCCCTGAATAAGTACTTGTGGCCTTAATTTTTATCTGAAGTAAGAAATTTTTTTTTTTAAATAATGCCACATATTGATGAACGCATTATTGGTGCAAGTTGGGAAAAAATATAACATTTTCGTAACACGTACTTTCGATAAAACATGAAAAAATTAAGTATGCAATAATATTATACAACATTAAATAATGAAATATAAATGTGATATTTTTTTAAGATTTGTAAAAAAAAAGATGATGTAAAGGCATTCTCGAGGGAAATTATACACATATTCGTATCGGTCTTTTTTCTTTATCAGTCACATAATATGTATCGGTCGTATATATCTCTGAAATTATTAAACATGTTTTTTTAAGAAAAAAAAAAAATGCATAAATATATGCAACAGATTTTACACTCTATGCTGAGAAGACAAAATTAATTTTAAGAAGAGTTTGCACGAGGATACTGCATTGCTTGCTCAAATGCAATGTGCGAAAATTCCTTGCGAACACTAAAATGCATTTTGAGTTCCAAAGAAAATAGTAATCTGTTTATTAATGCATATCCTGCTTTCGTCATTCATTTTGTCCACTGCATATCATCACGTGGTTGTTCCCGTGATCATCGGCCTGATATTGGCAATTGAAACAAAAAAAGAACAAAATCGCAATGTGAAATATCGCCAAAATTCACTTCAACGGGCTAAATAACCAAATCTATAATACTCCACGAGTTCTACGTCACAAGTGACGTAAGAACTAAGCTGCTGCCATCTGTGGGACTCAGAAAAACTCATTTGTGTTTTTGCTGACAGAACTCGTATTTCGGCGTCAATGTGCCTTTTGAATGATGAAAACACAGGCAGAATTTACGAAAACAAGAAATGATGTAATTTCATGAGCTATTGAAATGTATTTGCATAAAATCGGAGTCGAGAGGTCGGAAAAAGTGGCTCTACCGGTCGAATTAGAATCAACAGCTGTGCGACGACCTGACGTGCTTTTCACTGCACGGAAATTATGCGCCGGTGTTGCGTCATGCATCTGCGCTGGAAAAGAGGGAAGAGAGGATGGAGTTTACAATCCCGTCAATGAATTTGTCGAGGATACAGCTGTGGTCCTAGTACGCTTATGCTTTTCTTCCGGTAGATCCCAAATATGTGCTGATTTTATTGTCCAACATGTAATGACGTAAAAAAAAGCGACAAAATATGTATATTTTGTGTGTCGTACGGTCAGGTGGATGCGTATGTGAAAAAGAATGATCAAAATATTATTTTTCTGTTATTTGTTATGGAATTAAGGAACGTACTGCGTACGCTTGTATTCATAAACAGATATCAGAATCTAATCACGTGATCTTGTTTAAATAAAATGTTCTTTATCGAAGATTGCTGTGATTTCATTTAGAACTTCACGCGTTACTAAATTTTAAGTTTTGAGGTACATTGGTTTTTTTTTTTTGCCTTCTTTAAAAAAAGGGTCGAGCATAAATAAAATACAACTCAATGTAATTAATATGAAATATATTTATTTTATTATAACATAATTAATAGGGCATAATTTGTTGTTTGGGCGAAGCAAAACATCCTTGAATAAATTTTTTGTCCAATATGACTAATATTTGAAATACTGATTATATCTCAAGCCGACAGCGATATTTATTTTTAAATGCTATGGCAAACAAAGAATTTTTAAAATCGATTAAATTAAGATTTGGGAGACTTGTTTTACTTGATTAAAAATAATAGAAGAAAACTATTTTAGATCATTAAGCTTTTTATTCTCGTTCTTACATCGCGCTACAATGTCAACAACTTTTTGTTGCCAGATCAGGAAACTAAATTTATAAAAACAAAGATAATATATAAATAGAGGTACAACATTATTCCTTCCCCAGTAACATAGTTACGATACGATATGCAATACATATATAAATAAGAGTAAAAATACAGCAAATGAGAATCATAAAAATATTGAAGTATTCGTTGTTTACGGAAAGCCAAAAACACTTTTTGATGATGACAAGAGTCGAATTTAGCTTTATTTGACACTATTAATAATATAATTAGATCCATCAGATATTATTATCAATAAATACAGTCGAACCTCTATATAACGAACCTCTGTATTGCGATTTTTTCTATATAGCGAACTTTTCCCTCGAACCATGGATATTTCATGGTTTTGTTCGTAAAATAACCTCTCTATAGCGAAGTGCATTTTCTATATAACGAACTTTGTATGCTTTAAATTAGAAAATGTCCTTAAAATTCATTAAATTTAACATAAAATGATTTTCTTAATATTGAAAATACAGTGAATTCTTCGACATTTCTTTTTCTATCTATTTTTTTTATGGGTAAGATATATAAAATAAGCATATATTAAAATTTTAAAAAAGGTGTGATTGATAACTTTTTTTAGTATATAGTGTTTATGATTTTAAAATTTGTTTTATGTTGTGTATAAAGTATATTAAAAGAGGAACCTCTATATAACGAATTTTTCATATAACAAACTTTCTTCCGGGATTTTGTGACTTCGTCATATAGAAGTCAGACTGTATATATTATTTTTCATATTATTATTATATCCTCAATTACGATCGAAAATAAATATTAACTATATGCTGCATTTATAATGCGTTATGAAGTAATAGTCAGCAGCGTAACGAAGAACATTTTGGCCCCCAAGTTGGATTTTACAAAACGTTACTTGGTGGTAGTCAGGCTTTGGGCCCTCCACCCCCGTGACGTGGAGGTTGCGGAGGTGTACGTTACGCCACTGGTAGTAATACGTAGTAGGATTCAAAAGTTCCCAAACAGAGTCTATAAGTTAAAAAATATTACGTTAAGGTATCCGACTACGTTCGGAACCGTGATTTTAAAAAAGCCCATAAATGAATAATTCTCATGATATTTAGAGTCACTTAGATTAGAATATATGTATAAAATTGTTGTAAGGACATTTTGACAAAAAAAATTATTTAAATACAATATTTTGGCAAAAAATTAACTTAGAATAACCTTTTTTCAAAATGTTCTCTTTTTATAAAAAATGCTTATAAAATTATAATATTGTGTGTGTGTGCTTATATAAAGTAGACTTCTCCAGAGAGTCTGAACTTTTTTTTTTTTGAAAAATTCACATTATTTTCAGAGTTACAACTAACTGAAATAATTATCGGCGTTTTTTTCTTAAAATTTCTCCCCTCTGTTGTGTGTCCTAAAACATGGATATAAACCCACTTCTAAGTAATATACAAAAATTCTAGTTGAGCCTCTGTACAGAGATCTGAGCTATATACAGGCAAAA
Organism: Trichonephila inaurata madagascariensis; assembly: GCA_019973955.1. NCBI lineage: Eukaryota > Metazoa > Arthropoda > Arachnida > Araneae > Nephilidae > Trichonephila > Trichonephila inaurata. Next base: position 24,684 of record BMAV01014760.1, read on the forward strand.
TATTATTATAATAGAAGCATTTTTCCCAAAATGAGAATATTTTGAAAATGGGTCATTCTATGTTCATTTTTGTCAAAATATTTATTAAATAATTTTTGTTGTAATACTATTCTTAAAACAATTTTATGTACATTTTCTAATCTAAGTGACACTAAATATCATAAATATTATCCATTTATACGCTTTTGCAAAATCACGGTTCCGGACGTATTCGGATACTTTAAGTTGCTAAAACACATCCTCCTTCGAAATAAGACCCTTGAATAACAGCACACTTTTACCATCTCTTTTAAAGTTCATGGAAACATTTTTGGAACCATGTCCTTTAATTCAGCTTGCGATGCACTTTTAACTTGATCAGCAGATTGAAATCGTCGAATCTGCAAGTGACTTGCCAGTTAAAGAAATATTCTAAAGTTTCAGACAGTGAAATCAGCGGTGTAAGAAGCATGTGCAAAACATTTGTTTTCATTTTCACCCCGTCGTTGTTTGAAGAATGTTCTTAAGTACCACCGCAGAAAACTTTTCAATGTTTGTGAACATCAAGAACGTTCGCCATCATTGATACTTTCTCTGCCTTCTCTGAAACGTCGATACCACTCTAACTCTTGCGTTCGCGATAGTATATCACTGCCTTAAACATGCTTCAACATTTCATAAGTTTTCGTAACATTCTTTTCCAAACCAACACAAAATTTGATATTTTCTCTGCTCAACAAACACAATTTCTTTCAATAGCCGGCTACTAAATGCATCCACGTACTAAATACGACGCTATGACAAGTCACCGAATACGTGGTTTGGGACAAACTTTTTTAGAAAAGAGGAACGATGCAGTGACACAGAAATGTTATCCTAGTCGCTCTATTGCAAAAAATTTTCCCGTTACAGGCTCAGTTCTGGAATTTTTAGATCCTACGTCGAATAACAAACACAAAAATGGATAATATTCAAAAATACCTGCCTATACAATGTACCATATTATTCTACGGACCATCAAATGGCAAATACTGTTCAGAACAATAACTGAGGAAATTATTCAACCTATTATTTAATTATCATTTGTTCCCGTAGATAATTAATAGAAGCACTGTATTACAGATAAGGATTCTCAATTTGATTGGTTGTTTTTTCTTACGTCCATACTTTAAGGTATCCGACTACGTTCGGAACCGTGATTTTGCAAAAGCGTATAAATGGATAATATTTATGATATTTAGTGTCACTTAGATTAGAAAATGTTTATAAAATTGTTTTAAGAATAGTATTACAATAAAAAATTATTTAAGTACAATATTTTGACAAAAAATGAACATAGAATGAGCCATTTTCAAAATATTCTCATTTTAGGAAAAATGCTTCTATTATAATAATATTTTGCCTGTATATAGCTCAGACCTCTGTACAGAGGCTCAACTAGAATGTTTGAAATATGTAACTTAGAAGTGGGTTTATCCATATTTTACGACAACAGAGGGGAGCAATTTTAAGAAAAAAACGTCGATAATTATTTCAATGGGTTTGTAACTCTGAAAATAATGTGGTACAAAAATCATAGTTGAGCCTCTGTACAGAGGTATGAAGCTATATACAGGCAAAATATTAATACAATAAACATTTTTACAAGGAGAACATTTGGAAAAAGGTTATTCTAAGTTAATTTTGCCAAAATTGCATTTAAATAATTTTTTGTGCAATAGTCAAAACAATTTTATACATGTATTCTAATCTAAGTGACACTAAATATCATAAATATTATCCATGTACACCTTTTCAAAATCACGTTCAAGAGCAGGATACTACTAAAGTCAATTCCTACTTAGGTCAACAAAAAGAAATTTTACATTTTAGCTACTTTTTATTAAATAATTACAATTGATGTTAGGGGCATAGCTACTGCCGTATCAATGATATTAGGGACAACATGAGTAACTACAGTCCCACTAACAGAGATCCCATATCTAAAAAAAGACCACGAAGGAATTTTGATACAGGGTGAGTGAGTGAGGTGAGTTAGGTGTTTTATGGCGCAAGAGCCAATTTTGGCTGTACTGCGTCAAACATTCATAGGTCTGTGGTCTGGACGGGAAAAGAAAAAATTGGATGACAAGATGGAGGGTCGAAAATAGAGAAGGATTAATGGGGTATCCCGGGGTCGTTTTGATTAGGGTGATCTCCTACGCCAGTAATTGATATAAATATGTATATACATATGACAGATTCACAATATTCAGTGGCAAAATATAAAGCGATTTGCCTCGCATTTTTCCGTTTCCTTTCAATGTACGGTTTTGGACTATTATTTTTTGTTTGTTACTATTTATTCATTCATAAATCACATTCTCAGAAATTAGGCCACCCAGGTACGATTAGAACCAACGACCTTTGAAATAGAAGTCCAACGCGCTATTGATTGCTGAACGGGGAAAATGGCGTTTTTTCCATATATGGTGTCCAATTTATTTTGTTTGTTACTATTTATTCATTAATTAAAATAAAACAAAAATTTTTTTAAAAGTATTAACATAAAGTTCACCCACAAATTTAAAAATGTATTTGAATTTAGTGGATGAATAAAAAATATTTTATTAACGATTGAAAATTTTAAAAAGATATATATATATATATATATATTAAAAAAATGGGATTTAATAGAAAGGAATTTTTTGAATAATAATAATAAGATAGATCTTTTGTTATTTGTAAGAATTTAATTAATTTTTGCTTGATTTCTTAAAATTTAATTCCAGTTTTTTCCTTTCCTTAAACTATTATCAGGAATACGAACTAATATTAATATATTGTACCTCAAAACCTTTTTAATTTTTTTTGCATTTTTGGGTTTTTTTTAAATTTTCACATCTTTATGGTTTTATTGATTCTTCCTTCTTTTATCGATTTCATGTGACAACCAAAAAGTTAAGAATTTTGATAATTAAAATTTCTAAATTTTTTAAATTTTCTTTTGGGATAATTAAAGGGATCCACCCTAATATTGTGAGTTTTGGCAAAACTGACAAAGTTTTTTTTTATGATTTTATTTTATATGCCATCTTATTAACTTTATAAAAATATCAAGTTTATTATTTTAAATTCACTAGAACAAAAACTAAAAGTGTTTTAATACAAAAAAAATCCTACTTTAAAAAGATGTCATGCTTTAAAATGCGTTTCATTCAAAATGTGTTTTTTTTGAAAATACTCAAATGGGGACAGCGGTTGCTCAATAAGTTTTGAAAATAATTAAAAAAATTTTTTGTTTTTTATTCTTATAATAGTAAAGTGTTTTAACCCAAAAATTTTCAATCACTGTTTTATTACAAAATTTACAGTTCCTTATGTAAATATAAATATTGTTTTTTTTTTAAGCAATTTCATATAATAAAAATAAGATAAAAAATGCTTAGTTTTTGTAAAAATTAAAAAAATCTCTTAGACTGAAAGTCATTTCAAAAGGAATAACAAAAATAACACATTAAAATAGAAAATTTGTTCCTAAACGTTTTGTACAAAATGGGTCCCGTTTATGTTTTTTGTAAATTTTTCCCATTTTAGTAATAATAATTTCTTTTTTTCTTCTTAATTTTAGCATATATTTTTCTTAAAATCTACTAAATAAATCCCAAAACCACAAAAAAATACCAATAACTCCATTTTGTTTTAAAAAAAATTGTTGCAAGTAATCGTATACCTTAAGAGTTTTTCGACATTTTATTGTTAATAATATAGCTACGTAATTTTAATGGTAAATTGCCAACAAAATCAAATCATCTTAAGATTTTTTTTCTTTTTGCAAAAATCTAATTAAAATAATGTTAATTTATTTGGGTATGTAACAGTTTATGAAACCCAGTAGCTGAGTGGTTAATGCATCGCACTTCCCCACCATGTCCGAGGTTCAAATCCCGGGCTGGGAAGGTTGATTCAGTCTTTTATCCCTTCAGTGGGCCGATAAATGAGTATCAAGCTTGCTTGGGAACTGAACACAGGGGTTTCACGTCAGACTGACCATCTGACCGGGACATCTGCTCATGCAGCTCAGGACCTAAGATCGCGTATACTTAATTGCACACAGTAGGCCTTGGCCTTCATGGGCTGTTTCGCCACTGAGTTAAGTTAACCGAGTTTATAAAAATCCTTCCACTTGCAGGATTACTGAGAGCCCCACGAATCTACGATGAAATGCTTATGTTGGCGGAAGTGATAGCTTGTCATATTGAGAGCTGAAAAAGGAATTTCTAAACTGGCAACGTTCATCACAGACGATCCAAAAAAAAAATGGAGAATTTAAGGACGATGCTGCCACATTAAGGTATTCGACTACGTTCAGAATCGTGATTTTATAAAAGCGTATAAATGGATAATTTTCATGATATTTAGTGTCACTCAGATTAGAATACATGCTAAAATGTTTTGGACAACAAAAATATTTAAACAATATTTTGGAAAATTTAACTTACAATAATCTTTTCAAATGCTCCCTTTTGTGAAAAATGCTTCTATTATTAATATATTTTCCTGTATAGCTCAGACCCCCAAGGCTACTAAATTTTTGAAAAATTCGCATTATTTTCAGAGTTACCACCCATTGAAATAATTATTGGCGTTTTTCTCTTAAAATTGCTCCCCTCTGTTGTCGTAAAATATGGATAAACCCACTTCTAAGTTATATATTTCTAAAATTCTAGTTGAGTCTCTGTAGAGAGGTCTGAGCTATGTAAGGCAAAATATTATTATAATAGAAGCATTTTTCACAGAAGGAGAACATTTTGAAAAAAGATTTTTCTAAGTTAATTTTTTGCCAAAATATTGTACTTAAATAATTTTTTTGTCAAAATGTCCTTATATTATATAAAACAATTTTATACATGTATTCTAATCCAAGTGACACTAAATATCATGAAAATCATCCATTTATGCGCTTTTGCAAAATCACGGTTGCGAACGTGTCGGATACCTTAAAGAAAGTTGAGAACTTTATCTTGCCAAAATGAACAACAACCATGCAAGTCATCATGAATGAGACTGATTTCTGTTATAGAAGTGTTAGGACAATTATTCATGGAAAACTACCCATGTGGAAGGTATCAGCACGCTGGGATCTGGGATTATTGACTACATTTTAAGAATTAATGGATTGGTGATGAATAATTTTTTTTTAAAAGGGAGGGTGAATGGCGAACTATTTCCCCACTGTTCAAATTATACGACTGTTCGCACACTTACGTTATAATGACGTTTCAATGAAAACTTGGCGATAAAGCCGAGTTGGTATCATTTTAGCCACCATATGGATGCTTCTAGAAATCCATTGGGCGCTTGGGGCAGGCACCCAGGGGCCCGGATAAGCTGGACTGGATAAATTTTGATCCACCAGTGCTAAGGGGGCCTGTAGCTCATCTGCGTCCATGGCCGAAAATGAGCTTAAAAATTGGCCCTGAAAAGAAATAACAAAAATAACAAGATTCTGTACGAAACCTATAATGCTAACGGCTTAGGTTTTAATTAAGGATCACTACAATTTTTCGTATTTAGTCAAGTACAACCCCTAACGCTAATATGAGCTCAATATAAACAAATGAGCATATCTATTGTAAGACAAAAAAAGAAAATAAAAGGGACTATCTCAGTGTAAGAAAAAATCATGATTAAGAGGGGGGGATTGTCACAAAAACAGCTGTAAATACAACTGAATTTGTAATTTGTAATAATCAAATAATATAGTTTTCAGTAGTCACAACGGGAGGCGTCACCCAGTGATTTCCCAAAATTTTTTAGCCCATGAACCCCTTTTTACAGTAAAAACTTGACTACCGCCCCTTTTTTACAGTCAGAACTCTCCCACGGACCCCTTTTTAAAGTCAAAACTTTCCCAAGTGAAAAAGACTACATAAATGCATAGTGTATAAAACTACAAATTTAAAAAAACCTTTGGTTGAAGAATTATTTATTAAAATTATACAACTTTTGTTTGAAATAAAATTTAAAAAAAGTAATGCCTTGGATGAACTTGATGAGATGTTATGAGTGTATTTATGTCCGTCTCAATGTTTGTGAATAGCAACCACAAATCCCCACGAGCACTAGTTTTTGGTTGATTTTTTTGTTTTTGTGAGTGTGATGAGGTTTTTTAAGGCACTGAGAATCCCCGTTCTATCGAACTGGAAGCCGGGAACGTAGTTAACAACTTATGTATAATAATCCATAATGCAAGACATAAAATTGTGATCTATTTTTGTAATCAGAATTGCGGTACCCTTGTTCAAACACATTGGTTTAAGTCCCTCATTTGTGGATATTTCAATAAGATGCTCTTGTATTAGTAAGGATTCCTCTGTGTTCGGGATCTGAGTTAGTCCTTGCGCAAAAGGGTTCAACACCCAGTCGGGAATATCCAAATGAATTATTGTTATTTATTTAAATTTCCATAAAAATAGCACAATTGACCAAAATTTTCTTATTTTATATTAAACCTTATGTGGACCTGGACCCCTTGAATAATCTCGGGGACCCCTGGGGGTCCATAGAAACCACTGACTTAACCGAAAACAAAAGTGGGTTTGAAGAATAAGGTGAAAAAAAAAGAGGCGTGCACAGAAAATAGCATCTTCGTTGAGGGCCTGGCCTAAATACTTTTAAAAAATTAAAAATAATGTGAAATAAGACTTGATGTACTGTCCATGACAAAGCTGGATTATTGTACATTTTGTGTGATAAAAACATTTGTTCCACAAAAAAATACGGATCACACAGGATGAATAAAAATTACGGTAACATCTGGAACACCCCCTGATGGCATAGTTTAAAAAAGTTCAAAAAAATTTCTATTTTCCCGTTATTATTTTTAAAAAAATTATATCATTAAAAATGATTTTTTAGTTGATAAGAAGCATTAAATACCTAAATTTTAAGTATATATAAGGTACAGCCAGTGTCGTAACGTAAACCCCCGCATTGTGGGGAGGGGGAAGGGCTCTAGGGGGCCCAAATCCTAACTGACGCCAAGTATATACTCTTTGTAAGATCCGGCTTGATGCCAAAACTTGACTTTGCAGGGGGGCCCTAATCATCTCCGTTACGCCACTGGGCAGAGCGTACAAAAAAATTCAAGCGCTAAAATGCGAAGTTTACAAAACAAAATACAACGTCTATGTCCAAAAATTTGTAAATGAAGAGGGGGAAAGGAGTGGGATGAGTGTTGATTTAAGTGACGCTGTGTTGGAAGCAGTCATTTACGTTGTACGTTTTTATTTGACGTAGTTTTGCTTATATGGGGACACCGACTACGCAGACGTCGTTAGTCTCGGTAGTTAAGTTGACACTTTCAATCCTAGAGAGAGGGGGCTTGCAATCCCGGGATTAGATTGGACTATTTATGAAAAATATTTACTCATTAACGTAGTTGAAATTACATGATAAAATTGAAAATATAGTTTAAAAAAAATGGTTAAATATTATTATTTATTGAAGCAAATCAAAACAAAACTTAAATCATCATTAAAAAAAGAAAGAAAGAAAGAAACGAGTCTTACAGAGTAGTCGCATATGACGTGTAACATCTGACATGTTATCGTGGTAAATACGCAATATTAACTTTTTTCCTGAAAAAAATATGAAAAAAAAATCTCGCACGGGTATGATTGGAAATAATTTTCTATCGAATAATTATATCTTTAATGAAAATTGTCGAAACATTCTAATTTGTGTTCATTTCGAGCTTGAGTTCATCATTCATAAAAGCTATGAGCAGCTCAGCTTTTGGCAAACTGAAATTAAAGTTAAAATCACCACTCAAAATCAGGGAACGCGAGTGATAATTTTTTTAAAAGAGCAGAACCCCCTTCGTTATATGGTAAAAGTACAAAATGCAGGGAAATCTTTAATTTTTTTAACTGTTTGATTCAGAAGAAATGTATACGACCACCGAAATCACTGTTTGCCATTTTCAAATAAGCATTCTGCCGCACTTATGTCCCCAATATCGTGCTAACGAATTTAGAGTCAAGCGCAAGTTGATGGCTACTAATTGGACCCCCTGCGAGGGTAGCGAAAGGGACACGGCCACGCACCCCATTGGTCAAATCAAGTAGCCCCGCACATCACTCCTGTTACACATCCGTCCCTTTTCACGAAATCCTCCCAACAAATATCCAGCAACCGAGAGGAAAGATGTTACACATCAAAAAACAAATAAAAAATGGTACATAATGAAATTAAAAGAAAAAAAAAAACATTTCTTAGTTTCTTGCGCTTCTGTAAATAAGCTTTTAAAAAACACAGCTCGTCTAGCGTTTCATTGTTTAAACAGCTTCTTATTTTTGTTACAAATTGTCCTGCCGAAGAAAATGCTCGTTTAGGCTCAACACTAGTAGGCTTTATCGTCATTAAATAGGAGTACGTTCTCTTTCCAGGTTGGCACCATTTTCAAAGAGACATTTCTTTTAGAATTTTTAATGACAGTGTCTCAAATCAAATCCAAATCCAATAGCAAATACTGCATTGGTGTGTGTGTATATATATCCCTCTTGATAACTTTATCTAGTTCTGCTACACTAGGGGTCTCAGGGGTGTTAAATTTCTCTAGAGGGCTGAAAATATAAACAATTTTCAAACAGGTATAATTCTTTTAAATTTAAATAAAATGATTCGAATCTTTTTTACACATTATTTATAAAGGAATGGGGCTTCAGAAAAGTATAAAATGTTTAAAATATAATCATAATTTATGAAAATAAGAAACTGTACTATAAGAAATATTTATTAAGTTTTACGTTGCGCATGCTATTTTCTAAAATAATAGCTTTAATTATACTAGCTATAAGTTGATTTATAAAGTTAAATGTGTGTGTGTGTATCCTTATTACACTGTAGTAGTATTATATCAGTAGAATAATAGATCATATTTTTTTAAAAATAAAATTTACATTTTCAAATTTTTTAAAAAAAATTTCAATATTTTTCAAATATTTTGAAATATACACAAAAGATATATTATTCTTAAATGATGTAAGGTTTAAAGAGTGTGATACCTTTTATAATTCTATAAAGTTTTATACATCAGAGGCTACTATTTAAGAAAACAGCGTGTGCAGCGCAAAAATTACTTAATATTTATTACAGGATTTTCATGTGTGCTTACAATTTTTAAAATTATGATCATGTTTTAAACATTTTTTTACTTTTCAAGCATTCCTTTATAAATAATGTTAAAAGATTCGAATTTTTATTTAAATTTAAAAAGAATATATTGTTAAATATTTTATATTTTCACCCTCTAAATAAACCCCTAACCTTTGACATACAAATGATACTACATCCTTACTAATATTATAAAGTTAAAGTTTTGGATGTTTGAATACTCTTTCAAAAAACAACAGGATGGATTTTAATGAAATTTTACAATAATGTAGCTTATACATCAGAATAACACATAGGCTATAATTTATAAAGATATTGTGTGAAGTGTCCAAAATATATCGATAATTGTCAAGTAAGTAGGAAAAAGTTCTGCTATCTGCAAAAAGGCCCGCGACAGCATATGTGTGAAGCAAAACTGCATTTTGTTTTGTCTAAGCCAGGCGCCAGGAACTGCGAAAGCTTGAACAGAAACTTTGTTGCATTTGTGAGGCTGATTACAATTTTAACATAAAATAAATACAACAAAAAGTAATATTAACGCATTACACTTCCAGATATAAATCATTTACACTATTTTAAGCATTCATTACTCAAAATTTGTAACAATATGTTATATTTGCTGAGCAGAGATCATCTTAAGAAGGTATTTTCAAAAATCGACCCTCAAGAGAGTTACGGGGAGTGATAAATAAAAAATAATCCATTTTATTAGCCTTTAAATCTACAGACTTAAAATTTAACAAACAAGGTTTTTTTTATTCAGCTGAAATATGCCAAAAGCTTTTTTTGTTGTTGTTGTTTAATTTGCAATTCACGTAAAATTAACTCATTAAAAACTTCTTTATCCTGCAATCTGTATTGTTTACTTTTTCAATTCACCCGTGCGAAGAACGGGTACAACAGCTAGTATTTCATAAAAGAAAAATATAAATAAGATGTGAAAAAAGTTTTAAAATATAATTCAGTCAAAAAATAAATCCCGGGATTAATTATTTTAATCCCAGGATTCCGGAATTTGAAGAAACACCGGGATTTCAGGACACAGTTCACATCTATGACCAATCGGGTATCAAATTCAACTGGAAATTTTGTTGCATAAAGTGTTGTAATGGTTCAGTTCAATGTTTGTGCAGAAGTTATACACATTCTTTTCCGAGTCAACCCTTCTACATAATGGGTTTTCATTGACATTACGGCTCGAACTCATGACACGAGTCCGTGAACATAACCACTAGGCTACCGTCGCAACTGCTAATGGAATAATAAATTGATGGGAATCACATTTTCTTTCTTTCTGTTTTATAATTATGATAAAAACCCATAATTTCTAGTTAGAAAAAACAAGGAAGTCCAATCTTGTTTGATTACCACCAAATAGCTTCCTAATGAGGTGTTTATCATTGGACTGTACTCTGAGATATGAACCGCATTCTAAATTGTAATCTTATAAACTATGCCGAGAATGTTATCAATCACGATTACACCTTCTTCAATTTCCTGTCTTTACGACTTGTGATCCTCCGCACTCACGACCACGAAAAATAAACAAATTAAAATAGTAAATAAAGAAAAAATTAACTATATTGATTGAGTTAAAAAAAAGTTCATGGAAAAGTGATGCTCTATGGATATAAGAGTACATTTTATGTAATGTGTCGTATTAAGTTCAATATCACTTGCGTATACTGAGTTTTTACTTGTTGTAATGGATGGGCGCTCTCAACCATTAGTACACGAGGGATGGAAGGAAGATAGCCATAGTTAAGACAAATTCATTTTGTTAACAGCTCTCAACAACGCCACAAATTTCAACAACCCAGTTAAGAAATGCACCAAAAGATTAATATGGGAGCAATAACGAGGTAGACGAGATAATCGGAGATATAATTATAAATTAGATCACTTACTCTTAGCACATCCTGGCAATACACCTTCTAAATATTTGAAGGTAAGTTCTAAAGTAATCTAATTCAAGCCGACTTCAATAAAATTTAAACAGCTAATTGACCAAATCGTCAATCTTAATATTAATCAGATAATCTACGAAGCTCTCTCGTCTAGTTTTACTTTAATCACTAGCTGCTATCCGTTTAGCTTCAAACCTCTTTCTGGTTCGAACTTGAAAGTTAATCTTTAAATACAAGCCTTGATTTGAATAATTCACGTCTTTTTCTTCGGAGGAAAGATTTCAATAGAATAATATTTAAAGGACCACTATATATATTCCCAAGAGGATTAGTAGGAAGTACGCGAATAGACCCGTTACGGTGTTATGCAATGTTTAGAATTTTTACAACCCGTTTGAATGAAACTAATGTTAAAAAACATAATTTACGACCACTGTGATAATGATTTCAATTTACTTGTACCTTTAAAACAACACGAGGGCTATTGGCGACGAAGCTCGTACTTTTCATCCTCAGTCAAGCGATATTGATGGCATCTGAGCTGGCACCTGTACTCCATGCCAACGCGAGAACTTTGAGCCTTGACAGATTTAATGTCAGCTTTAACAGATCAACTCGTCTTCACCAGGATCTCCAGTGGCAATAAGCAATCAGTCAGTCAGTTCTACGACCAATTCGATTTATAACCTATTCGTAGGAACGAGAATTTAGCCGTAAGTTAAGAAAATCCTATGTAAAAATTGGTTGCCATCATAATTAACAAATAAATAAATAAATAATGATGCAACTTGGATGGATATTTGATGTTACAGTCTGATGTACACGCTTGAATTTAAAAAATGAACAATAATGCCTTCAATTTTCTTCAGTAACAAAAAAGTAGGGACGTAGGAAAAAACTCAGCAAAAATGAACTCGACAACTTTTGAGGTAGAAATATATTCAGGGCTCCAGATACTCATTCAGAAGTCTCTCTTTTCATCTCTATCTTGCACACAGGGATGTCTTAAGGCATGTGCCAACTGGGCCCAGAGCCTCGGCCATAATGGGGGCCTCATCTAGTTCTCGACTCAGTCTTAATAAGATCATAATTCGAATAATTTCAAGGGTGTTCTGGTTGTATTTTCCTAAAAACTGAGAATTTCGGACTGTATGTCAACTGGCTCCATGAGATGACTATCGTCCTTGTACAGGCTTATTGATTGCTTGATTGATTTTTTTGGCGCAAGAGCCAAGTTTGGCTATACTGCGCCACACGTTCGTTAGCCCTATCATTATACACTATCATTACTCATTCATTCAAAAGGCGGCAGACGGTCGAGCCGATTTCTGTTATTGCACATTTATTTGTTTCGGGTTATTGCTTGTACGAGTATTTGACATCGTATGCTACGCGCTGTCTACTTTTAAGAGTTATAGGTGGGGCCTACATTTGTGTGGAAACTCAGGGTCTCAATAAGTATTAATATATCCATGCTCACACACATTGTGATACCCCTTTGGTGACGGTATCTTTGATTGACGGCGTGAGCTAGAGGTGTAGGGTTTGCAAAAGGAATAGGCATTTTAGATTCTTAATATGTCTTTATTAAGAATAGAACTTAAATGTCTAATAATTTAGATAAATTTAAATAAGCGAGAATCTATAATGAACCAAACACACAATGATAGTTAAACCGAATCGCGTAACTTAGACTATTTTCTCTAAATAATTATTTAATTCGCCTTCTCTCTCACTTCTAATAATATTATAATCTTAATATCAAATAATTAGTCCTACCTTAATCCAAACTTAGATTCAATCTTTATGAGGAAACGTCTGGGCGCGAGTGCAGTGGTATGCACCTTGTATTAATGGTTTACTTTCCAGGTAACTTTACGATTGGCTGTCAATTCACGCTTGTTTCTCTTTCAAACATAACATTCCCCAAATTGCCATCTCGCTTACTGAAACTTCTGTTCTTTTAAAAGCTATCTTATTTGCATTTCTTGTTCACATTTCGCTTCTTGGGTTTTGGTTGGAAAGAGTTGCCATTAATCTTGGCCACCAAAGAACCCAGAGGTTATGTTAAAGAAAAGACATGAGAGCCCGTCACAACATACTAAAAATAATTATCTAGAGAAAATGATTTTGAAATGTCTCCAAGAATTAAAATCGATTTCGACTTCCACAAGGCACCTCTGTGGTGTAATGTACACCACCGCAATCCAAGAATCGTGGGAGAAGGGGCAGGATTCTAAGGGTCCCAAAGCCTGACTGACGCCAAGTACGTACTCTTTTTAAAATTCGGCTTGGGGCCCGAAACTTGACTTTGCAAGGGGAAGGCTAATATTCTCCGGTACGCCACTGAGGCACATAATTTTTTTGAAATTCTTTTGCATAATAGCTTCTTTGCATGCTTTATATAAATCTACCATATTATCTTCTTTATTCTTGTTCTTGACTTTTCTTTAAATTTATATATAATTCCTCTTTTTCTAATATGATTTTATTGTTAACTGATAACTATCCTCCCGTGGAATCTTTTACTGTTTCAAAACCAATAAATAGTTCAATCACTTAATTTGCATATACATTAGTTTATCTACGTCACATACCTTAACTTTAAGAGAAAATGATCCCTGCAACTCATCTAGCGTGCAGTAAAATAAAATTGTGGAATATTTAATTGGACTTTTTATTTTCTTCGGACTCGCCGTTCGTAAACCTCCCCTCGGATCGACCTCTTGTTTCATATCATAGTTATCTCAAAAATATATAAGATGTACACAAAATCCTTCTTGAGACATGGACAAAAATATAGTTGAAAATATGCTTAGAAAACATCTACTTGCATATTACTCTTAACTTTAAATTGTTTGTTGTTGTTGTTACAATCAAACATTTCATGATTATTAAGAAAATGATATGGTATACCGAGATACATCTTTAAGCTTCTATATAAACAAGTGAAAAAAGCTTCGCATTTGTTAAAGTAGCCTAGAATTCAAGATAAATCGATTATTATGGTTGAGAGACAAAGAAAATTTAAATATTACATCGATAGTATGTTTTAGTAGAATGCGCTGGTGGCGTCCTCTCTCGATATATTTTTGCAGCAAACATTTTACAGAAAGAAAAGTTGTAAGGCATAGGGGAGTAAGCAACCTTTAAATGTATGAGTGTTTTAATTAGTACTACACAGTGCCCAACAAACTAAATAAAATGAAATGATTTTTTTTATTTTTGCATTTCTTTGTCGCTTATATCAGGAAAGCTTACCACCACAAATTTCAGTTATGATTACAAATTATTTTTTTAAGATATTTGAAGTTTCCTGAGATTAGGTTTTGGTTTCGGATTCATTTTAAGGTATTTTTCCACTCTTAAATTGAATTAATTAAAAAAGCATTTTGAGCACAATCAATTCTTTCTGTGTGAAACGTTATTAATTTAAATTTTTACTATTAAAATCATTTCTACTTGATTAAGTGTTGAATTTTTTGAGTTCTCACACATAGTTACTCAACCAAGCTTGAATTCAAGGTCAATTTTTGTTTTAAAAAATAGTTAATGTAACTTAAAAGCTTTATCATTAACTTTTTTCCTGTTGAGAAAATGCCATTACCAAAACGTTCTGAGGTTGTTATGAGAAACAATATTTCGAAGAAATGGAATACTACTGAAATTGATGTATCTAAAAATCAGCCCAAAGTTCATACTACAGTTAGACTTCTGAATTCAAGTATTGTAGATAAAACTGAATATTTCCATGAATTAACAAACTGCATTGTAATAAACATATTTCGTACTATATTACAGTATTTTAAAGTTGAGCAACAAAAACTCAAACTTGCTAAACTGCTTCAATTAAAAACTGAAAAAAATTGAATTTTATGTACAAACCTAGCAATTTTTAGTTTAAAATTAGTATTAATATTATTTTGTACAGACCGTAAAATTCGGCTTATAACGCGCATTTTTAAGACAAAAAAATTAAGATCGAAATTTACGAGTGCGTGATATACGCCGGTTATAAAAATGATATCTTTAAAAATAAATAATAAAAAAAAATGAGCATAGAAAAAAATTAGACTTACACATACACATCAAAATATTATTTATTTAAAGGAATGACATTCCTTATAAACTTAAATGGTTGTAGTTCCACAAGTATACTATTTTTTTTTCTCTAAAGCTCTTAATAATATCTCAAATAAATTACTTCAAAACATAAGAGCATTGTGCATCCACATAGTAGGTTTCTTCGAGGGGGCGTGTTATGCGGCGAATATACCTAAAAATTTCATCTTAAAAGTATAGGTGCGTGTTATACGCCGGATTTTACAGTAAATGCTTTGTGTTTCAAAACTTTTGGGAAAATATTGGGTTAAGATTAAATTGAATAACTTGTTGTCGCGAAAGAAATGCTATCAATATTATGCAAAAATATATGTTGAATTTAAAAAAATGTTTTCAGTCATAATTAATTAAAATAGTATTTTAATGCAGAACACACACACACACATACATTGGAAAATACCATACTAAAAATTAGAGCTTTATGGGCATAATAAGTTTTTGTTTTATGCCTTTACAAACTAAATGCCTTTTTTCTCAGACTTTTAATTTTGAAGATATAAGTATTTTCTAATCTCTAAGGCTTTTTTCCTGTTCATCATAGAACCTTGAATTCTTTTTGTAGATACTCCCAAACGTATGCTCTATAAAAGTTAGTATGGAGTTAGGACCGAGATCTCTAGTTATTTTTCAAAAAAAAAAAATGCTTAAGTTAATCTTTTAAAAATTTCGTGTTTTTTCCAGATTTAGGTAGAAAAATAATTATTAAAAATCAAGAATGGAACAAATTTTCAAATACATACTAGCTTTTATATATATATTTACAATAACCTAATAATCATAATTCACTTAAAATAACTAAAAATTTTTAAAAATTGAGCATTTTATAAGAATTTGAAGAGGAACTTCAAAAATTTTAAATTTTTAAATTGTTAAATAATGGTTGGTCAAACTGACTTTTTACTTCCAAAATCAACTTAATAATATAATCTGAATATAAAACATGAATAATTTTTACTGTTACCGTCTCAAAAAAGTTTTTTTTGAAAAAGGGTACTGTGTAGCTTTAAGGAATTAAGGATTATAATTCAGCGAAAATTCCCTACGGCAGTCCCTACGGCATCGCAGTCAGCATCGCTAACCACTATACCAGTTTGGCGACATACAGCTCCTAGACGGTGTTATCTATTGTTTAAGTGATTATATTTATGCAATTCACTAAGCTATTTTATTAAATAAATCATTATTTCCTCTGTTCTAATTTATAGTTTCCTTAATATTATTTAAAATATAATTTAAAAATTGAATTTTATTAATTTTTTTTTAATATTTCCATCTTATTTGTTAGAATTTTCAACTCACCCATGCAATGAAGGGTATATACTTGGCAGTATTTTAAAAAAAATTCTATATTTATTTATATTTATGTTATATATATAACAGGGGTGGCCAACTTTTTTGAGAAGAGTACCACTATTTGATAAAAAGAAATAACGCATGCCACTTCTAACAAGCAAAAGCACATGAAAAAATGTGTTTTCATAGGTTTATTATGGGATTTTCACTCAAATAGCACATTTTTTAATGTAAGTATAAGTAGTGAAATCTAAAAATAATTTAATCTATAAGACAAAAGTACAGACTCTTAGATTTTATTATTAATTAATTTTCGAACTTGCCATAAAATCAATCAATTTTACAGATTCAACAATCAGTTAGGTTAAGTATAAAAGAAAAACGAGTAACTTGAATTGAAACACTTAATTCTAAAAAAAATTATTAAACAGCCAGTACTTGTTAATGTGGCTTTTGAATTCGTAGTTTTCATTACTAAGTTATCTAGTATTATGGTTAGTTCTTGAAGATGAACAAAATTAGGCTGTTTAAGGTGCATATTAATTAATTTTGTGAGATATTTTGATTTCATTATGTTCATAATAATAAACATTTGTGTTCACAAACATACTAATCCAAACTTACAATAATATCTGACAACCAAATCGTGTAAATTTGGAAAATTGCTTGTTGGAACGAATTTCTAAAATTCAATACCATTCGGTTCACTTGCAGTTGAATTAAGTTTCTTATATTTTCATTTCAGTATAGTATAGTGCTGTAGGTCAATAATTCTGATTTAGATTTCAGGTGTGGGTAATAATCAACGTCTTGCAGAGAAATTTAAAAAAGATTTATGAAAAGATAATTTTTTTTTCATCTTGAAAATCGTCAAACATAGCATTGAATGAATCCTGCAAAATGAATATGAAACTTTTAAATCTATCATAGCTTAGAGCATTAATATTTTTGGAAGGTATTTCTTATAATAATGTGAAATGTGCTAATCTTTTTTTTTTTTTCCAAAATCGAAAGGGGAAAAAAAACATACAATTTTTTACAAAAGTTAATGCCATGATTGGGGAAAAATATAATCTTTTCACGGTGATCTTAAATTTAAATATCCCATATTATCGGTAAGAAAAGCAAAATCTCACAGCCAATCTTTGTTCTTGAGTTGCAAGCACTCACTGAGCAGTTCATTGCCTTCTTCAAGATATTTTAAAACACGCGCCCTCATATTCCAAAATCTCACGACTGCTATTCCTTTGGAAAGCCAGCGCACACAACAATGAAAAGTATTCTCTACACCAGGTGTCCAACACGCGGCCCGCCAGTACGTCAGTTGTGGTCTGCCGACTCTTTTTTTAAAAAATTTTAAAAGTATCAGGTTTCTTAAGTTTTTAATTTTGAAATTTATTTGAGGGGAAATTTATATATATATATATATTATTTGTTGGTATATTTTCTGGAAAAATGTGCTTATAACTATTGTTGTAATAATTACTGTTACAACAAATGGTTATTTTTTTTATATACTTTCTTTACATTGAGTTAAGTTTTAATTTTTCTTATTCTTATGTGTATATTTTGTTGCATACCTTTTCTTTAAGTGTGATTGGTTTAGTGATTTTTGTATACATTTTTACATTTGTTGTGTCTGGTGAATTCCAATTTCTTCCTGTTTTAGCACTGTAGGTTTTTAGTACTTCTTCACTTTTATTTTATATATATATAAATCTACAATGTATTTGCCTGTTACTTGTTCTTGTTTTAAAATAAATCCTTTTTGATAATAGAAATGTCCTTTAGATTATAAAATAGATTTATATTTTATCAAACAGTTACGTTTGATTTTATTACAATAAATTACTTTTTTAATAAATTCCGAATTGCATTATGCATATCTTTTACTATGGATGGTACATGATTCTCTGTGTGTGCGACTTTCATTTCTCCTTCACCTTTTCTGTTTGGAGAGCCCAAAAAGCAAGAGGGAGTCAGTCAGAGATGTTTTTTAAAGTTTAAAAAAAATATTCATGTCGGTTAAGATAAAGGGCAATGTATACTTAATCATTTGCGAATGACAGAACAATCAAATTTCAACAATGAGTAACTAAAGATCAATTCAAAAGGAACACCGTAATTTTCAAGAAAATGACAACTGTAATATTTTAAACATTATTTGATCATTTCATATAATTATGTTATATAAACATTATTATATTATTATCTGTATATATGAAAAATAATGAAAACAATCATAGTAATTCATTCTGTTTTAAATTTTCACTCCAATAAATGTTTTTTTGTTTCCAAATCTGATATAAAGGTATATATTTTTATGTGCTTCCTGCGAGATTATAATGTTTTTCCTAAGTGACCCGCAAGGTTATTTGGGTTGGACACCCTTGCTCTACACAAGATAATTTTCATGGGAATTCAATTAATTAAGTGTATTTAAAATAAATTTTGAGGTTTTTCTGTCTGAGACAACAGCACTTCAATAAAATTGTTAAAAAAAAATGCTATTTATTTTTATTTTTCCAAATGTTTTAATTTTTAAACAAGTCTTCGCGTGCCACTATTGTAACCTTGGTGTGCCACGGGTTGGCCACCCCTGATATACAACATTCATACTATTAAGATCAAATAATAATTATCAAATGATTATAAGATAAATAGCCATATAAAAGAGGTTTTAAATAAATTTAAAGCAAAAACATATTTTCTTTTAATTAAAATTCCAGAAGAGAATTATTTTTTACTTCATTTTTGAAAGGATTACTAAAATGTTGCAAGAAACACACACACAATAAACAGTAAAAATACTTTTGTTTCGGAGAATAGGTACAGTACCAACTGGTATGTTTCGCTGTGCTTCAGTACTGTGTGTATTTCTGAGCATGTATATTGGTACTGAAATTCAGGCAATCATTTTCAAGAATTCTATGTCTTTTAATAATATACAGAGTAAGTGGCGTAACGAAGAATTTTAGCCCCAACCCCAGCAAAATCGGTTTTGGGTCCCAAAGCCAGATCTTAGAAAGGATTGCAAAACCATACGTATTTGGTATCAGTCAGGCTTTAAGCCCCCCCCCTTCCACCCCTTCGTGACGCAGGGGTTGTGAAGATGTACGTTACACCGCCTTTAGAGTTCGATTTGACTGACCAGATATCCTATTTTAACTTAAGCAGTGGAAAAATTTATTAACAAATAAGAATCGGTGCTCTTTTAATCCTTTCGCAGGCAGTGAGTAATAGGTCTAGCCACATATTAAAATTTTTTTCTCCAAGCGGGAGGTGGGTATTTAGTCTATCCACATGCGTTAATTGAAGCTAAAACGCATAAAAATCAATACAAATGGCAACACGATACCTTTTTTTACATTTCATGGCCTATGATGGGTACTTAGAAACAGTTTTTCTCGGTGTAAATCTATAAATTGTATAAAATTTCTGATCTGTGAAAAAAGTTTCGACAAATCTTAAGTATACCTTTCTCTCATCTGAATGAATTCAGAAATTGTAAAAATTTTTTTAAAAAAAAGGTTTTTATTTAGGTTTTTGGAAAGCTTTTATATGTGCATAGAGGCTCTATCTACCGGCCACATAGAACACAAAAATGACCTTGAAATTTTCGAAATATAAACAACCTTTGTTTATAATATGTGGTACACGAGATTCTTGAGTTCGAAAATCTTTCATTATAGCTTTTCTGCTCGGAGAAAACGTTTGCATATTATCGAGACGCATAAAATACGTTGAATACTTTTTACTTATAGAAGTGGATATATTTTTAGCATTTCCGTTTTATAAGATTATTGTACATTGAATTTTATTATTATTATCAGCTTAAAGTAGAATTTGAGTATATTTGTGTAACAATACTTAGAAAAAACTTATTTGTTCAAGAGGCCATGTTTGAAGAATTGCCATCAGATGATGATTCAGCAGTCTCTAATAACAGTGATACTGATGATGAAGATTACGTGTTGAAAATGTTGCTCAAGGGGAAAATATTTCTTCAGATGATGAAGAAATTGATGAGATACAGTGTTCTACTTCCCAGCCAGAAGTAAGATGGGGTAAACTACGTAAAAAAATAGATCTCCTCCAGAATTCACGGAAATATATACCAGTCAAAACAGACGGTGGTCTGTACAGGAGATGCTCTCTTTGCAGTGCCAGAAAAGATGTTCATCGCTCTCGATGGCTGAGTCGGACCTGCAACATACCACTATGCCTTCAAGCAAATAGTCCTACTTTGAAAAGTTCCACAGTAAATAGCTCATAAAATTTGTGAAATAACTCTAATTTAAATCCTCAAAAATATTTCTTTATTTCTAACTTTTTACTCTAAAATTAAATAAAATATAAAATGTGGATATACAGTAGAACGTCGTTTATCCTAACGTTTATTATCCGGAGCGTCAAATATCCGGACCAACAGTTGTTTCGCGCGAGGCCAAAAGCGACGGGAAAACCCAAGGTCAGGGATATTTGGGGAATTTCAGTTGCGTGATTTGGTAAACATCTGCGCGGAATATTAGGTCAGTTTGTTTCCAAGTGAGGGGGTGTATACATGTTTCGTTGAGTTGTGAACTGCTATGGCTTCGAATTCAAAAAGCGGAAGCGCAACTTCTTGAACATAGAGACAACAACGAAAGCAGCAAGTACCCATCAAATACTGACACATTTTCTGCGTTAGAGACAGCTATGGAGTGGTACAAACAACAGTCAGAGTGCTGTCCTACTCAACTACTGCTGCTCAATAGAATCAGAGGCCTTGCAGCGAAAAAACGAAGGTGTACAATGGTACAGCGAAAGATAAGTGATTATTTTCTACAATAAACGACATTTTGCTTTTTCTTCGTTTACCGCATGTGATGATTTTCAATATTCGTATAGTGTCAGGTACTGCATTAAGTTTTCGGTTATTCGAACAATCGCGTATCCGAACAGTGTCCGGTCCCCAATTGATTCGGATAAACGACGTTCCACTGTATACCAATTTCAATGTATATTTTAGTTAGTATTCTATATTGTGCAATTATTCTATTATTATACTTGTACTTTGTATTTAATTGTTATTGAAATAGTCATTAGCATAAATGCTAATTTTTCATAAAAAGTTTATTGTAATATGATTCTTTATTTCTGTCCTAGAAAGTAAGTTAAATGTCTTAAGTGCGCAATGACTATAACGTCTAGCCACCACCCAGGAAAAAACCCTGAACAGATATTTTTTTGTGACTAAATGTTTATATAGAGGATGAGAACATTACATTTATCAAGTACTTTATCACAGAAAAGTGCATTTTAGCTTTGTGCCAGCGAAAGAGTTAAGATGGCATAGTGCGATTTATAAAAAAATTTGATTGAAGTTTTCACAAATTTTTTGGTTATGTGAAACAGTTTTTGTGTTCAAAATACCAAAAGAAGCTAACCATTCCTTTTTTAAAGAAAAATTTAAAAATTCATGATTTTAAGGCTATATATACACAGTTCCCTTCAAATTTCATAATTACCGAAATTTTTTTTGCATTTTCTTGTGGCTCATAACATTGAGAAGTTTGGCACCACAAATTTCAGATCTGTTAACAAATTAGTTTTTAAGATATTTGAAGTTTTCTGAGCTATGGATTTGGTTTCATTTTAAAACCTTTTTCCACTCTTAAATTGAATTAATTAAAAATATTTCTGTCCAATCAACTCTTTTAGAGTGAAATGATAATGAATTCCAATTTTCCTTACTAAAATCATTTCTGTTTGAATGTTTTGAATTTTCATAATTAATTAAAATTAATTTCAAGACCAATTTTTGCTTTAAAAAACAGCATACATTACTTAGAAGATGTATTATTAATTTTTCCTGTTGAGATAATGTCATGGTCAAAACATTCTCAGGTTGCTGTGAGAAACAATATTTTGAAGAGATGGAATAATTTTTAAAAAATGATATATCAAAAAGTTTTCCCCTAAAGATAATACTGTAATTAATTTGAAAAACAAGCCCGAATTCAAATTGCAGATAAAACTGAATATTCCTAGATGTATTATGATAAAATCTGACGTATAACGTTCACCTTTAGTTTCAAGGTGCAATTTTTAATATTTAGGTATATTCGCTGTATAATGCCCTCCTCCCCCCTTTTTTGACGAAGAAACCAACTATGTGCATGCTCAATGCTCTTATGTTTTCAAGTCATTTAGTTGAGGTATTATTAAGAGCTTTAGAAAAGAATAGTATACTTCTAGAACTACAACATTTTAAGTAACTAAGAACTAAACCCTTAATCTTAACCTGATATTTCCACAAAAGTTTTGAAACACAAAACATTTATGTACAGAATAATAATGATACTAACTTAAGCTAAAAATAGCCAGGTTTGTTCATAAAATTTAATTTTTTTCAGTTTTAAATCAGGCAGTTTAGGAAGTTTTAGTTTTTGTTGTACGACTTTAAAGTACTAAAATATAGTGCTACAACATATTTACTATAATGTAGTTCAAATGCTTTGTGTTTCAAAACTTTTATTGGGTTAAGATTAAGGTGAATAAACTGTCGTAGTAACAAATGCTATCAATATTATGCAAAAATATATTTTGAATTAAAAACATTATTTTCAATCATATTTAATTAAAATAGTTTTAATGTAGAACATTGGGAAATAGCATATTAAAAAATTAGAGCTTTAAATTTTGAAGATGTGGGTGTTTTCTAATACCTAAGAGGCTTTTTTACTGTTCAAGATAGTCTTGAAATTTTTTATAGATATTACCAAATGTATGTTCTATAAAAGTTAGTATGCATTGAAGTCTGAGATCTCTGGTTATTATTTTAAAAAAAAGGCTAAAGTTTAAAATTTTCGTATTTTTCCCAGGTTTAGCTGGAAAAATAATTATTAAAAATCAACAAGAGAACATATCTTCAAATCCATAATAACTGTTTCTTGCACAATAATCTATGAAACATAAATCACTTAAAACGATTAAAAAATTTTAAAAATTGGGCATTTTATAAAAGTTTGAAAACATTTTAAAATTTTTTGAAATTGTAAAATAATGGTTGGTGAAACTGATTTTTTGCTCTTTCAGAATCAACTTAATAATATAATCTAAAATATAAAACAAATTATTTTTACTTTTACTGCTGCCTCCAAAAATTTTTGTTTGAAAAAAGGTACAGGATAGCCTTAATAACTTTCAATTTATCCCATTGGAAAAAAAAATGACAGAATGATTTTTTTTAACAGGGAAACAGTGAAGAGCAATAAGTTCAAAAGGGAATAAAACTGGTAAGGTAAAATAGTTTTTCGTAATCTTTTGATTTTTCTTTCATCAATTTATAATGGAAATAGGGTATCACTTAACTAGAAAAATTATTTTAACAGAATATTTATGTATTGTTCTATATTTTTGAAAATTATATAAATAGCTCCAATTGTTGCATGTTGGATCCATATTCACCTACCCACTCTAAATTGATAAAAAAAATGTTCTACTTAAAACAAGTTTTTTAAAATAAATTGTACTAATTAATGTGTGTAACTATTTACTAACACATTGAGTAATTGAAGTAAACAATTTTTAAAAAATTACCAGATTTCAACAAAAAATAGAGCAAAAATGATTGTTGTTTAAAAAATGAAAAAACTATTTTTGTTAAGAAATATTATGAAACTAAAAACAATCTAAATAAATACAGATAAATATATTATTCATTCTAATCAACTATGTTTGAATGTCTGTTGAGTAATTAACAGTTGCTTTCATTTCATATTGATTCCAGAGTTAAGCAATGCCACATAGCTCTCAGCCATACAAATCAAATTGATTAAAGTTCTTAACTTTAAATTTGTTATAATTTGTATTTTTTATTCTATTCATAATTAATTAATAAATGTTATTGAAAATGGCTTAATAACTGCTTTTGAGTAACTGAAATTATAAATCAATTAACATTTTTTGCTAGAAAAAAACGTAGTGATTAGCGAAAATAGAATGATTCGAGTATAAATCTAATCTTCTCATTCATGAGGTAGGTTAGTGATGGCGAACCTATGACCCGTGGGTCAGGCACTGACCCACACAAGCTTTTGAACTGACCCATGGCCGAGGGTAGCCCAGTGGTTGGAGCATCGGACTCCAGACTGGAAGACCTGGATTCGATGCCACCAAATACCCTCCGAGTACATACAGAGTCCGTGCTCTTTAAATCAATGGGTCCGAAAGTCTTGTGGGTGGTCGCAGCTGAAACCACGAGTGCAGGGGGCTGGAGAATATTTCCCTCCCCTCCAGTTCCATGCCTAAATTGTGGAGGTGGATAGGTGGTGTTCGCCATCTATCGTTAAGAAGTCCAACCTGTCTTACAGGCTCTGGCATCATTCATTCCTTCCCTTCGGGAAGGACACGACAACAACAACTGACCCATGATTGCTAGGCAATCACTAGTTTGTTTAAGCAGGTTTATTTAGATTTTCTAATTTGTGTGTATTATTTCTATTCTATTTGAATTTTTTCAAGCATACTGACACCAAAGCAATTTAAATGCTGTCTATAACCTTCAATTTGATCATTACAGTTTCAAAGTTACACAAATGACAACAAATGTATATGAAAGTATGTAGTATTTGAAATAAAGCAAAAGTATCTATAAAATATCAAATAAAGTGTATAATTTTACTCACATTCTGTTTGTTGAAAACAAATCAACAAACCATATTTAAAGCACTTTCTTTGGATAAAATGTACTTTTGTAAGGTTATGTTCAGTTACCTTTGAAGAAAGACTTCCATAGGGCTTTTTTTTACCCGTTAAGCCAATTGAATTTCAAAGATGTTTAATTTTAAAAATACAGGGAAAATTTTTTTTTTTTAACTTAACTCTGGTGCAAATAGGCATTAGTGACCCACACGCGCTAGTACTAAAAAAAAAAAATGAACAAAATTTGACCCAAGCCTCAAAAAGGTTCGCCATCCCTGAGGTAGGTGAAACCCCTTAATATGTATTTAAAACTACCTGCATTACAATTATGAAAAGCAATGAATGAATTTAATAAAAACAATATACTGTCTCAGTGAATTCATGAAGCATTTGTCATAATTAAAATAATAACAAAAACTATGTTTTACATTAAAATTGTCCAGATTTAATTTGATTTTAAAAATCCAATGTTTCATTGACAAAATGTCCATAACAAAAAACATTAATACTAAGAAAAACCC
This sequence comes from Trichonephila inaurata madagascariensis, assembly GCA_019973955.1. Taxonomy (NCBI): domain Eukaryota; kingdom Metazoa; phylum Arthropoda; class Arachnida; order Araneae; family Nephilidae; genus Trichonephila; species Trichonephila inaurata. The sequence continues at coordinate 50,353 of BMAV01014760.1, forward strand.
TTTTGTCCACAATTTATATAAAAAAAAGTTTAGTTTTCTAAGCATTTTTCATGTGTTGGATATTCTACTTGAAATATTATTGCTTAAATTTTGTATTGCCTTATCTTCATTGACAGTTTATTAATAGTACACTTAGTAACACTGCAAGGGTTTTGTTCCCCAAAAAGAAACTAGACATTTTTACACACAGAGAAATTAAGAATTAAAAAACTGAACTTACTAGAAATAAAGACAACATTTCATTAGTAGTTTAAAAATATATATGCCATAACTTGCTTATCATTTTATTTTTGTCAACAAAAACGGGGTGAATGAAATACAAAGACATTTTAGCATATTTTTAACACTTAAAAATTAAAATCTAAAGCAACATTTATTAACTCAAGATAATTAGAAAATAAATAATATAAAGACAGCACAGTAAAATTTTCTTAACATTTTAGTGAATAGTTTAAAGTATAAAATTAATGACATTCACTTAGAATGTTTATATTACACCTGGCATAGTAAAAAAATATTAATTAAGAGTAGTCATACTCTCAAAAATATATTTCAACTCTTGGCTCATTTTATAGCATTTACAATTCAAAAACTAACTAACTATGTGGAAAAAAAATCCTAGTAAAAAACATTGTATACATTCAATACAGTATAAATGGCATCAGGATTAGAACACTAGCATGCTTAACGGTAACTGAAAACTAAGAAATTAAACTATTTTTTCTTTTTATAAATGGTTGTTTATTTTATATGAATCACAATTAACAGCATGAAAAAATTGAGGCTAATCAATAAAATTTTTAAATTTAATTAATATTCTTTACAAAAAGATGCTAGATTTATAAACACCACATAAAATAATTTTTAATATACAACTTCTTATACTGAAATAATGATTTTAACTAGCAATAAATAATTCAATATTCAAACAAATTCAAACCACACTACAAACTAAGAAAAATGAGTGATTTTAAAACAAATTTTATTTTTTGATTATATAATTTATTCAACAAAAATTTCCAGAAAGGCCATGGTATGTGAAAATACTTTGGTATTTCTTTAACACAAATTATAAATACAAAATTTCATCAATATTAAAAAGCAGCAAGCGTTCCAAGTTACGCAAATTTAAATCTTTACATGCAGCACATTACATGTGCTTAAATTTAACAATGCGATAGCCCCTCGTGTTCAAGCTTAGTTAAGAAGTCAAGCTTGGACAGAAGATTCTCGTTAGTCATGATTGAGTCTTTCTTTTTAAATAATCATATCATTTTCCAAAAACAGATCATTCTCAGAATTGTCATTCCATTTGAAAGTATTAATTGTGCAGAAGCTTCCTCTGTGTCTTGATTTGTGGAAACAGTTACTGACACAGTTGGAGTATCTGCTTGAAGGAAAGAATTTGATATCTTCAAAATATCCTAGGTAAAAATTAACAACAACAGGCATTTATGCTAAGACTGTACATTTTTAGGGGCAGTATCCTCCGATTCATCACCAAATGGAGGATCTGGCGATGGCGAGAAGCCCACAGGTTTCTTGTTTCCTGCCATTCGGTCCAGCTCGACAGCAGCATCGAGTCTGGCCGTGGTTTTATCTGAAATATAATTTATTTCATTTCAGTAAATAAGCAAAAGATTTTAAACATTTAAAATAAAATAAAAAGAGACAACCCTTAACATACAAGTAGTGTTAGAAAGATTTGCAAGCCAGAACAAAGCAATGATGACAGAACAATGATTCATATTTTTTAAATAAGAAAATAATCTAGTACAATTGTTTTAAAATTTTCCTTTGCTTAATATTTCTTCTAATTAAAGTTAGCAGTGTGATTTTAAAAAATGCACTAACTCAGTTGTTGTAAAAAAAACTTAGTCAATAAAAAAAACCTCACAGATAGAACTCTGATTACATGCACATTTTAATAAATAGATTACTAAAATCAAAAATTTAGTTACTATTTCTGTTGAAATAAATATATCTCCACTGAGCATAACTATTGTATCCTTTGATCATGACAATAATTTAAATGCATCCAAAAGTATATCTCTGGCATCTCTGACAGCACAGAATTTATTAAATTACATAATGGTATCACTTAATCTACTTCTAGAGTCGAGACACATATGCAACATCCCTCATTCTGGGAATATATTAAGTCTTATTTTTATATACAGTTAATGAAATCAAAAAATGAATTGACAAAGGAAAAAAAAAGCTGATTAATTGCTATAATTTCCACTGTGAAGTAACAGAAAATAGAGATGTCTTTCATCAGTATAGTGAGCAGAAATAAGAAAATAAAAACTTAGAAAATAAAATCAACTATGCTGTACAAAAATGCTAACTTTTTTTGTACCAATTTTACTTAAGATTTTTTTTAGCACATTTTCAATGCTTGTAAAGCTATGATATGCGAAGAAATATAAATGCACACATTCCTTCACTTGCAACAACAAAAAAAACAGAATAATTCAAACTATTTTTTGAGAGCTTACCAAGGCCTCTTACAGAAGGTCCTCCAATTGGAGAGCCCGTTCTTCTGTTTAATAAGCTATTAAAGAAGTTCTGTAGCACTCCTTCTCCACCGACAGTTCCATGCTTGCTTTCAATCTTTTTTGAAAGGGAAAAAAAGTAATTTTAGCATAATCTATGCTAAGGAGTCAATCTAATTATAAACTTTTAGCTTTTCCTAATATCTATTCTTTATTTAATATAAAACTGCAAAATTTTAACAGATTTAATGCTTAAATATGAAAAAACTGAAACAATCATTGTTTTGCTTTCAAAATCAACTTTTAAAATGCAGCAACTAATTTTGTTATGATCATTTGCCCTTAAATAATTTATTTTCAATAAGATAATTAGCTTTATTGTTTTGTGCTTATTTAGAATATGCAAACAAATAATTATTATACATAACCTCATATAAAAAATATATTATATGTAGTACATAAAAAACTACCTTTTTGGGTGAAGCATTCACTCCAGGGGACCCAGAGAGTCTTCTGTCAGCAGTTTTTTGCACGCCAGGTGCCGTTCGTATTGGCGTCTCTTGCTACATGGATAAAACAAAAGCTATATGAAATTCAATTTTCTTAAATTATCATATTTTAAAGTTAATAGAATTGTGCTATCTCTGTAATTTACATTTAAGTTACTTTAAACATAGTCTTTATCATGTTACAGTTTATAATAAGTTTTTACATAAAAGCACAGTTGTTGTTGTTTCCAATGCCACCCGATCAACAATGTCAGATTGAGGCAAGGGGCTAGTTTTGCCTCAGTTGTCAGCCACAGCTTTAGGCACCATGCAAGTGAGTGTTCCACCCCAATTTTGAGGGAGAACATCCTCGGAGGGGGTCAGGAGGTCTCCCATCTCTCTACCCCTTCCATCAACCACTCGAAAGGCAGCTCAATGAATATTTTGAGTACAAGGGCACTATACATTTACAAACAGCCATGCCTCCTCCAGGATTTGAACACAGGCCTTATGGCACAGCAGTCAGCGTCACTAATAACTATACCAAGGGTGTCAATCTCAAAAGCTAACTTGGGCCAAGCAAACAAGGTTAACTTGAGGTGGGCCGGGGAAGAATAACACACAAAAATAAACAAATATAAAAGAACAAGAAAATTTAATATTTACGCCCTGACACTGGACATCTCTTCTCTGTTACAATCTTCCCTATTTCGGGAGAAATTTGGCTCGCAAGGCTTACTTTTAAAACTGAACCAAGATGAGTGTCATTGATGCTATTTTTCTAACCGGAGACTTATTCCCTTTCAAAACTGAAAATAACTGCTCATGCCAATATGTACTTTCAAACATGGAAATCACTTCATATGCAAATTATTTTGTTTATTCAAACCTCCCTGGTAAGTATTTGTAAAATTCAGACACACCCACTTCCATAAATTTTACCTTCAAATTTGAGTCACACTGTATCTCTATCACCTCCATTTGTAGATGGCTGGATACTATATTTATAAAGAAAATCGAAGGAAACAAACAAAATTTGTCTTCTTGTTTAATTTGATTTGTTTATGTTGCATGTCGGGAAGTGTGTTAAATCTTCATTTTTCAATTGCTTTTCTTAAAGATTTAGCTTACATTTGAATGCTTTACTTAAGTCAAACATGTTTGTAATGATCCAATCTTTACCTTGTAATGATAAATTTAAATCGTTCAAGTGTTTGGTTATATCAACCATGAAAGATAAATCTTGCAACTGTATTGGATCAGAAAACAAGCTTGTGTCTTGATTTTTAGTTTTTAAAAACTGACATATTTCTTCTTTCAAATCCCAGAATTATTTGAGAATCTTGGAGCAAGATAGCCTACGTATCTCTGTACAGTAGGACAAGCCTGAATATGTGCTATCTAACTCATTTAAGAAAGCAGTAAATTGTCGCTGATTTAAGCCTTAAGATCTTATAAAATTTATAATTTTTTTATATATGACAAAACATTCTCAATGTTTATTGCCTTTGTGCAAAGAACTTCTTGATATATAATACAATGCATATGATGAATTTTTGAACCGTGAATTTCATTTAGTTTTTTTTGTAGTAATGATACAAAGCCATTATTTTTGCCGGTCATTGAAGGAGCACCATCTGTAGCTACAGAATTTAATTTTAACAGAGGAAGGTTGTATTTCTGCAGAAGTTCAAAAACACTATTAAATATATCTTGTCCTGTAGTAGTGCCATGCATTGGTATTAGTTCCAATAATTCCTCAAAAACATTAAAATCCTTGTTGTAAGCACAAAGAAACACAGATAATTGAGCTATGCCACCAATGTCGTACCCATACCTGTGACCCCATACCCTCGACAAAGGCAATGGAAAAACTTTCGAAACTAGATTATTTTGCTTTGATCTGATAATTTAAATTGGCGGCAAAGTCAGTAACTCTTTCCGCAACTGTATTTTGAAACAAAGAAATTGCTTGAAATGCCTGCAAATTTCCAGGACTAATAATTTCCCCATCTTTAAGCAGGCATTTCTTGATGAAGTCCCCTTCAGTAAAAGGCTTTGAGTGCTTAGCTATCAATTCGAACAAAGCATAACTTGCATGTACCAACGCTTCCCTTTTTTGCAATACTTTACAAAACATTAACTGTTGTTTTTCCAAACCTAACTTGAGCTCTTTCAACTTTTCTTGTCTCATTAATCCTTCGTAATTATAATATTGGCGTAGTGATTCATAGTGATACTTAATATTATATAACTTTGGTACATTAACAGCATTTTTAAGTATCAAGCAGATTATTTTATCTTTTACTTCACAGCAAAAATATTTCAATTCCCATTTTACTTGGAATATTAGATGTTCATCAGTGATCTTTTTTTTAATTTTACTAGCACTTGGCTTTGATATAGACATACTAAATACTGAAAAACATCTATAAGCTTCAACTTAAACAAAGAGAGACATGCAAACCTCTCTTTGAAATCAAGATTTATTCTGAAATAAAAAAATATAGGGTTTACACCCATTGGAAGCGAGCTAGCGCCAGCAAAGACACAACAAAAAGAAAAGTTTTGCTTCAATACAAAGGCCTGCAATAAATAAGCAGTTATTAACAGGGAAATAATAAAATATTTTAATAAAACATCAATTTCTTTTTACGTTGAGCATTAACTTACCACATCAATAAGAGTAATATATGAATGCACAAATCAATAAGAGTAATATGAATTAAGCAATACGTCTTATTTTCCAAAAGCAAAATATTTTCTTTAACGTGCACCAATCCGTACAAGACTATAGTTGGGAGAACTGAGATCCATATTATTGCAGTCTAACAAATATATATATAAAATTTATGCAAATCAAGTGTTTTTACAGCTAAACACTGTTAATTATTTAACAAGACATTTTATTAATAATCTATATTTTCAGCTTTTTGTTCAACAACAAATTAGTTATTTAACAGTTAAGCATTTAATCAACTTTTCTTAAAGCATTTTGTTTATATTTTTTGCAATTATTTCAATATTTTTCATAAATCAAAATGTCAGCAACCTAACTTTTGATTTATTTTAGATATTATTTATGCTTGAATACTGCATTTACTTAACTGTGGTATGTTCCAAATAAATGTACACGTCTTGTTTAATAAAAAAAAAAGATGATTAAGAAATGTTTAACAAATTCTTTCTATCTTATTTTTTTTTTTACTGCGTCAGTTTGTTATTTTATTATACATTATCGTGTGCCCATATATTGATCGGACCGCAAAAATATTTGCTGAGGCCCACGAGTTTAACCCCCTCAACACTATACCATCTGGATGGTAAAATCATAATTAAATTAGTATATTTTTATGACATGATGTTTATTACAGTTCCACTCAAGGTTTTTGTATAGGAGTTGTCAATGCAAATCTTGCAGTTTTTAGCCCCAACTGATACGACATTTTACTTCAAACTTTATATTCATAATTAAATTTGAAAAGCATTGTTTAATGATGGTAAAAAATATATATTATCTGATAAAAAATGCTTGTTTTGTAGTTGAAATATTTTGATTTATTTTTTTAAGAAAATTGAATAAAGGAGTTTAGTAACTCCATTTGCTCCACTTCCCGAATAATTTTTTTTTCTTCATATTTTCAATATCATAATCTTGATCTCCCAAATTCTTATTTGTCAATGATTATGAGAATACAAACGTATAACCATTGAACTCAATTAAATGTCAAAGGACAAGATAAATAACTATTATATATTACACATAAAGATGCAAAATTCTTCAATTCTTTGGTACCTAAACCTTTGCTCCATGCTACAGAAGGAATTCTTTTTTAATAAAAATACTCACTCATGATTTATTACTAAATCTATATGAAAAAAAAAATAATTAAAACTATTTTATGTATATATTTTTGAATATATACAAACTACACAATACATACTCTACATACACACTAACTAAACATATACAGTAAAAACTATACATTATTCTTACTTTACATCAATTTTTAAAAGGTTGAAAAGTAATAAACAAAGGGAAGAAAAAGCATCTCATTAAAAAATATAATTCAAAACATCTTACAGTGCCTACAGGCCTTCCAACACTGGCAGGAACTTGTTGGTTTAATAGGCTTTGAAGTCTACAAAGGAAGGCCTCATCATCTTCAGCAATGATTTCAGCTTCTCTTTGTAAAGGCTATAGTAAAAAAATATAATATATTAATTTGTTAGAGATTTTAAGGCAAATTTTTTAAAATAACTTCAGCAAATCATAAACTCTCTGGGATACAATACTCAAGTAATATATTAAAACAAATGTTTGTATTTAATTTGTAATACTAGAAATTTAAACAAAATGTCTTGCGTGTTTTTAGATCTACCTAACAATTTGTCAACAAAATTTATAATATATGCTATGCTTTTAACTACTGATTTAATGTAATCTTACAGTATATCATACATATAATTAAAATACATGGAGATTCATAAATTTTTAAAAACATTTATATATAGCTTCTCATACAATTATATGTAAATTATTCAAGTAAATAAGAATAATTAAACTTACTACTAAAACAAAACCAAAAATTTTGTACCAATGTACTTAATTTACAGTCTTTATATAAAAAATCAAACCAAAAGTTCCTATTCATAAAAGATTCTTAAACTCCTTTATAGTAGCAACTAAATCAGCATAAATAGTGTGGCATTAATAAACAGAACTCGAAAAGAATTGTTTTAAAGTATTAATAATTAAGATATGTATTTCATTTTGAAATCCCTGCAAAAATTGAGATAAAAATAACATTTATTTATAATGATTATGTATTTTCATTTGAATATCTTTCACAAGTTAAAGAAGAAATTTAATCAACTTTCTTGTTCCACAAAAGAATTTCATATAATTTTATTTCCAGAAATCCAATGAAAAGTACATAATACAATTAAAAAAACAATGATAACATATAAAAATTTTATAATAACATTAATTGTCCAAAAACTTACAATTTATGTTCATTGCAAAGTGGAAGACCTTTTAAAATAAAACATAGCAATAAGTTTCTACTGGGAATAAATGATAAAATAAATTACCTTTCTATTTACTGGCTTTACAATGACGTCATTGTATGAATCGTTGGGTTTCATGGTAGTCAAATTATCTACCAATATGCTAATTTTTTTAGAATTATCCCAGCCAGCAGGACTAAAAAATAAATTCAACATATTAATATAATAGCTATATAACAACATTAGCTAAAATCACAATCTTTAAATAATCACACTAAATGGAATTTAAAATGCTTTTAGTATCCATCAAGGAATCAATGATGGATCAAATATTTTATGACAAATTTATTATATTAAAGAAAAAAAAAAGGGGAAAGACACACACACAATTTTAATACAATTCTTCAATTTTATTATAGTATATTTATAGTCTGAAAAAACTATTTTAAATCTCACTGCAGTATAGTAATACTCTGAAAGTTACATAAAACAAAGGACTGAAAAAAAACAACACTGTAAGTAGCAATTAAATAACTATAGATTTTAAGTAAAGTTTAAATATTTAGAGTTAATCTTGGGCATATTGATAGGGAATTTCTAACCAGAATGATAGAACAATGCAAAGGGAGGAATTACGCATCAATGAATTTAAATAAATTGAGTACATTAACTCAAGGTATTACTGTATGCATATTAAAAATATTTTACATTCAAAATATTTTACATACAAACTAATTAAAAATACCTACATAAATACAGCATCTTTCTCTACCACCAATGCTGGTGTTCTGAAAGGAAAAGAGTATATTCGATGAACTAAATATTTTAGAAGTAGATCACAGTTTTTGTCTTCTTTTACAGACAGGTAGAAAAGAGCTGCTCCATCTATAACATCAGGTTAAGGACAAATGTTTTCAATACATAAACATTTTGTAGTAAAAAAAATTAAAACAGGTCTGTGGCAATGATTTTGAGTTATGGTGATCTGTTTGATAACATCCTAAGAACAAATACTAAAAATTGTTAAAATTTACCAATAGCATGGGATTAATATGTAAATATACAATAAATTAAACTGATTATAACAGCATTTTGATATAAAAAAAAAGTGCCTTGTTCAAAAATCTTTAAAAATTTAGGTAAAATTAATTAATTACATCTTAAGAACAAATTGCACTAAATATTTATGAGTGTTAAATACATTAATGTTAGTAGAAATTCAATGTTTAGTTTTATTTAATTCGTTTTTACACTGTTGAGCCAAAACATTATGACCCCCCCCTCCTCCATTTTTCAATGAACTTATCTACATGATGAATAAGACACATGATTAAGAGAGAATGGTATTTAACTACTTCTGGAGCAGGTAAGCTATCATTCTTGCACTTACTTTTGCAAGTGAGAGGAAAGGTGGTTGGTATAAGCAAATTTGGAAGAGGGCAGACTGTAATGGCCTGAAGACTCTGAACGAGTATCTCTGAAACAGCATGACTGGTAGGTTGCTTGTGATCTGCTGTTTTTAGTATTTATGCAAAGTGGATAAATAATAGTGAAACTACCTAGCTGTTGGACGTCCGTGCATCATCAAAGAAAACGGACGTTGGAAGGCCCGCTTGGTAAAACAAAATCAGCACCAGACAATGGCTCAGCTGACAGCCCAATACAATGCAGGTTCAAGTACAAGTGTTTTGGAACACACAGTTTAGCAAACACTGTTCGATATGGGGCTGCATAGTAAACATCTCCCTCGTGGGTCTCTGTTGACCAAGTGTCATTGCCAACTATGCCTAGTGTGGGTTCAGAAACATTGAGACTATACCATAAATAAGTGGAAGAAAGTTTTCTGTTTGGATGAATTACAATTTCTCAATTATGTCAATAGTTGTGTCAAGGTGGCTGTCTTCCACAGTAGAATAGTTGCTCCCTCCGTGTACAGACTAGTGATGGCAGTATTATGCTTTGGAGAATATTCTCTCAGGATTAACTATGGGACCCTTACTTCTAGTAGAAGAGACGGTGGAAGTTGTATACTATCTGAGCATAATTGCAGATCAGTTGCACCCTTATATGGGTCTGTTTTTCTGATTGGAAATGGAATCTTCCAGTAGGACAACATCCCATGTCAAAAGGCTACAATTGTGTTAGAAGGGTTTAAGGAGCATAAAGATGAATTCCAATTAATATCTTGGCCACCTGATTCAGCAGATCTTAATCTGATAGGGCACATTTGGGTTTTCATAGAAAGGCAGCACAGAGATCAAATATCTTCATGTTGGAATACCTTGACTTAACATGACCACTTCTTAGACAATAGGTACAACCTGTCTCCAGTCATCTACTAAGAACTTGTGGTATCCATGCCAAGGTGAATTTCAGCTGTTTTGCAAGCAGAAAGTTGTGTAACGTGTTATTGAGTAGGTGATCATAATGTTTTGGCTCTTGGGTGTATATCAATCCTAACTAATGCAAGGGTGCTTAACATGTTAATGTTGCACTGACTTTTCTAAAACAGGCAGAAAGTACAATTTAAAAATGAACAAATAAAAAGCAATAAATGACAGTTTAAAATTTGAAAACACTGAAAATGATTTTTTTTTTTATTCATTAAAAAGTTTTCAAAAAATATCAATAATATTTGGTGACAGTAATTTAAATTTTAAAATACTGTTACAATGACAATTTCATTACATTAGGTCAGGATGCACTTAAGTCACATTAAAACAGCAAAATGGATTTTAACAATAACCTCAAATGTATGACTAAGAAAGAAATCTTTGTCATTTTTTAAAAACTAAAACATATTAATAAAAACTCATTTCAAGATTATCAGGCTTCAAAAGGATATCCAAAAAAGATATATTTTTAGCAGCCAAAAATTGTTAAGCCACTAAAGTAAAAATCACACGTGAATAACATCAATTACATTAACTGACATTTTACCTTTAAGGTTACTTAATTAACAAAACAAATAAACTGAAATTCAGGTTTTATGACTGCTTAATAGCTTCTTATTATCAGTTATTTCAATGAATAACTCCTCAAAATTAAAATTTTGATTTTATAAAGATTCGACAGATCAAATAGGTCTGGATAACAATGGATCCCTCTATTACAAATAAATTGAAAGAAATTTGTAATATAAAACCAAGCAAAATTTTGAAATAAATTTTTCAATCAATAATCAATCAACTATACTGACATAGTTAAGATTCATGGAAACATCACTTAAAACTCAAAAATCAACTTCAGAAATGTTTGAAACAAAAGTTCCAAAATATTAGTTTCATCTTATTCTTTTTAATGATTTCACAATTTACAATGTAACATGAGATGATCTTTTTCGATATAAGAATGAATAAGTACATCATGCTTTTAACACAGAAATCTAATGAAATTTATCCTTATTTTACAAACATTCAATATTTTTCAAAAAATTCTTTCATGATTAGACTATTGAAAATAGCTTAAAATTCAGGTATATACAAGGAATGGCTACTAAATAGTGAGACTGATGCTGTTATAGAAGAAGTAAGCATGCACTAAATGCCAGCAGCCGACAGCTTGAAGCCTTTTCTTTTAAATGCAGTACTTTTTGTTTCTATAAACAAATCTGTATAGCTCTAGTCTTTGTTTGCATTAGAGTTCTTTTCTTGTTTTGCCAGAAAAATTATATAAGTGTAGCAACAGATCAATGAATTGTGAAATTTCACTTGAAACTTGGAAAAACTGCTACTGAAATTTATAGTTTATTGAAACAAGTGTATGACAATTAAGGTTTAAAGGGTGTACATGTTTTTGAGCGGTTTAAGTATTTTCGAGAAGACCTAAAAGATGATTCTTGTCCGGATCACCCTTCCATATCATGATTACCCTCCCACGGATGACAATATTGAAAAAACGGTAATTTTGTTTCAATCTAACCATTAGTTAAATACTCGAGTGATTGCTCTGAGACTGTAGGAATTAATAAAGATTAGGTATGGCAAATTGTAGATAATAACTATGACAAGTAAAAAGTGGCATAAAATTCTCACATTTGAGCAGCAAGAAGCTCGCAAAAATGTTTGCTTTGACACTTTGAATACCACTGAAAATGACCCAAAATTATCAAAAAGCAAAATAACCTGTAATGAATCAGTTTTTTACTTATGAAGGGCTTATCAATGCAATGGAAGAGCCCAACCACAGACAGCCAAAAAAGCAAATCAAAATTCCAAACAACGATGATTGCTTCTTCCAATATTCATGGGATTGTGTACCTTCATTAGGTTCCTGAAGGTCACACTATTAATCAATATCCCTACCTTCATATTCTTGCTGAACTCTGTGAAAGAATAAGGAAGATACAACCAGAATTGTTGAGGGACAAGCCATGAGTTCTCCACTAAGACAATGCACTGGCTCATTCCACAATGTTGGTTAAAAGGTTTCTAGCCAAGAACATTCCAGTGTTAGAACATCCATTTTATTCACGGGCCATATGACTTCCATCTGTTTGCTAAGGTGAAATTTTCATTAAAAGGAACATGATTTGTTCGTTAAAAGCTGGGAACAAGAAAGCAGCAAACATCTTAAAGGAGTTCGCACAAAAAGACTTCCAGCTCTATTTCAAACAATGGGAGATTTATAAGAAGTGTTATTGGGATAAAGGAGGAGTGTATATTGAAGGTGATAATAAGTAAATAGGTATAAAAATCAAAATAAATTTTTTATAGCATCAGTCTTGTTATTTAATAGCCACATCTTGTATTTCAAAACATATTTTAAAAGGCTTAAAAAAAATAGAAAAATGAAGAATTTTGTGAAGGATACACTGTAGACAAAAATTTCTGATTGACATTTGAATGAAGTCAAAGTGTTCTTCTTTAAAGTCATGTTGTTTCTCCAAAGTAGACATGAAATCTGTTTTTGTGATGACCACTATGATTTCTAGACCCAGATTCATTTGGATTTCTCGGTCAGAAGATAAGGAGTCACTAATACTAACAGGCCGCACAGGTGTAGTGACACCATCCGGCTCAGCTCCTGGTTCTACATAATCTTCAAATCTTTTTAGCACTATAAAATTAAATTTTTTAGTTCTCATTAGTCATTACACAAGCAAATTGTATAAAATTTAATAAAAAATTATTTCATAAACATGTACGATATTTTATTTATTAATACAAGCTGCATATTCCATATGCTTCACACTCACAGAAAATTCAACACTGAAAATGTTTTAGTAACAAAAAGAACTTTCATTTCAAAATATAATATTTCTATTATCAATACGGCGTTTAACTACAATAAGTGAACAATTATTCAGACAAAACTCAATAACAATTTTATTTAGCAAATTTTTCGGATAGTCCCTTTTCACACTTGCACTTATACGAGTTTCTGATATGGTATGTGTGATAAAAATTTAAAACTTCAAATGAAGAAATGTCTAAATTATTCAACTATTTATACAGTATATATTTAAAAAACAAACATTCTATTAAATAATAATATATAATAGAAAACCAGAAAAAAAATATTAATTTTTAAAAAAATTAATTTTATGTGTGTATCATTACAAACAATAATGTTAAAAATTGCAAGCATCCAAAAAAAAAATATTTCTTCATAGTTTACAGAAGTGACTAATAATTTACCAAAGAGAAATACTATAGTCATAATTACAGTCATACCTCTCTTTTGGTGTTCTTCAAGAACAGATTCTGGCAATCTTAACCTCTGAACATGTTCTTCGAGTATTTGAGCCCAATTCTTTAGAGATTCCATGATATCCCAAGGCTCACTCATGGAGGCTGTCAGTAAAACTGTTGTATTAGAAAAAGTCTCTTCATTTAAAACATATTTTAATAGATTCCTATGCCATTGATCTCCATCTAAGACATATACACCTAAGCGAGTATGATCTAAAAAGATAAAAATTATCAAGTTTAAATTATTAATGAGAAATTCAGAATACAGAACACAGATATAATTTCACCATAGTTTTATTTTAGATTAAACAATATACATTGTTCAAAACTAAAAAAAGTTTGCTTCCTCAATAAAATCAATGGATTTTTAAAAATATAAAAATGAAGAAATGGGATTTTTCCCATTGTGAATTTCACTTTTTTAATAAATGAATAATAAAATATTGTTTTGTTAAAAATTGTTACCGTAAAATCCGGCGTATAACGCGCACCCATACTTTCAAGCTGCATTTTTTAATTTTTAGGTATATTCGCCGTATAACGCGCACCCCCTTTTTTACGAAGAAATCTGACACATTAGTATACATTGCTCTTATGTTTTGAAGTCATTTATTCAAAGTCATTTATTTCCAAATTTTTGAAAAAAACAGTATACTTCTAGAACTACATCTCTTTTAGCTCATAAAGCAAGTCTCATTTCTTTTAAATAAACAGTATTTCGATACAAATAGAAGAAAATTTTTTTTTATGTTCATCTCTTTTGTTATTTTTAAAGCTATCGTTTTTATACCCGGCGTATAACGCGCACCGTAAAATTTCCATCTTATTTTTTGTTAAAAGTGCGCGTTATACGCCGGATTTTACGGTATTTATTTAAGATAATTTCATTTTTAAGTGTTAATCATGTGACATGGTAGCTATTTAATCGGCAACATTACTTCATGCTTACTGAAATTGAGCTGAGATGCCATGTGATATGGTTGGAATGAAAGTTCCTGTGTTGGTCAATCTATATCTGCATTATTTTGGAAATTACACTCCTATGACCAAAGTTTTTTTTATATATATAAGGTCTTAGTTTTCTATTTTTGATATTTTTTATTAGGCTAAAATAAAAAGAGGTAAAAAAATCTGATGGGAACAAGATTTCAATTTAATTATATATATAGGTATACATCATTTAAACCAAATAGTATTAATTTTGAAATATATGAAATTATACATTCTAGCACGCACACACACACAAAGCAAATAGAACTAAGCACATTTCAAACAAATATATGGAACTTATATGGCATTTTGAGTAAGGACTTTCACACATTTTAAAAATTAGATGTTTAATTTTTGAGCAAATACTACTAAATATGATAAAGGTAAACTTGTATTAAATTCATTTGTTTCTGTGCAATGGGTTAGCTAAAAGGGCATCCAATTCATTAAAACAATTACTTTGATTATATATGTTAGGCATAATAGCCATTTTTTTTCATGTACCACTTTGTATGCATTATAGTTTAATGAAAAATGCATATATCTGCACTTACTTTATACACTCACTTCCAAAAGTTAAGCACAAAGATGTAAAATGCAAAAAATTCAACAAATACTGCTTTGATTGACACAAAATTTGGCAGTAAAGTAGCATACATATTTACACATAAAACAAAATCAATAATTATATACAGAAATGAAAACAATATTAAATTTTTGTAAGTTATCAGATAATGTCATACTGGAGACTTAAACAGAATTATGTATAAAGTGAAAATAAACAGCATAAAATGAAAAAAAGGGACATTAATACAGCATGTGATCCCCCTCATCTGTATGCAAAGTTTACACCTTCTGACCATGCTTTCAATTAGGTGGTCAACCACTGCAGAATTAAGTAATCACCATTCTTCTTGTATTCTTCGCCATTCTTCTTGTCTTCAGTTTCCAGCTCAATAAGAGTGGCTGGAGGTGGGAAACGTGAAGATACTGCACGGCCGAGAGCACCACAAAGATTTTCAATGGGATTAAGGTCGGGCGAATATGCTGGCCACACCACACGCGCAATCTCTTCTCTCTCCAGGTAGTCATTGACGATGTCAGCTCTATGGGGACGTGTGTTATCATCCATTAAAACAAAAGTAGTACCAATTGCTGCAGCGTATAATCTCACAAAGGGTTCTAGGACTTCATCTTGATACCGGACAGCCGTCACAGAACCCCGTTTAAAGATGTGCAGTATCCTAATGAAATCCCTGCCCACACCATGCTTCTGCCTGGAATGCGTAATGTTCGGTGATGTTTTGGGGCAGATTGCGTGTTCCTTGTTTACGCCATATCCTTATAAGCATGTCATCTGACTCCAGAGCAAGTCTTGACTCATCAGTAAACATGACATTGCCCCAGTCAGACACAGTCCAATTACCATGTTCCTGGCACCACTTTAATCGTGCCCCTCTTGATTGGACGGATAGAGGAACACAAACTCGAGGTACTCGGGCATACAGTCCATTCATATGTAATTTTCGGCGTACAGTAGCAGCAGATAGTCTTACCAATGGACGCTTTAACCATAGATGTCACCGTGTGGAGGTCGCTCTGCGATTCCGCTTGGCTACAATAGCAATATATCTATCTTCCTTGCGGGTTGTAACCCTTGGGTGACCACCTACGGGCCTTCAGACAACTGTCTGTGTGGTTTGGAATTGTTTCCATAAATGTGAAATTACAGAATGATGAACGCCGAAGAAAAGAGCAACATATGTGATCGCTGTCCTGCTTCAATGCGCCCCACAGCTCACCAGCGCTCAGAATCTTCTATTCGTTTTCTGGAAGCCATAGTAACACATATGTCTTGAAAACAAATCTTGAAACACAATTGAAAGTTTTAAACACCTTCTATCAGCACTTACAATCAACTTCTGTAACCCTTCATAAAGCTGGCTTCTTATAAAACTGCCCTTTTTGCATATTTCTTGACATGAAAGCACAATTGGCTGTTACCTAACATATTTGCATACTTCCCTCTACCTCTGCAGCGAATTGCATCCTCTTCAATTCTGATTGGCTTCCGGAAATTAGCATTTTCCTCTCTCCATGGTTAACTTTTGGAAGTGAGTGTATTATTTTATATCATTATTATCAATAAAATCATCAGCTTCTTATGACAACAATAAATGGAAAAGTAAATTAATAGCATACAAAAAAGCAGACAGATTAGTAAATATATTTTTAAATATACACTGTATTTATTCAAATCTAAGCCGCACCCCAAATTCTCAACAAGATTTTGTGAATGCATAATAGCTAATTTATCATTATGTAAACTTTGAAATGCATACATGAACCTGTAATTGCTCTAAATATCTGACCCAACAATTTTTTTCTTCAATTTTAACCTGCACCTGGTTTTCATAAGTATTAACATTGGAAAAGAAGAGCAGCTTATATGCGAGTAAATACGATATTAAATGATAAATTAAAAATAGAATTTAAATAATCGTGAAATAAAACAAACATCCAACATTGTCATCAAAGAAACACCCTTAGTAGTATAACTGCATAGAAAAGTCTCATTCACAGATTTTATTCTCCCTATTATCTTCATGAAATTAATTTTAGAGAAGCAAAAATAATTTATTTCATTAAAAAAAAAGGATGAAAAAGTACTTTATTTCACCATTTATAAAAATATATTAAAAAATTACAGAAGTATTAATTTAATATTTGAATTATAATTGCTTATTCCAAAACTTAGAGAAAACTAAATTAGTACATACTTTTATTCAAATGTAAATATGCCTTTTGCTCAGTTATAAAATATAATAAATTCAAGATGTAACATATTAAATTACCATTATTTATTCAAGATTACAAATATATTTAATTAAATAAAAATATATGTCCTTAAATACTTCTTCAGTTTTTAAACACTAACATATTTTATATCAGGATGGTCAAATTTTTGAACATTGGTCTTAATTGAATTTGGGATCCGATATACTTCAGAATGAAATTACAAATTTAATACACAGAATTTATAAAAAATAATATTTTAATGCTGTATAATAATACAATTATAAAAAGATTTTGAACAAAGCAATTTTAAGCTACTCATTTATAACTTTAATAAAAATATGGAAACCTTTAAAAGCATTTTATAGCAATAAATGACAAATTATAAAGTAATTTAAAATGTAAATTATTCTTACCATCGCGGTATTCATCGCGAACAAAAATGTAGTGATACTCCAATCCGGAACCTTTTCTAGGATCTTCATTGCCTTCCAGTTTTGCAATAAGAGATGTCTTTCCAGATTCATTGTCACCTGTCAAGAGTACGATGAAACTGTTATTGTATTCAAATGCATAATGACTGGTTGATCTTTTGTTAAAGATCCACACAGAAGATGCCCAAGAGCTATTGGTGACAGATTACATGATTTGGAAAAACTGCCAAGTGAAAAGGTTGACATCCAAGTTTCCCCTTAGCTCTCTAAACTCCCACACTAAACCAATGTGTGAACTTTGAGCTTGGACAGATTTAATGTGTATCATTATCTTTAGTGGTACTGCAATTCCAGCTAAAGACTTAACAGAAACAATGTCAGTGACCATGTTTGATACCATGACCATTTGTAGATATATAAATAGCATAACAATTTCAATACACAAAGCATTATATATGAAACATAGTAATAATAAATAAAAAAAAATTCACAGTACTTCTTCAGTAGCTTTGAAGCTCATTAATTTTGCTGATTTTTATTACTATTATATAATGTGTAAAATGTATATATAGTTATTCGTCAAACTACACTGAAATCCTTCTTTAGGGATAAAATTACCAATGAATTGTTACCTCTAAAAAAATCCCATAGAAAACTACATTAAACATATTATAATAAAAAAAAGTTTTTTTTAAAAACATACTGAACTGATCTAATCCAAAATTATAAATTTTGAAAAAACAAAAACAGAAAAGGAAGGGGTATATATGAAATTGGGGTTATTAGGCAATGGCTAATTATGCAGTTACTGTGATTTACCCACAAAAAAAGATGTGTTGCAGTAATACCAATAATTGGTACTATTACTAGTAGATGATCTCCCCAGACAATATATATGTTTTTATAATTTTGTAATAACTTAAATACTCTTCTATATTTTTGAATAAAAGATTTTTAAAAAATTTCTTCTCTCTCTCCTATTTCATTATTTGTTAATCAAAGTATAACGTTATTTTTTTAATAAATACGTTTACGTCCTTTTCTTTTTTAAACCTAGAATGATTCACAAGATCAGGAAATCTGCATTGCAGTGGATCAGAGTTTCATGTAATATTTTCAACTCAGAGGATTGGATCGATTGAAAACATGTAGATTAATACAATTCTTTGAACAGTTAAATGGAACTAATTTGATAACAGGGGTAATAGCGTCAAGTGCTGCTGGACTGAAATCCAATATGGCGGCCTAGCGGTAGTTTAATGATACACAATTTTAAAGAAATGTTTTGAAATACATTTAAATGTATTTGAAATAAAGGATATAGGAAGAGATTGAGAATAACCTAGATCAATCAATAAATGATTAATATTTAATAAAAAGTAACATGTACTAATAATAGTATTATAAGCAGCATATAATAAGCTCTTAATATTATTTTATCGTAATTTTATGTAATATTCATATAGTACGATTATATAACGGTTATTAGAAACAATAATCATAATATAATTAAATAGTAATTATTAAAAAGAATAATCGTCGAATTGTAAAAAATAAAAATAATGCATAAGAGAACTCGTAATACAGAACTATAAATAAATAACATAAGAATAGCTATAAATAAACAACAAAAATAGTTATAAATGAATAAGATAATAATTATAATTAAATAATAACTATAAATAAATAATAATAATTATATAAATAAATAACAATAATTATAAATAAATAACAATATTATATATAATTATAAATAAATAACAAAGAGTGTATAGTAATATTTATAAATAAATGCTAAAAGAAACAATTATAAGTAACGAATATTATATGATTATTACACATATAGTAATAATTGCATTTTTTTTTCATTATGAATAAAATAATTACATAATGTATGTTAAAATTAATTTAGAATATCAATTACAAAGTAGTGAAAGCGTGCAATATGAAACTTGCACTGTAAGTTCCTTCAACGAATTTCATCGAACAAAGAACGTAAAAAAACATTTTTAAAATGAAAATAAGTTATTTATAGCGATAATTAAAAGCACAACACTTATTCTTTTAAGAAAAAAATATTCTAGAACTCACTCATTTTAGAAACATCCATATTCGAAAGTAGCCCATAATTAAACAGAAGAACGCAAATAGAAAAATTAAACTGAAAATGGTTAAGTTTTTAAAGATATCATCTGAAATTAAAGGGTTATAGCGGGGAAAAACGAATAAAAGTTATTTCTAATATACGTTATCCCCATGGCAACCACATTGACAGACGATGAAAATATTAAGGTAACCATATTGTAATATTATCGCCCATCTTGGCGAACATAAACAACAGCTTGACGCTACTATCCCCGATATCAAATTAGCACGAGTTGAATAATTATTTTGACAATAACATGAATAGGTATTCTTAATAAATCTTCATCAAAATGATTTTTTAAAAGTCAAACAAACTTTTTGTTTCTACTGATATTGATATCAAATGATAATGGACATTTACATTACATTATTCCTACTCAAAAAAAACCCTCATAGTAATTTTTTAAAAAAAAGAAAAACCAGAATGCTTTATTGTTATCTCAAAAATATTTTAAATTAAAAGAAAAGAAATTTAAATAACAGTGAACACACACAAGTGGGAATAGCCTTTTACATGATTCCTGGATAGTGAAAAAACCAGCAGGACTTATTTTATAATTTATAATATATTTTAAAAAGCAGAATGAAAAATATGAGAAGTCCGATAAAATACGAGAATTAACTACAAGAAAAATACACTCTTTAATTGTTTATTGTAAAAAAGTACTTTAAATAGAACTTCATCCAACACTGCTCAAATATTTTCACAATACTAAGAAAAAGAAAAATCACTTACCTAAAACAAGCAATGTTTTACAAGAAGGAAGCTTATTCGAGCTACTTTCTTGTACTTCTTGCAAAATTTCTAACCTGAAACAAAAAACAGCAATTTATATCCTCATGTTAACAAATTCTTCATTTACATGTAGTAATTATTTAAAAAAAATGAAACTGAAAAAATTTAAGTAATATTTGAATGAGTGAAATAGAAGGGCTTTAATGACATCTAATAGTTTTGAGCAACAATCAAATGATGAGCAAAATATATGCAGTTGTACCTCACATTGCCAATTTTAATATTATATCCTGTGATGACACTTAGAGATTTAGGGTACTAAATCCACCACAAGAAAATTGATGTCATGCGAATTGTGTCTTGATACTAAAAAAAACAAAGATTCTAACATATTTTATACGAAAAAAAATTAGTCAGATTTTGATAGAAAATGGAGCAATTCACAAGGTGCCAATTTGGTTGCAGTGATGCAATTTCATTTAATTTGCAGCAGCTACCATAATTTTACATGACAGTGTTTCTAGTGGAATAAAGTTTAAACCTGTTGGGCACAAAGCTCAACGTAATTAGTGGCACAGAACATTACAAGATATACAAATAATGCATGTCATTCTAGCAAACCAATATTCAATATTCCTCAAAATAAAATCTTTAGCCTTGCATCACAGTATCACATTTGTTTTATTCTTTTATTCAATATCCCACTGAAATAATTATATTTCATAGCTCGGACATAACTGTGGACTATTCCTATTAATTTCCCTAAAACAACTTATAGTAAAAGCATAGTTCAGTACTCATCTTTGGCAATGAAGTAAAAAAAAAATGATACTTAAGTATTTGCATCACTGCCTTGCCCATCTGGTATACCTAGTGGTTAACGACGCTGATTGCTGTTGTCAAACCTGGGCTCGAATTTTGGAAAGGCATGGATGTTTGCAAATATATAGTGCCTTTGTGGCATGGGGGTACTCTAATAGCTGTTAAGCCGTAAGTCCTCTTGTGAGGTTGGTGGAAGAGGAAGAGAGGTGGAAGGCCCCTAACCATCCCTAGGGTGTTCTCCTTCAAAACTGGGGAGGAACCGAGTCAAAACCTACTGTTACCTGCATGGTGCTCAAAGCTATGGCTATAACGACAGGCGTACAACCAGCCCTTTGCTGCGATAAATTTCTTGGGCCTCGATCTGACATCGTCAGACATGTGGTATTAGTAACAACATCACAGCACACAAATATTCATCGCTTTTCACTAAAACCTGAGATTGTTTTTTAAATGAAACACGTAAGAATATATTTTTATTGCAGTTCTTATTTGCTGTTATAATATGGCGCAACTCCCATGGTGCATATTTGGTTGCAATGATGCTAATACATAAGTTCCAAAAAATTATATTATAGCTCATTTATCTGTGCTGGATTTTTATCTAATATGATACAAATAATTAATCAAGTTGAGAACAAATAAAGGTGTGCATTAAAATAGGAATCCACTTCATTTAATTAGTTTACAGTAAACATTATGAATTTTTAAAATGAATTACAATATTGTTCCAAAATTTTTAAGCTTCAAATATATTTATATGAGCAAACATGCTAAAAACATAGAACTCTGCTTGTTTTCAAGAAGATTTTTAAAGCAGATTGTAATTAAGAACTGTAATTTAAGAGTAATAATTCAGTGTAGGGAATATACTTAGATTTAATCCTTAATAACTATATATATTTATAGTTAACGTTTTACTTTAAAAATTTTAAAGTTCGAAGGCATATACTGCAACATTTAAATATGATCGATTAAGAATGGTTTGCTTTATTTATACATTACAATAATAATAAATCAGTACATTAATGACTTTCAAATTTTTGTAAAATAATTAGAACTGAAAGAATGTTTCAAAAATATACATAACAAATCATACATGACATAAAAACGCACTACCCAATAAATGTTTTTAAAAAAAGAGTATAAATGCAACAATCATACAATCTCACACCCATTTTGACATACATAACATATTTTAAAAAAAATTCTGTTCAAAATACAACAAAAATAATCAATTCCAATTTTTCTGATGCAGAAAGTCGACAAAATACGTACCACAAATTAGCATTATCTACATCTTCAAATTTCTCATCAAGTTTCACGTCGGCATTAGTTTTAACACCCAAAAGCGCCATAACTTGTTAAAACTGTATGGCTTATGGAAATGTATTTTAGAGAACTCAAAACACAGAAATTATCATGTACAATACTTCATTGCAAGAAAAAAATATTGTTGATGCTAAAAAGAATTAAATATTTTAGATTGCTTTCCATTTAAACTCTATTTAGATTTTTTGTGTTGTTTAGTGTTAGTCATACACATTACTGCAGTTACAGTTTTTTAAACGTTTTAACTGAGAACAGCAACAACAACAAAAAAATGGGGCGTTACAATAGTTGAAAATCGTACTCCTTAAAATCACATGTTCAAAGTGAAATTCTAGAAATTAGAGCAATCTAATAATTGAAATAATCAAATAAATGATTTAGATATGATTGGTATAAATTAAAAACAAATGTAACATTATATACATTGTCCAAAGTTTCATTTAATCAAAACGGCAGAAAAAAATGCAAGATAAATTCTTTCGTCATCTATTCTCAACAAATATGAGAGATGAGCTTCCTGGATTTGTAAAAATTATTTAGTGATGAATCTGATGTACAGCAAATTGATCCATTTCGAGAGCGATTAGATAGTTGTTAAAAAATTTTCGAAAAAATTTTACCTTCCAACTACTTTCCACTTGCTGAATACACACCAAAATGAGTTTCAAACTAATCACTGGTGAGTTTTTGAAGTTCGATAAAACAGAACTAATTTTTAACTGTGGAAGCAGATCGTGTAAAAATCATTCGTCTTTCTTACGTGGAATTTGTTCTTGTTTTTGATTAAATCAAATTTTAAAGTGATCGTGGTATTTGCGGTTCGAATGGTCTACCATTGAACTTATGATAAATTATCTTCAACAATTGCTGATATTTGCTCCTATAATAAACACTCTCTAAATTAAAAACTATATACATAAGGACTTGGGAATTTGAAAGTTTTAGTCTGTAATTCGGTAGGACTTTTTATTAACATCCCACTTTAAATTTGCGCGAGGGCTGCTGATGACGGACGTCATAATTTGGAACCTCCGTCGAGTGACAAGTTCTGTACCCGAGCTGGTACTCTAATCTCCAAACTTTCCCACCATATCAATATGAGAAATGTGATCCTCGTTGAATTTAATATACAGCAGCCCTCCAACGGAGCCGGTATTCAGTGGCACCAGGACTTGAACTGAAGACTCGACAGAAGCAACAAAGGCCACGAATTCGCCTCCCAAGGCCGTCTTTCAAATTTGATAAATATATAAATTTCATGATACGAAAGTACACATTCATAATGTAGAAAATGCATCAGCACACAAATACGTTTCATCAAAATATAAGCAATAATAATTATTAAAATGAATTCAATTAATTCATCTACTTCATCGTGACAGAAGTAGAAATAACCCCTTTTTTTCATTCTATCACTGTTAATACGAGTCGAGTACTTGTTTCGTATAGTGAATGTTAATATATCTAACTGTCACGTTGCGTAACATATGGTTTCATAAATAAGTACTGAAATTTCTTTAAGATAACAATTTTGTTACAAAAACAGCTTGCGAAGTTCTCAGGCTGTGGGTAGCCTAGTTGTTAGAGCATCAGACTCCAGACCGGAGGACCTAGGTTCGATTCCTCCGAGTACACATGGAGTACGTGCTCGTTAACCCTTTATCGATCGACGGTACTTATAAGTACCACTCGCTTTAAAATTACATAGAATAACCGTTTTTACGAATACTCTGACGATACTTGGCAGGAATATTTTTTGAAATCCACACTTCCAAGATATATGGCAGCACGGGTTCTATGATGAGTATTTTAGCGGGGAAGGCGAATAGTTTTAAGCAGAAATTGCGTTTTCAGCGGATAGCGAAGATTGACATTTTTGTTCAGAAAAAATAGTTAATGTCAAAAGGTAAGACTCTCATTTTTTTGGTATGTTAATGAAGAAAGAAAACGTTTTGACTATTTATTTTAAGTGGACAGTGTGTGTAATTAATTTTACAGTTGAATATCTTTAATTAAAAGTCTTGTGGGTGGTCGCAGTAGAAACCATGGGACACGGGGGTGGAGAATGTTCTCCTCTCCAGTTCCATGCCTAAATTGGAGAGGTGGAGGTAGGTGGTATCACCCTCTATCGTTTAGAAGTCCAACCTGTCTCAGGCTCTGGCAACTTTCCTTCCTTCTCTTCGGGAAGGACACGACGACGACAACAACAAAATGAAATTCTGTTTTTAAAAAAATACAAGATGTCATCCTTCCTTAAGCATTAACTATAAATGTACATTAATAAAACATACGCTCTTTTCTACTGATCTAATTTTTTTGTGCAAGCACATATATATACAAATGAAACTACACACGACTACGTAATCTACTACTAAAGATTTATATAGAAAGTTATTCACACAATTGAATTTTAAAATGGTTTAGTTAATTTTTTAATAGTACACAAATAAAAATACTGCATTCTATTTAGATATATGTACATCATACAAAAAAAAATCTAAAGAAGAAAATTATTGGAAAATTTTAACTTTGGCACATTATTAAGTAACTATTATAACGGAAATTATACATGGAATTTAAATGTTAAAATTTATTTATCAGAATGATTAAGAATATAGCTACTTTATTAATATTGTTGCTTTTTCTTTCAAAATATCAAAATCAACTCACAATTCATAACAATATCTACACAAAAAATCATGATTCAGTTTTACTAAAAATGATACTCATTTTTCCTTTTCAATTGTCTTAAAATTTTTAATATGTCTTAAAAAGTAAAAGTCAACTTTATCACAAATTTTTTCAGACGGAGCACCTGATTGGGAGATCTGCTCATGCACCTCAGCGCTCAGTGGTCACGTATACTGAGATGGGCAGGCCAATCCCTTCGCGACTGGGTTTAGTTTATTATCAAAAATTAATGAAAAATTAGATATTTTTTAGACATAAATAACTGTTATTCAGAGAAATACAAATAATTATAGTTTAATCAATATTTAAAACAGAAAATGATTATGAGTTTGTTAATGAATTTTTATTTAAAGAGAAAATATTGTTACCTAAATTTAGAACTATTTATGAATAAACAAATGAAACGCTGGTTATGAATAAACAGGATAAAAAAAATATATAAGAAAAAAAAAATACCAAACAAAAACGAATATTGTTTTTGATTTAAGATATGTATTAGAAAAAAAGTTTAAGATATGATATGATATAAATAATGAGTAGAGAAATAGTTAAAGCACACACAATGTATTAATCCCTATGTCAAAGACAATTCTTTGTAAACTAATGCATTATACGTGTTGATATTGATATTTGTTATAGAAAAATTTTTGTTTCTTGCTTGTCAAGGGAATTTTTTGAAATTGTGTACTAAATATATGCCAATAATTAATTGAAATTTAGTATACATAATAAATGATTATTTTGGAAGACCTTTTAATTCTTTTTTTAATTTCATTTAACGACCAAGGGACAAGGAGAAAAATTTTTTGGAACAGTTGAAAATTCGATTTTTCATATTCACTTAACAAAAAGTTCTATAGTAAACATTTTCACCATGAAAAATCCTTTGTATAATTTAAATGATATTATTTTTAAATTTTACATTCCTTTCAGATTTTGAGCCCTATCAATTTGTTTTTTAGTTTGATTAATTTCTACACCTTAACCAGGAAGTTAGTCATATTGGTAAAAAAAATCTCTCATTCTCTTTTTATTCTAAAATTATCAGTAACCAAAGGAAAAAAAAAAAACTTAAAACGCAATTTGAAAAATAACTGACTATTTTCATTAACATTCGCTCTTGCAATACTGATGGGAACGAAAAAATCAAGCAGTTTTAAATATTCTCATGTTAAAATTCTTTGATAAAGCAGAAGCAAAACTCCTAAAACACTTCCTTAAAATTCTGTAAATAAAATTTATTTTTAAAGAGGGGAATTTTGATCCGCAATGCCTGTTTAAATGAATACCGACTAAGAGAAAAAAACAATTTTTTGGGGGCCCCTTTGATTCAACCCGAAACTGAACAGAATCAAATATATGATTATTATGATTAGAAAAATGGTAATGGTGAAAAATGCCTGTTGCTGATACATAGATTTAACTTGGATATGGCGTAAATATCTCAGACTTCAGCCTACTTTTTAATAGATAAGGATAGTCCTAAAAGGGAAAAACAAATTTCATTTACTAAATTTTTAAAATTTTCAGTGCTTCTCAAAAACTCCCAATATTCACAATCATAATTTTCAACGAGCCCCCCCTCGATACAATAACAATGTATAGAATTCAATAATACTATACTTTGACGCATAGCCTACAACACGACTTTTACCTCTTAAGTGCCCCCAGCGTACATGAATGTCTCGTTCAGTCAGTGAGTTAATGGACTCGAACGTTTTTTTGTCTTTCCCGGGGTCTTTTCTTGAATCTTTTCCAAAAAAATTTTCCCAAAGGGTTGGAATGCAAAAAAAAACCTTTACAGTGTTTTGGGAAAGGGTTTACTTATTTCAGAGAATTTGCATTTTTTTTTTCCCCCCCTCTCCCCCCAAAATATCCATTGCTCCTTACGTGTTAAACTGGGATATTGGGGTGCGAATCACGTAACTTTTAATTGGCGTTTTTAAGGGATTAATTATAAAGCGTACAAATTATCAAGATAAGTGTTATATATATATATAATTTTTGCTTATAATTTTATATATGACAAGCCCAAAGGATCACTGGAGATTAATAAACTGTTCTCAATTAAACTTAGTGTTGTTAAATTAATTATAAAATACAATACGCAGTACTGATATATTTATAAAGGTATTATATCGGTGTTAATGTGTATTTTATTTTTCATTACATTAAAATGTATTTTGTTCGTTTACTTTCAGTAAATTAATAATTTTTTAAAATAATCTTTCGTTTTCGACTTTTCAATGTGTTCGCGCCCCTCTCACTTCGTAAGGTTATCACGCCTCTAGGGGGTGCCCCACAGTTTGAGAAACACTGGATTAACCAAAAATATTTGCAAATTTTAGAGATAAGAAGAGCTTAATTTTTCCCTCTTTTCTTTTAGAGTGATTGAAATTATGTATAATATCAAAGATATAGGGACCAATGATATAAAATTTAAACATTGATCTTGATGAATAATTTCTTTTAAAAATTGTAACAAAATTAAAATAGTAACTCATTCTTATTTAGATTTTGAAAAAAGTATTTTTAAAGGGTATTACGATTTTATAATTCTTATCTGTATTCGCAAGTCCAGTGGCTGAGTGGTTAGTGCATCGCGCTTCCACACCACAGGTCGATTTTCAAACCCCGGACTGGGCAAGATTGATTCAGCCTTTCACCCCTTCGGTGGGTCGATAAATGAGTACCAAGCTTACTTGGGAACTTAACATTGGGGGTTTCGCGTCAGACAGACCTCTGACCCGAACATCTGCTCATGTACCTCAGGGCCCATGGCCGCGCATACTGATTTGGGCACAGTAGGCATTGACCCTCATGGGTTGTTGCGCCACTGAGCTAAGTTAAGTATCTATATTCACAAACATATTTCTTAAAATTCAATAACATACTTAAATTCTGGCAATTAAAGAATCTTAAAAAAGCGATTTATTTCCCATCTGTGGGACTTGAAAAACAAGATTGCTATGAAGATAAACCAATATATCAGAAAACATATTAATTATCTTTGGTGATTATTAGCACAAAGATTGTTAAGATAAACATTGTTATTCGTCGGGTATTAGAAATAATCCGAAAATATTCATAACAAAGAAATAAAAACAACGAAAAACTTTCTACGTCTACTCACCAAACGATTTAAACCGTTCATTTTGTTGCTGATACTAATCTCTTTAGTCAATTCGTATCACTTAGTCTAAAAGATGATGTTCCAAAAGAAACCAAGTAACTAAATTTTGATATTCTTGATGGTTTTGAAACTTTTGTGTATTTAATTATACGGGAGTGAACTGCTAGAGATCTACTTGCATTACAGATACAAAGCGACCTCTAAAAAAGCCTTGAATCTGGTGTGTTAGATTCTGTTCTTAGCCGAAGAGGATTAAAACAGACAGAAAGCTTTAAATTTTAAGGATATCCTTGAGCGTTGAGTTGCGTACCATTAATTTCTAGGTAGAATAAACCATACCAACAGCCTTTTTCAATATTTACTTGGAGAATGAACATTAGAGGCATAGAGTCAACAGGGTATTGGAGCTTTTCTTTGCCAGTGGCAATTTAATCTTCTGTAAAGCTATCCTTTGCAAAGCGAACATATACTATAAATGCAAATTCTACAAATGAGAGCTACTTTTCTGTGAATAGTTTTGTACTTAAATGAGAACCGAGATATAAACGTTAAATGGAGGTTTTGCTATCACTCACATAACCCAGACAATCTTTCTTAAGACTGCTGCAGATTTCAAAGTCCTCCATATCTGTCGTAAGTAAATAATTATTTACAAATTATGAACACTCTCTTTGCTTTAAAGTTATGATGGAAATCAGAATAGCTTGCTTTGTAAGTTCAATGAATTGCAAATTTAACAATTCCTATCAGATAAATTCTGATAAGATAAAAGCAGTTCATGGGAATGTTGCTTACATGTTAGTCTCCTTTTAGGGGAGGAGGGAAGTGAGAAAGTTACTGTAAATTATTTCGTTACTCTCTCTCTCTAAAAAAACCCCCCCCCCACACACAAAAAAAGAAGAGAAAAACAATAATAATTTTTAAAGAGAAAAATTACCTAATAAAAGTATAAAAAATAATAATAAATTACTGGAACACACACACATTTGAATTCTTACAAAGTATACAAATTTAAGAAATTATTTTAAAAAATCAAGAAAAAACAGTATTAAAAAATAGTGAACTTCGTTAAAGGAGTATTATCTGGAAAAATTTTATGTATAAAAAATCATTTTTAAGGTATCCGACTACGTTCGGAACAGTGATTTTAAAAAAG
The DNA here is from genome assembly GCA_019973955.1 of Trichonephila inaurata madagascariensis. Classification (NCBI taxonomy): domain Eukaryota; kingdom Metazoa; phylum Arthropoda; class Arachnida; order Araneae; family Nephilidae; genus Trichonephila; species Trichonephila inaurata. The sequence goes on from BMAV01014760.1 coordinate 80,274, forward strand.
CATATAAATCGATAATTTTCGTGATATTTAGTGTCACTTAGATTAAAATACATGTATAAAATTGTTTTAAGAATATATTACAATAAAAAAATTATTTAAGTACAATACTTTGAGACAAAAATAACATAGAATGCCCTTTTTTTCAAAATATTTCCTTTTGTGAAAAATGCTTCTATTATAATAATATTTTTTATAAGCTCCGAAACCCCTGTACAGAGGGGCCCCTAAATTTTGAAATATATAACTTGAAATGGGTTTATCCATGTTTTTTCAAACAGAGAAAGAAATTTTTAAAAAAAAAATGGGAATTATTTCAATTGGTTTTTAGTCTGAAAATAATATGAATTTTTAAAAAATAGTTCAGACTCTCTAAAAAGTCTTTACTTCAAATAAAAAAAAAAAAAAAAAAACACACACACACACACACACACACACACACACACACACACACACACACACACACACACACACACACACACACACACACACACACACACACACACACACACACACACACACACACACACACACACACACACACACACACACACACACACACACACACACACACACACACACACACACACACACACACACACACACACACACACACACACACACACACACACACACATTAAAACAATTTTATATATGTATTCTAACCCTAAGTGACATAAATATCATGAAAATTACCCATTTATGGGGCCTTTTTAAAAAGGGGTTAAAAAGGTTCGAACGTAGTCGGATCCCTTTAAATTTGGGGGAAAAAAGCCCGCTGTTATCCAGAATAATTGTCATTAGCGAAATAGGTGGAATGGGTAAAAGTGAGTTAGCAAGAAAGTATGCTCAGATATGTAAGTGGAACTATATGATGGTAATGTTATATGGATCAATGTGTGTGTGTGCTGAAAAAGCTTGAAGATTTTTATCGGTCATTTTGGGAGTTAGTTAAAAAAAATTCTTACTGGAGAGGAAAAAAAAGATATCGAATCCATTGTGGAAGATGTATACGAACATTTTGCTAAAAGTAAAAACTTTTATTTTTGATAACGTAGAAAAATATAAATCAGAAGAATCAAAAACGGATAAAGGTGTCGAAAGAGGTGAGCAAAATGTAGGTTGGAGCTCTACGCTACTATTCCCTGTAAGAGTTTTCTTGCGAGTAAAGGTGAAAATAAAGTTGTAGAAGAACAAGATGCAGGTATTGATAGGTTTCTGCCGTCATCTTCTCTGCTGATACTAGACCTTATATTTTAATTACTTCCCTTTATAGGGATTGGGTAAGTGGATTAACAGTTATAGAACTAGAAGGATTGGAATTAAATGATGCTATAAGTTTTGTTAAAAAAGTTCTGGAAATACCAGAAGATAAATCACAAAATAAAGAAATAGAAATGTTGGTGGAAAGAGTAAGATAACTATCCTTTGGCATTACAACAAGCAGTTGCATATGTCAAAAAGCGCAAAAAAAGGGGAAAAAAGTAATTTAAATTGAGTGATTATTTAAAAAAGGGAAAATTTTAAAAAAGAAACGGGGGAAATTTTATAATTTTAAAAGGTATTAAAAAAAATAATACTGAAACAATCCTTTTAAAATTGGGAAATCATTATTAATAAAATGAAAGGGTAAGGAGTATGGAAAATTAGCTTTAAAAATTTTAAATATTATGGCTTATTTTCCTGTTTAGCCTAAAAAGAAGGTTTTTTTTTAAATTTAGCGGATGGGTTAGAGAAAGTTAAATTCCCCCAGTTGATTACTTGTAAATATTCAATGGTTAATGGTCGACAATATCAAAATTTTATTAGAAAATACCAAGGGAGGGCAAAGGGTTTAAAGGGTTTAAAAAGAAAAATAAGGAAAAAGAGGTTTTAAGGGAGGCTTTAGAGCTATTTAGAGATAATATAAAAGAAACCAAAGTAAACGGTGTCATGTCTGTATGGAGGTATGCCAGCAAAAGTAAATTATTAGTAAAAGAATTTAGTAAACAACCAGCTGAAATAATTTGGCAACTAGTAAAAGATACTAGATATAATGAAGCCTGCTTATTTGGAACAGAAGCATTTGAGTTGTTGAAGGATACTTTAGGTCCCGATCATCCCGATACTTTAATAATTCAGCATATATGGCAGTAGTGCTTCACAAACAAGAAAAATACGATGTAGCTTTAAATGCTTTTACAGAGGTGTTGAATGAAATAAAAGTCATTTTAGGCCCTGACGATCCCGATACTTTAATGACTTAGCATAACATGGCATTAGTGCTTGAAAGACAAGGAAAATACGATGCAGCTTTAAATGTTTATACAGAGGTGTTGAATAAGAGAATCATTTTAGGCCATCATCATCCCGAAACTTTAATGACTCAGCATGATATTGCATTAGTGCTTTACAACCAAGGAAAATACGATGCAGCTTTAAATGCTTATACAGAGGTGTTGAATAAAAGAAAAGTCATCTTAGGGGGTTCTAAAACCAAGGGGCCCAAAATTTTCATTCAAATTTTTTTATAGCGCCCCCAAACCAAAATAATTATGAATGCAAAAATTTTGCACTTTGTCCTGCCAAATACGATCAAAATTATAAACCTTACAAATTAACAAGATAAGTATTAAATTTTGTACATGTTACTTTTTTTAAATAAAAAATATATATATTTATTTTTTTTCTTTTTTTGTTCGATTCATATGCTTGTTTTTTTGTTTTTGGGTTTTTAAAATATAATTTATTTTATTATTTTTCTATACACGATAAAAAAACACAATTCAGTGAATAATTTAGTTAAAGAAAATATACTTACCTACTTTCAAGGACTTTTCAATTTTTTTTTGATAATTTTAAAAAATCAATAAAACTAAAGAAAATGTTCCAAATGTGCGTGCTTAATAAAGGAAAAAAATCACAGACACTTTTCGCAACAATAAGAATTTTTTTAAAGCAAAACTGTCATATTTTGTTCACGTTATTGTAGTTTTGCTGTCGTTTGATGATCTACAAATAGTATCTTGAACTTTTTCTTCCTTTGCTTTTGACAGGTGAAGTGCTACATTTATGGCTTAGTTTTCTTCATAGAGTTCTTTAGGCAGCATTTGAAAATTTCATTTCAACTCAAACGTTTCATGTCCATCGCTTTTTTCCTATTTAATTTCCCTATCTTGATTCATATGCATTATTTCAGCAGGTTCTTCAATTACTTGATCAGTTTCAACTTCCTTCAATAGAGATCCCAGAAGCCCATTTTTTTTTAATATTCTGCTCATTTACATTTATAAACCATAATAAGTCGTACAACACAGCAATCAAAACCACAAAATTTTTCATGGGGAAAAGTGCAGCATGTTCATAGAAAATATTTTTGAACAAAAGTGGTCGCGCAGGGAACTCGCAAAACAAGTACCTTGATTGTAAAAAAACGTTTGCCACTCTCAAAGAAGAGACATATTTGTGACAAATTCATTTTGGCTCCCATTATAAGACTGTCTAATAGGAGGATAGTGTCAAAGGTCACTGTTAACGAATAAACAGTTTTCCCAGAATTAACGTTTTGTGAGCTTGGGTTCCTCTGGGCCCTTTAAAAATGTTTTTCAAAGTCAGTTCTAAAATATTTTATAAAACGTTTTCATTATGCATTATATGTTTCAGGAATGCTCATAAAAGTACATTTTGGCCAAATAATCCTTCAAAGTGCTCAAAAATGCTTATCCATATATCATAAAACTATTCACATGGAAAAAAAACAAAGAAAAATATTATTTACAACTTTCCTAAAAGAAAAAAAAGACGGAATGAAACATACCAGTAGTTTGAAGGTCAAAATATATAATCCAAAGAATATTTTAAGGGTTAAAAGAAACGTAATAAGAAAATTCTCATCTGGATTTCCCGAAAGCAAACAAAATGTCTTTTATTTGGTTATAGGATCAAAAAATAGCTAATGAGCGTTTCAAAGGAATCTTTTATTTTTGATGATCACCATGATATATATAAAATTATATAGTGTAAATGTGTATTTTTTTATTATGTCAGAAAGCATTTTATTTTACTTCATTCCAAAAAATTATTTTTTTAAACCTTTTATTTTCAATATGCTCGTGCCCCCTTGCAGGGTTATAGCGCCCCACAGTTTGAGAAACGCTGTCTTAGACCATGATCATCCCGATACTTTACTGACTCAGCATGGTATTGCATTAGTGCTTGAAAAGCAAGGTAACTACAGTGAGGCTTTAAAAATTCTTCGGAAAGTGTTTAATATTCAAAAAACCAAGTTAGGTTTTGATCATCCTAGCATTTTATTAACTAGCCATAATATTGAGAATATATATATAAAAAAAGAGGCAAAAAGGGATTCTACTTCTTAAAAAACGCAAAAGCGGTTTTCTTCTTTATCTAATTTAAAAAAGCACCAATCGAACCAGTGAAGCGGGTTTTTTATTTGCTTCTTTTGAGAAAGAGGGGGTTTTATTTGATTAAAAATGATTTTTTTTCACTCGTGGCTTATCCGGGTTTATTATAAAACGGGAAAAGTTTTTTTAAATAACTTGAGATTTCTGTTAAATTTTTCGAACGCATAGCTAAAGGGAAGCGGTACGAAATTTTCATTTGGGAAATTCTTTAACCCCGAAAGGAGTTAGATTCTCAGAATAGTCTACCTTTAAACAATTCAGACTCAGGACTACAAAACACTTGATGATTTATCAAGTTATATAGCTGAAATTAAAGGTGATTTTGTGTGCTATTCATTTAGTAACAAGCAATCACGTTGCGATTTACAGAACAGGTGGTAATTAGGCCTACTTTGATAGTAATACAGCATTTGTTTCTGGATTAAAAAGCATTGATCAGCTCATGGAAGCTGTAGAAAAGACAATTTAGTTTGCTGGATGTGAATTAGGAGAAAAATGTTTCCTTGTTGATTGATTATTAACGTCGCACTGTTCAGCTACACGAGGGCTTTTGGCGACGGATCACGTAATTTTGAACCATGGTCAAGTGACGTGGACGACACCTGAGATGGCACCCCCTCTCCTAACTACCACACCAACGGAAGGACGTTTCAGCTCTCGACAGATTTAGCGTGCATCGCTGCCCTCACGGTGGGTCTTTAGTGGTACTGGGGCTCGAACTCGTGACAAGGCAAGTCACGATTCGATACCTATACCACTCAGCTACCGCGGCCGTTTCCTTGTTGAACACTTTGATGTTGCTAAAGGTAATAAATTACTATCTCATGAAAATAAGCAAATTTTTACAAAAGAAGTTAAAACAGAGCGTCAACTTCTCGCAGAGCAAGATAAGGAGTTTGGTCTCGTTAGGATTAATGGTCAAGAATGATCAAGAATACAGTTATGATTTTTTGGAGCTAAGGTTAATGTAGAAGGTATTGTACCGCTACTTATCAATGGTGATATGGAGTTAAATAGCAAAAATTTCCATGAGTTTCCAGATAAAAAGGAAGTTAGTATGACAGCTAAAGAATATCTTAATAGCTTGGGAAATAGGAAAAATGTAGAAGTGGTAAAAACAACCAAGTCCTTTTTTGATTTCAAAACGGGAAATTGAAGAGGCAGAGCAAACATGTAAGCCAAAACGATCTTTATTAGAACAACTAGTTAAAGGAGCATTTAATTTTATAGCTAGCAATCTTACTACTGCTTTTTTTACTAATTTTAGTTTAGAAAGCCAACTGCCAGCAAAAACAGACAACGAACCTAAAGCTTATTTAAATGATCCAACTGTGGAAAAGCAATTACAAAGATCATATCGGACAATTTCGTTCTGAAGTTTTTGAGCGAGTATACAGCCTGTTCATCAAGAATGTTTTATTTCCTGTTCGCAGGCACTAAATTCTTTTTCTGATCGGTTGAATCTATTTAGCTCTTCATAGGCCTTTTTAATTATTAGATCACTACCTATTATCATTTCCAGCTCTTCTTCACTAGTCTCATCTGCATATTTAAAGAAGTATATCCATTTTTCAATTATATTTTCTAACCGATCATTTGTTTTCGGAAATTTTGGCAATTCAATAAATATAAAATAAAAAATCTTTTAGATCATGTAATTAAGTGTCTTAATTTCAAATAGTATGCTTTGATTTGTACTCAGAATTATTAGGAAACAGTACACGCACACTCACACACATGCACACACACGCAATCTGCTATAGCAATGAAAATAATAAGGTTATGATACTGTGGTCACCTTTATCAGCTTGCCTTGAGTAAGCTTTAGCTGCATAGTACTAAGCATGGTTTTTAAAGCATTTAGTTTTAGAGACCTGCATCTCGCAAATTTAATAACCTTTGTAGAATCTCTACAGAGAGCGTCAACAATACTTTGCTTTTTAGCGGCGATATCAGGGTCTTAAATAGCACTTAAAAACTCTATCCTTTATTTCCTTCTTACCAGTGAAGCCAAGAATATTGAGGAAGTGAATAAGTATACCTTTATAGAATCTGAAAAACTTACATTTACATGAAATTATGGTCTTTCAATTTATAATCGTTTGCCTTTTGAATATAAAACTTCCCCAGTTATTTTTCAGAGAGTTGTTCGATAAATTGTAAATAAAAACAAAATAAAATTTGCATGAAATTACTTTGACGATATAATATTTTCAAAATCAGTTGAAGAAGATGCAAAATATTTAGAAGAAATTTTTAAAATTTGTGAAATAGAAAATATTAGTATTCTCAAAATGTAAATTTGGTAAAGATACAATTGATTTCTTAGGATATGAAATAAAACAAGGGTCATACACTCCAAACAATACATATGTCGAAATAATTTTAAAAAAACTCTTAGCCCCCTAGAAATGTACAAGATTTACAAAAAACACCTTGGTAGAATTAATGTCTTTTATAAATGCATTCCTCAATATGCAAAATTAAGAATGCCACTAAATAATCTGCTTAAGAAGAATCAAAAATGGAATTGAACCCCAGAATGTCAACAGTCTTTTCAAAAACTTAGACAGTTTGATTTCAAAGCCTATTTTAGCCATATTCAATTCAAATTACTCTTGTCATCTTTAGGTGGACGCATCGAAAACTTTGGTCTCATCGATCGTCAAACAAAAACCCAATGGAAGTCAGCATCCGACTGCATTCCATTCGAGGTGACTGAGAAATTATGAAATTAACTATACAATAACTGAATTAGAATGCTTAGCGATAATTGATAGTTTAGATAAATTCTATTGCTATCTTCTTGGATCTCATTTCACAGTTTATACCAATCATAATGCATTAGTTTGGCTTAAAAATTTTAAAAATCCCATGGGTCTACTTTTTAGATGGTCTTTAAAAGTTTCTATGTATAATTTTGATATAAAATATAAGAAAGGTAACACACACACACACACACACACACACACACACACACACACACACACACACACACACACACACACACACACACACACACACACACACACACACACACACACACACACACACACACACACACACACACACACACACACACACACACACACACACACACACATTAAAATATTAAAGTTCATATGTTGCAAGAAATCTTTATATTTATCATTTAATTAATACACCCCCAGAAACTTTATTAGATATCAATGAAATAATTCATTTTCAAAATTTAGAAAATATATCAGCCCCTAAATGTTTTAAGAGATATTGTTTCTGTTGTAAAAAGAAAAGGTTTAGCTAAAATAATTGTACCCAAAGCTCTGCGAGTGAAATTAATGAAAACAACAAATGAAAAATTTGGTCATCCTGGTGTAGCTACCGTGTAAAAAATATATATATCGCCACAATATTATTGGATAAAAATTATTACTGATGTAAGAAGTTATGTGAAACACTGAAACTTGTCAAATAAATAAGAAGTCACATCAAAAAAGATATGGACTGATGCAATCACTTCCGCAATGGAAAAAACCCTTTGAACTTTTGTCGATAGATATTGTAGGTGGTTTAGATTATTATAACTGTTAAAAATTATTTGCACATTATTATTGATCATGCCCCCAGGTATATGTGGTCTTTCCCATCAAAAAATGCAACAACAGATACTTATATAAATTGTTTAAGACAAATCTTTCAGAATCACATACTGGAAAAAATTTTAAGTGATAGATATACTGCGTTCATCTCTTCAAAATTTAAACATTTCTCAAGACATAACAATGTAACTCAATGGGCTTAATTCATGAAGCCACATGATAAAAATAAACACGTTTCCATTGAATTCAAAACAAACATTAAAATAATTGTACTTGTTCTATTTGTAAAACTCAGATAAAATTTCAAATTTCATATTTGTGTAAAGATGTTTAAATGTTAGGGAAAAAAAATTTCTTCAAAAAGATTTTTTTTAAATTTAAAAAAAGTCGTATCTTATGTTTATACTTTTAAATAAAATGCATTTTGTATACATGTGTACTTTTTAAGAGAAAGTTTCTGCAAAGAGCAAAACTTGGCAACACCGGAGCGCGTGAACCAATTAGTTGAAAACACAATATAGTTTTTATCGTGTGACTATGACGTGACATGAGTTTTTGAATTGATTGGCTAGAATCACGTGGCTTTCACTATCATGTGACTATGACGTCACATGAATTGACCTTATTAACTACTACTCACAGATCACAAACCAATGGAAAGGTTGAAAGTGTAAATCAAACCATCATTACTCGCTTAAAGTGTTAAATTAGTAACAATTCAAGTAAAGTCCCATGGACAAACATTTGGTGGAAAAAGTAACTCATTAATATATAATCAAACTCAACGTACAATAACAGGTTTTCCTTCAACCCATTTAATGTATAGTAATTTACCTTTAGAAATTTCACTAAGAGATAATGAAATATATCCTCCCATACAAGAAGCAAGGAAAGTTATCAAAAGAAAGAAACGAACAGAGTATTATAAAATAAAATTAGATATCACAAAAGGATTTCAAGAAGCTGATTTTAAGGTTGGTGACTTGGTTTTTCCCTCGTGTCCCGATCAGATTTACATAGGTGTTTCAAAAATAAGGTAACAAGAGCTCTTAAGGGTGTGCAAATTACCCGTATGAATAAACGCCCCTCTGAAGACAACGAAGACGATCCCAGTATTCAGACTTAACCGGTAGATGGTGCTGATTCTTCAGTAATATCACTAAATCGAAGAATGTGGCTGTGTTGACGAAAACAAGATCTGCGATTGAAATAAGAAGTGTGATACGGTGTATACTCTTAACCCCTTAACGGTCGGGTAACTTTGAAGAAAACGGTCCTAAAGAGAGAGTGCCTACTTTTTTATTCCAGAAAATTATATAAAACTAAATGTGTGTTTAATATGTGCAATTTTTAAATTTTGGGTAAATTTTTAGCTTGAAATACAAAAAAATTAAAATTTACCCAGAAAAAGTTAACAATTAGGGTGTTATGACTGAATGTTGGTTTTCTGGCAAAGACAAAAATTAAAAACATATGTGTTTTAAGGCGATATATGGTACCCTAAAAATTATCAAACTATCGATTTTTTTTATTGGCTATGAGTACTTTTAATCCTTCTTAATGTGTCATAAAATTTCAGAATTTGTATCTATATTTTTTATTCAGTTATTTATCATTTTTGCTGCATGTCCGGTAGACTAAACAAAGCTGCCGCGCCCACTTTTCAGATCGTTTTGCTAGAAAAGAGCTTGATAAATATAAACTAATTTTTTACTCCACTGATGGTGTTAAAGCTGAGGGAAATGAAATAATTGTTTTGTTTTGATTATATGAGAGTTATTCTACTGCGTTTTCTTTGGAAGTTCTGTTCCTACAAATTTAACTATATTTTTGTACTCTGTGTTCTGAAGAAGTAGAAAAGTTGCTTTACGACAAGGAATTTGGTTATTTTCTCCCAAACGTGAACATGCCTAGGCCTAAAAACGTACTAAATCACCTGCCACAACAAGCTTTGAAGAGGTGGTTTTCAGATGCTAAAGACCGTTCAGAAGTTTCATAGAAACAGGGTGTGCGAAGCGAAGAAGAATGCAATACTTTTCTGTTTGGATGAAAAATATACTTTGTTATAATCACAGGATCTCCAACATACGTCATTATTGATAAAAATGCATTAACAAATCTTTTTATAGCCAATAATACTTGCAAAAATGCTTCTTTGCGAGTAAATTTTGGAAAACTATGGATTTTTGTGAATATGTTATTCGGGCTCTTAAAATTATGGAAAAAAAAGAGTATGAAGTATTTGTGTATTTGTTTTATTATAGTAGTGTAAGAACTGCGCATGAAATAAACTCTAAAATATTATTGTGCCAGGTTTTTTAAAATTGTTAAGATAATGTTTTATGAAATATTTACCTTTTTGTTTTTATATATTCATTATACAAGTATATTCTTTTATTCTTGTAAATTTTTTAAAAAAAATTTGGTAAGCAGTTTGGAAACAAACTAATTAACATTACATAAAGAAAGTTTCAGATTATTGGAGGAATTTTTTATCATGCTATTTAAGAAATGAAAACTTTTAAACTCATTTTTCTCCATGTTGAATTTACACGTACATTCACTGTTGTTCAAAACCCTAAGGCTTTTTTGATAGTGAAGTAAGGGTTTGAAACTTTTTATACAAGTTCTGAAATGTATGTTTTGTAAAAACTGTGCATTGAATTATCTAACATGTTTTAGTACTTTTTCTAAAAATTTCCAAGGAAATCAGAAATTAATGTTTTTTCGAGAATTTTGTAAGTTTAATATAAAAAAATTAATAAAATTAATTAAAAAACAGTAGCAGAAATAATCCCATGCACAGTTTTATGTGGTATATATTATAAGGTAACGGAAAAAAATTTTGAAAGAAAAAGAAACATATTTAAAAGCCTTAGGGTTTAAAAATGTTTAAAAATTTAAAAACTTTAAATTTTAAACATTTTGCAACAAATTAAATTTTTTTTGTATGGAATTATTATTAAATATTAACCTTTATAAAATACAATTAAAACCAAATATCAAATATTAAAAATAAAAAAAATTTTAAAGATGGTACCATATCGCCTTAAACATTAAAGGATAATTTTTTTACACTTATGCATAATGTAAAAACACATTAGTAATATTTTTTGTGAGATAAATTTCAAAGCATGAGATAAAAAAAGCCAACATCACATATAACAGTACAGATTCATCAACACTACTCACAAATTCACTAACAGAACTTCCGAAACTACTCTGTGACGTCTCTCGCGTCTTTCTGATTAACATAACTCCTATGTTCTTTGGCAGCCACGATTAATGGCAAAACTGCTTTCCAACCCAATACCAAGAAAGAGAAACGGATCAGTACATGTAAATAGGTTATATAAAGGATATTTGCAGCAAACATAGATATAGCAATAGCATAGATAGCATAGCGTAGCAGGCTCAGAGAGATTGTAGTGTGGAATCATTCTGGTCAATAGCGTGACAAAGCTTAGTGTGTGTGGAATCTGGAGGATCAGGGGTAGCTACCTTGCGGATCAAGTCTTCTTATATAAAGGATTTATAGATTATATTCTCTGGGTCAAAAAGGGACCAAAACTGGAAAGGGCAAGCTATTAGATATAAGTAATTAGATAACAGGATTATTTAGGATAATTGAGGATAGAAGATCTAATTACGTGATCTGGCTAAATACGTGATTTAATTTGGGCTCGACTCTCACTCTAATTAATAAGTGTCAAATTAGAGACTTTAAGTATTATAAGTTACTCTTGGCAAGGTTGTGATAAGAATTATGTCTCATCATTTGATAATCCACACCTCTAGCTTACGCGGATCCGGTAAAGACATGGTCATCACAGAATGCTTAGTAATGCCAATGGCGCGCCGAACGTAGTTAATTCTGGGTTGAGTAATGTAGGTGGAAATACAATTCTACCTGAAATGTACTTTTCGGGGTCGGAGAATGTAGCAGAGTTCATTGAGTGCATCGACAATAATATTCAGTTACTTGAAATCCCAAGTAATCTATAGCGCTACTTAAAAGTCATCTCAGGGGAAGGCCAGAATTTGGTATTCGTGTTGGTTCGTTGTTTGGTGCGAAAAATACAGCCACGGATTTTGCGCAGCTCAAAAACTGGTCTTAGCTTTCCCGCGATCAAAAATAAAGAACTACAGGCGGAGTTTATGCATCCGCAACAGGGAAGAAATCAGGAGGCGACTGGGTGCAGCATAGAATTAGTAAAATAGAGAAGTTTAGCATTAGAATGTCCCAAGCAGACAGTGGATCATATTTTAGTTCGACTCGAACCACAGGTACAGGACTACGTGGAAGTTAGAAATCCACAAGTAATACGATACAACTTTTAGAAGTCCTGTGGCTAAAATTCGAGAGAGATATTCTTACTGCAAATTACAAAGGGGTTATCAGAACCATAATGTAGAAAGACGAGGTCAAAATGCGCACATAGGATGCCTAATTTTGAAGCTAATGGTAGAAACTGGAATTCGGAAATAAGGAGTAGACCAAATAGCGATAAGGTTTTACGAAAATAGCCGTCAATAATAAGGGTTCGAGAGGAATAGGTTTTAATAATAATGATCAAAAGATTGTATAACAGGGGTTACTCATTTCGAAATGAGCGAAATAGTATAATTTTAATAGAGGGACCGTAGAAATAAGTTTCAGTGATGAACATTTCAATCAGCGGGCGATAGGACATAAGGGGACGATTAAATATTGTAAAGGTTAATGATCAACCTCAAGAGGTGTCGACAAGAGAGACAATTAGACTTTCTCCAATATGTATAGCACCTGTAGAACTTCCACACATTACCTATATTATTAAATAACACATTTTTGAAAGCGCTATGGGACACGGAGCAGATAAATCTTTTATATCGGAAGAAGTATATAAAAGAAAATATTTTTTCTATAAACAAAATACAAAAATCGCGAGCAGGTGTAACAGCACAGGGTGCAGGAAATGCCAAACAGGATTGTAAATTGAAAATTAAGATCAGACAATTCGAAAAGAAATTGAGGTCATTTCATGTGTTGAAAGATTTGAAGATACCCATGTATTCTGGGTATAGATTTCATAAGTGCGTCAAGAATAGTATTAGATTAATCAAAAAATCGTTGAAAATTCCAGATTCTCAAATATAAATAAGGTGGTTGAGCCAATTAAAGAGGAAAAAGTTGAGATAGATTTATCTAAAACAAAATTGGGGAAGTAGAAAAACAAAACTACAAAAATTGTTAGTAATTTTAAGGGTTATTTTTCAGATAAACCAGGTCTTACTCATGTCTTATACCATGAAATTGACACGGGGAGATAACCCACCAGTAGCTTCAAGGCCTTATAAGTATGATCGCACTAAGCAAGCAATAATAGATTTTCACATACAAAAATGTTACAAAAGAGGAAACGGTGTTGTTCCAATTCAGTCACATGCAGGAAAATAATGGGTTACCACCGGATAATCCGGAAGCATATAGTTTGCAGTAGACTATAGAAATTAAATTCGATCACAAAGTATCCGCGATACCCTTTGCCGTTAATAGATGTTTATTAACGAACATACCATATACAATAATAATGTCATCTCTTGATCTAAGAAGTGGGTATTTTCAAATGGCAGTAAACCCCAGCGATATAGTTAAGACCGCATTTGTAGTAAAGAGTGGCACATATGCTTTCAAAGCGGATTGCCATTCAGTTTTATCGGGAGCAGCTCCCAATTTTCAAAAACAATTGACATAATCCTAAAACCGGTGATAGGGAAGTTTGTGAGTGTTTACATGGACGACGTTATCATCGCGTCTCCATCATTCACTCCTGCCATGTTGAACATTTGGGGAAGTTTTTCGTTGTTAAGGATGCGGGATTGACATTAAAATAAGGAAAAATGTAAATTCGGGTGCGATGATTAGAAATATTTTGGGATTAATTATTAGTAAAGAAGAATTAAAAACGGACGAACAAAGGTTAGAGGCTATACAAGAGATGAAACCACCCCGTAACTCAAAAGAGGTATCTAAGTTTTTTAGGTATGTCCCAGTGGTACGCGAAATTTATTAAAATTATGCGGATATTTGTCGAGCCACTTTATAATCTTAAACGAAATTTAAAAATTTGTCTGGTCCAATGAAGCACAAAAGGCATTCGAAAGAGGGTCAAGGAGGCGGTAACAAAAGCGCCAGTTTAAAATTACCAAACTTTCAGGAACCATTCGAGTTATTTACAGATGCCGAGTTCGATTGGTTTTGGGAGCAGTACTAAACCAACAAAACAGACCAGTCGTATTTGCGTCACGTACACTGAACAACGCAGAGAGGAATTACACAGTATTAACCGAAAGAGGGAGAATGTCTAGCAGTAGTATGGGCATTGAACAAATTTCGTTTTATATTTAGGAGTATTGCAATTAAGGTAATAACAGATCACGCCGCATTAACACGCCTAACACACATGGCAAAAATTTATCGAGTAGGATGATTAGATGGGCACGCTAGAGTTAGCAGAATTCAATATAGGAATGGGAGCGCATAGACCGGGAACTCCAAAATGCAGTGGCTGACATTCTCTCAAGGAATCAGTAATAGTATAATTGGTGATAAAATTAATTGTGCCATAATCAAGATTTGGTACCCCACTTCGCAGGAACAATTAATAGAGGAACAAGAAAAATGACCCAGAATTAGGTCATATATATAGATATTTAGAAACCCGGGAAGATAACTCGGTTAATGCAACGATATGTGAGAATTGGTCCCACGATTTCCGTTTAATTGAAGTTGTTATTTTTATGCAGAAACACGCAACGTCATTAGGTGAAATGCGTGTATACATTCCAAAATCTTTAAGGAATGGAAATAATGAGGAAGATTTCATGACAAGCCAGCAAGTGGACACGTCGGCAGATTTAAAACGTATCATAAAATTCGGGACGTTTGTTATTTCCGTACATGAAAATTTATTGATCGTATGTCTCTACATGCCATATGTGCCAAGTTAATAACTATAAGAAAAACGCGTTTACCAGCTGGTCGGTTAAATCAATTATATCGGAGTATCAAATGAGATATTACGACGTTCGAATTTATTAGGCCCGTATCCTATATCGAGAATAAGACGTAACCGCTATATTTTTAGTAATAACCGATCATTTCAGCAAATGGGCTGAAATTATACCTCTTAAAAAGGCCTCATCTCATTATAATAATAGCGGAATATTTTTTTTTTGATAACTTTATATCGCGTTATGGAGCTCAATAAAATTAATAGATGATAATGGTCCCTAATTTGTTTATATCAAGAGATTTTTGAGCACTTAAGTGAAGATTAGGCATAAGGCATGTGAAGACTTCATTTACCATGAACCACAAGCAAATCGGACTGAAAGAGAGTTAATCGAGATATAGTGCAAATGATTGCAAATTACGTTAATGATCAACATGATACTTGGGATCAATTCTTACGTGAGTTTGCTTACGCTATTCGTACGGCGGTGAATGAAACAACGGGAAAAACACCGGCTGAGTTATTTTTAGGTCGAAAATTGATTACACCATTTCAAAAACTAGTTATGATATCGGAAAGCTCTAAATTTAAAATTCAAGATATACAGAAAAGCTTTTAAAGAAGCTAGACTAAGATACGAAAATTAAACAGGAAGGTGGAAAAATATTATAATAGACGTAGAAAGGACATAAAAATAAAGGTAAATGATTGGGTTTTAGTAGAAACACACCCTGTAAGTTCAGCCGCTAACAAAGTATGTGCTAAATTTAAACAAAAATTTGAGGGACCTTATAGAGTCCTAGAGAGTTAGGAACTTTAACAATATTGTAATATGGAAATCGGAAAAAGATTAACAGTTAACGTAAGATCAAATAAGAATATATCGTCATAGGAAATGTGACGAGGTCAATTAGGAACAGGTATCCCAAATAGTATAAGATCAAGTCAGGAAACTAGTACTTCGGAAAAAGTACACCAAGGATTAAAGAGTCACAATATGGGAAGAAAAATCTTACTTGCGGTGAAACGTAGGTTAGAGGCAAAAGGAGTTGGTAACCAATCAAATCCAATACAAAAAATACAGAGAGGACCCATAAAACAAATCACTGGTCAGATCACTACCTAGTTCAGTAGGGAATGAAAATAAAATAAAAAGGTTTAAATATAACCGAAATAAAGAATCCAGGTATATCGGGACAAGTGGACCACAAAGGGAAGTGGCAAAGAAAGGGGTAGTATTAATAGTAATAATAAAAGACAAATGTCATCTAGTACTATTTCCAGAGATAGAAAAAGAGCAGGAGAAGATCAACTGAAATTCCATTTTGAAAGAAAAAGAAATATAATCTAAGGCCACGACGGAGAACAGAAGAACCACAACCAGCCAAGAACACAATTGGGAAGGCAAGGAAAGGGAAGACAAAGGAGATTACAAGCCTTACAACAAGAAATTCCAGAACAAACAAGGAATGAAGAGTGATGACACCTCATCGTTGAATGTGAACGTGGGAGACCGAATATAAAAATCAGGTTGTATTGTTTCATTTTTATGATCTTCCAACAAGTGGTCGAAGGATATTGCAAAGAAGGAAGTCTCGGGCGGTACTTAAAGTTATAAGCCAAGTCAAACACTACAATGAGTGTTCATTTAATTTTGGAACTTTTTGACTTGTTAAAATTTTTTTCTGAAGAAAAACATTTGTATTCACACATTTGTTTACTTCGATGTATGACTTCGTGAGATGCGAAAATTCCTTTGGTTTTTGTTATAATGGTTTATTGAAAAATGTTTTGTAATTGTATAATATGTGTATATATATATGTTGTTGTATTGTTACGTATTATGAGGCATCTGGTTCAGGGAAACGCGGCGTAGTCAAGGCACTAACAATAATAATAACGGCGCTGCGCGGCTCATTGGGGATTTTGTTGGTGAAACCAGATGTAGGGATGGAGCCAAAATTTGTGTGATATATAAATAATATATTGATTAAGATTATGGAAATAGATACTTAAATAGTTTCATTTCAGGGAGACTGACCCTGAAAATCTCTAAAAGTAAAGCTTCAATGTGTTTCCAGGCTGTTAAGAAAGGGAGCAGAAGCACCAGCTCCATATGAAGTGTTAGATTGGGTCTGCGCACCCAAAATGGTAGTTTTTAAGTGTATAAATATTTTAAGTAACGAATTGTAAAAAGTGAGTAGGCACAAATTAAACAGTAATTATTAATGTTGGCCTAGTTATTGGAGTAAAATTTATTGTCACGAGTTTAAAATTAAATTGAATATTAAAATTCTAAGATGAGTAATGAAAATTAA
Source organism: Trichonephila inaurata madagascariensis (assembly GCA_019973955.1). Lineage (NCBI taxonomy): Eukaryota > Metazoa > Arthropoda > Arachnida > Araneae > Nephilidae > Trichonephila > Trichonephila inaurata. Next base: position 97,568 of record BMAV01014760.1, read on the forward strand.
AGTCAAGATAAATTTTGGAAATTATAAAAGTTAAAATTTAAGATTAAAATTGCAATGAAAATTAAAGTCAAGATAGATATTGGAAATTATAAAAGTTAAAATTTAAAAGTTAAAATTTAAATAAAAACTCAGAAAGCGAAAGAAATTTAGAAATAGAGATTTAGACACGTAATTTATTAAGGGCATTGAGAACCTTAAGTAAATCACGTTTTCTTCTGGAGGGTTGTATTTGACGTCTCTCGCGTCTTTCTGATTAACATAACTCCTATGTTCTTTGACGGCCACGATTAATGGCAAAACCTTTCCAACCCAATACCAAGAAGAGAAACGGATCGAATATGTAAATGAGTTATACTATAAAAGGATAGCGCGGCAAACATAGATATAGCAATAGCATAGATAGCATAGCGTAGGCTCAAGAAGATTGTAATTAATGGAATCGTGCGAGGGTCAATAGCGTGACAAAGCTTAGTGTGGAATCTGGAGGATCAAGAATTAGCACCTTGCGGATCAAGAATCTTCTTATATAAAGTTATAGATTATATTCTCTAGGTCAAGGGACCAAAAACTGGAAAAGGTAATATTAGATATAAGTAATTAGATAACAGGATTATTTAGGATAATTGAGATAGAAGATCTAATTACGTGATCTGACTTAAATACGTGATTTAATTTGGGCTCGACTCTCACTCTAATTAATAAGTGTCAAATTAGAACTTAAGTATTATAAGTTACTCTTAATAAAAGTTGTATTAAGAATTATGTCTCATCATTTTGATAATCCACACCTCTAGCTTACGCGGATCCGGTAAGACATGGTCATCACAGAATGGCAATGTCTCAACTCAACCGATCATAATATAACTACATTTTCTACTATCATTTTGTCCAACTTAAAATATAGGATAGTTTTTATTTCAAAATGACGTCATAATTTTTTTATTGCCGGAAATGTGAAAAATCCGGGAAATGGGAAAATTCACAAAATGTCGCAATGGGCGTATGTCAGTGGAAGCGGATTTGGTTGACCAAAATGCATCAAAAGTGAGTGTCCGGTGTATTTTGGGGCGTGGAATCAGATTTTTGAATCAGTTTTCAAAAATATCTGCATTTTGGCCGGATAATGCCGGTTGACCTTATTTTAGACACACCGTGGCAGGGACTTTCCTTAAAAGTTTTGGATCCCGAAAACTTGGCCTCTGGCGTATTTCGAGATAAGCAATCCGAATCTGATATCAGATGGGAGAAATTGCCGTAACTTTGCCGGACAATTAAGGAAGACCGTATGTTACGCAAACTGTGGTAGGAGCTTACCCTAAAAGTCTTAGAGCGGTAAAAGTGTGTATCGGTTTTATTTTGGGATTGTGAACGAGAATCTAATTTTAGAAATTACCGTAAATTTGCCGGATAATACGGACGACCGTTTATAATGCGAACCGTGGCAGAAGCTTACCCTAAAAGTTTTAGAGAGGAAAAAGTGCGTTTCTGTTGTGTTTCAGGATGGTGAACGAGAATCTGAAATCGAATTTTAGAAATTCCTGTAACTTGTCGGATAATGCCGACGACCATATTTTAGACACATTCTGGCAAGGGCTTACCTTTAAAGCTTCGGAGCGTGAAAACTGGATCCCTGGCGCATTTTCAGACGGGCAATCTGAATCCGATATGAGAAACTGTCGCAACTTTGCCGGATAATGCAGGACGACGGTATTTTAGACACACCCTGGCAGGGGCACTTTAAAAGCATTGGAGCGCGAAAACCTGATCCCTGGCGTATTTTGACTCGGTCATTTGGAATCTAATATCCGATATGAGAAATTGTCACAACTTTGCTGCATAATTCTGGACGACTGTTTATTATACGGACCGTAATAGGAACTTCCCTCAAAAATCTTGGAGCGCGAAAAGTACTTTTCTGGTCATTTTTGAGATGGTGAACGAGAATCCGAAACTGTGGATATTAGAAATTCCAGTAACTTTGCGAATAATACCGGATGACCCTAATGCTCCTTTCCAGCGACTGAACTTGCAGGCTCAGAGGAGCCGAAAGTAGTCCCCGGTTGCGTCTAAAGATGGGAAATTAGAATCTGAAATTAGATTTCAGAAACTACCATAGATTTGCAGGATATTGCCGAAACTAGGTAGAATAGCTTGACGTTTGAATATCGGTTGTGAAATTTCCTTCCCTCTAGCGGCTGAATTTGCACGCGCTAAGGCACCGAAATTCAGTCCCGTGTGTGTTTCGGAGCGTGGGAGGGGAATCTGAAATCGGATTTTAGGAGTTCCGGTAACTTTACCGAATAATGCCGGAGGACCGTAATATGCGCGGACAGCGGTGTCAGTCTTACTTGCAGACGTAGGGACGAAAAAAGTGGATCGCTGCCGTATTTTGAGAAGGCAGATCCGAATATTGAATCCAATTTGAGAAATTCCCGTTAGTATGTCAAATAATGCCAGACGACTGCATTTTAAGCCACCCGTGGCAGGGGCTTGCCTTAAAATTCTTGGGGTGTGAGAAGTCCTTTCCTGGTGTTTTTCTGGGTGGTGAACAGGAATCTCTCTCTCTCTGAAATCGGAATTTAGAAACTCTTGTTGTTAAGGTTATAGATGGCGCTGTTTCAGCAGCGGCGTTGTGTAAGTGTAACCCCGGGAAGGCGGGGAGTTGTGAGTAAGACGTGAGAGAGAGGAGCGTTAGAGAGAGAGAGTTTAAGTAGAGTATTTCTGAGGTGTTGTGAGAGTTAAGAAGTGTATAAGGTGCGAGATATATAGTTAGTAATGAATAAGGTGGGAGTAGCTAGAAGTTTGTGATATGGCCGCTCTTTGGTGACCATATCTTTGATTGTCAGCATGAGTTAGAGGCGTGGGATTCTCAAAATGAACAGACATTTTAAATTCTTAATATGACTTTATTAAGAATATAACTTAAACCTCTAACAATTTAGATAAATTTATATAAGGGAGAATCTATTATGATCAATCACACAAAAATAGTTAAACCGAATCGCGTAACTTAGACCACTTTATCTAAATGATTATATTATCCGCCTACTCTCACTTCTGATAATATTATAAGTTCTAATATCAAATAATCAGTCCTACCTTAATCCAAACTAAGATTCGATCACTGTATAGAAAAGTCTGGGCGCGCGTGCAATGGTATGTACCTTGTAGCAGCGGCAGGGTGTCCCGGTAACTTTATGATGGGCTGTCAATTCACGCTTGTATCTCCTTCAAACATAACTTTCCCTAAATTGCCGTTTTGCTTACTGAAACTTCTGTTCTTTTAAAAGCTATCTTATTTGCATTTATTATTCGCATTTCGCTTCTTGGATTTTGGTTGGAAAAGAGTTGCCATTAATCTTGGCCGTCAAAGAACCCAGTG
>BMAV01014760.1:112728-133518 GCA_019973955.1 Trichonephila inaurata madagascariensis
ATATATTTATACATAAAACAAAATCAATAATTATATACAGAAATGAAAACAATATTAAATTTTTGTAAGTTATCAAATAATGTCATACCGGAGACTTAAACAGAATTATGTATAAAGTGAAAATAAACAGTATAAAATGAAAAAAAGGACATTAATAGGGTATGTGATCCCCCCTCATCTGTATGCAAAGTTTACACCTTCTGACCATGCTTTCAATTAGGTGGTCAACCACCGCAGAATTAAGCAATCGCCATTCTTCTCGTAGAGCAGTTTCCAGCTCAATAAGAGTGGCTGGAGGTGGCAAACGTGAAGATGCAGCACGGCCGAGAGCATCCCAAAGATTTTCAATGGGATTAAGGTCGGGCGAATATGCTGGCCACGCCATACGCGCAATCCCTTCACTCTCCAGGTATTCATCGACGATGTCAGCTCTATGGGGATGTGCGTTATCGTCCATTAAAACAAAAGTAGGGCCAACTGCTGCAGCATACAATCTCACAATGGGTTCTAGGACTTCACCTCGATACCGGACAGCAGTCACAGAACCCCGTTTAAAGATGTGCAGGTCGGTGCGGTATCATAATGAAATCTCTGCTCACACCATAATGCTTCCGCCTCGGAATGCGTGATATATGGTGATGTTTTGGGGCTGATTGCGCGTTCCTTGTTTACGCCATATCCTTATACGCTTGTCATCTGGCTCTAGAGCAAATCTTTACTCATCAGTAAACATGACATTGCCCCAGTCAGACGCAGTCCAATTCCATGTTCCTGGCACCACTTTAATTGTGCCCCTCTTGATTGGACGGATAGAGGAACACAAACTCGAGGTACCCGGGGATTCAGTCCATTCATATGTAATCTTCGGCGTACAGTAGCTGCAGATATAGCCTTACCAATGGACGCTGTAACCATAGATGTCACACTTGTGGAGGTCGCTCTGCGATTCCGCTTGGCTACAATAGCAATATATCGATCTTCCGCGGGGGTTGTCACCCTTGGGTGACTGCCTACGGGCCTTCGGACAACTGTCTGTGTGGTTTGGAATAGTTTCCATAAACGCGTGAAATTACAGAATAATGAACGCCGAAGAAAAGAGCAACATCTGTGATCGACTGTCCTGCTTCAATGGACCCCACAGCACGCCAGCGCTCAGAATCTTCCATTCGTTTTCTGGAAGTCATAAAAACACATATGTCTTGAAAACAAATTGTACGAAAGTTTTAAACACCTTCTATCAGCACTTACAATCAATTTCTGTAACCCTTCATAAAGCTGGCTTCTTATAAGACTGAACTTTTTGCATATTTCTTGACATGAAAGCACGATTGGCTGTTGCCTAACATATTTGCATACTTCCATCTACCTCTGCAGCGAATTGCATCTTCAATTCTGATCAGCTTCCGGAAATTAGCATTTTCCTCTCCGTGCTTAGCTTTTGGAAGTGATTGTATTTTCTGAAATATTATTGGGTGTGAATTTGGTATTTCATTTAACGGTATTTTATTTCCTTATTTCGTACTCTGTATGTCTTATGTCAATTTTCTTTTATGTTGAAACTTGGAGGGTTCGAGGCGGGATTATATATCAAAGCATGAAATTTGATATATTTACACAACTTTCACAAGTAACTTTCTTCCCATCCAACAGTGGGGTCACAACGGACATTTCTTTCACCCATACGATGTCCGGGGTCAGCTATCCAAAAGAAGACAGGGGTAGTAAGTTTTTTGAAAGATAGAGAGCTACAGGAAATGTTTTATTTTGTCTTGAGTGTAGTTACTTAAAGTTAAAAAAAAAACGTTTCTGATCCCCACCATCAGTAGATTCTTTTTCCAAAATATTGGCCTGTCGAAATGGATGATTCCATTTCTTGCATATTACTCGTTATTGTTATTCTGCCTTTTTGTTCGCAGGAATTATCAAAGTTTTTTAAGTGTGTATCTATGTGAACAATTTATCTTTTTAATAATAATTTTTGCTTTAAAAAGAGGGGTGGTAAAACTGCTAGAGCCGGCCCTGATCTGGGAAATAGAATGGCTTACGGAATTGGCTTGGGACATGTCAGAACAGCCATAGCTTCACAATGACTTCACGATGTGAGTCATTTGCTTGGTACCTTTGTGCCGCTGAAAGTAAAAATCATCACTCACCGCAAGTTTCTAGGCATATGCCCTGATATTTTACTTCAATAAGTTCAAGTAACCAATTTTGTACATAGTTGATTCAATAAATTCCGGATTACCAGCCGAAAGGATTCCAATGATCCCCCAAACATTATGCCTCCTCCTCCATGTCTGATAGTAAAAAAAAAAAAGGGTTCTCTTTTTTAAGATATCCGACTACGTTCGGAACCGTGATTTTGCAAAATCGTATAAATGGATAATATTTATGATATTTATTGTCACTTAGATTAGAAAATGTATATAAAATTATTTTAAGAATAGTATTACAATAAAAAATTATTTAGGTACAATATTATGACAAAAAATGAACATAGAATGACCAATTTCAAAATATATTCCTTTTGTGAAAAATGCTTCTATTATAATAATATTTTGCATGTATATAGCTTAGACCTCTGTACAGAGGCTCAACTAGAATTTTTGAAATATATAACTTAGAAGTAGGTTTATCCATGTTTTACGACAACAGAGGGGAGAAATTTTAATAAAAAATGCCGATAATTATTTCATTTGGTTGTAACTCTGAAAATAATGAGAATTTTTCAAAAAAGAATAGTTCAGACTCTCTGGAGAAGTCTTTACTTTATATAAGCACACACACACACACAAAAAATATTATTGTTTTAGAAGCATTTTTTATAAAAGGAGAACTTTTTGAGAAAAGTTTATTCTAAGTTAATTTTTTGCAAAAATATTTTACTTAAATAAATTTTTTTTTTGTCAAAATGTCCTTAAAATAATTTTATGCATGCATTCTAATCTAAGTGGCACTAAATATCTTGAAAGTTATCCATCTATGCGCTTTTTTTTAAAATCACGGTTCCGAACGTAGTCGGAACTTTTGCCTGCATATTTTTGTTCTTTTTGATGCCAAATTACAAAAAATGACTCTTAATTGAATATATATTACATTTTACCAATCTGTTCCCTTATCTCTGTTCACTCGAGAGAGATGAATGGTTTCTTGAGTGCAACCCGGCCATATGATAGTCATTCTTTTTCAGTTCTCTTCGAATGGTGGTTAAAATGAGGCTTTTTTGCAATATTTCAGAAACACTTTTAGCTAATTGTGAAGCTTATAGTCTTGGAATTTTTTTTTTATTGAGTGTATTACAAAGCAAGATTATCGAGATGACACTGCCGACGGGCATTCTGATCTTAGCTTGGACGTTAAAATTTTAGTTGATTTGTAGTTTATGAACACTTTTTGAATCAATGAATGTCTCCTATTAACAGTTTCAACAATTGCTTTAAAAATTTCCCCCTTTTCTGAAGATCTATGATGATTTTTCTTTCAATATATCGATCTCTATTCTGTTGGTTGCCATGGTACCACAAAAGATGTCAAATCTCAAGTCCTAAATAAATCGTAAAAGAAGCTTATAATCATTTAAAAACACGATTTAGTGCAATTGTTTTACAGTTAAAGGTCTTTAAAAGCTCTATTTTGTAAATGTACGCAGACTTGGCGCGGATGGTTGGTGATTATTTGGTGGTCATTCTTGTTTTTTCTTGTTAAAATGAATTTTGTTGCTGTTGTTTGAATCTGGAAATTTTGAAGAATTGCTGACAAGTATTTTGATTTTCCCAAGCGAGATTTTAACAGTAATTATAGCATAAACAAGTAAGAGGATTGTGCCTGTTCGCAGACTTTCGGAGGCAAATGTACGAGTTCTTTTGGTATCAGGTGCTTTGAACAATTTTTTTCCCTTTTAAGAAAACAATTCAACAACTGGTAATATTGATTATTCACATTAAAATAAAGTATTCACAATTTTATCTGAATCAAAACATCCGGTTTTAATTATCTAAGGAGATTTAAAAAAAAAAATGATTTGTGAAACATTCTTTCCCGCGGTGATCCAATTGAGAAAATTATTTTCCTTGCCGGAAAATAATTATTACTTCAGGTTGTTTTGTGGCGCCATCTTTTATATTAAATAGTCATTAAAAATATCCCAGCATCCACAAAAAGAATAATGGAATTTTAATGGTTATTTTGAACATGTAATTGGTTCTCTATAATATGTGTATTGCATGAATAGGTTAATAATTCCTACGCTTTTATATTTTTTCGAAACTCTTCTCTTTTATGATGAAAAATCAACAATGTTCTTGCAAGAATTTTTAATGCAATAAAACTGTTGATATTTTTGTACTCATTGAATTATTTGTTAATCAATAAATATCGAATCTTTAAAATTAAATCAACTGGCAAGATTTTTCAAAGTATAAGAGTTTTGCAGTACCTATTATAAAATTTTGAAACTTGTGGGGCAATATCTTCTTTACTATGGAGAAGAATAATATTTTAACAATTTATTTTTCGAATTGTAAAATATTTAGTTCTGTTTATAAATTCCTTCTCATTATTTTGAAATAATTTTAATTGACTATTAAATTATGTAGTAGCTATGGACATTGATCGGGTGAAAATTCTTTCCCATATTTTTATTGTTTGCATTAATTCAATATATATGTATAATTCATGTAACTCTAATTTATCTGATTACTTAATTATTTTCTGATGTATTATCGTTTGTTGTTAAAGTTGTTGCTTAAGTTGGCATCTTTTGTAATTATTCTAAATATGTTTTTGCAGTTGCAGAAAAGAATGGTAATACATAACTTAGACGCTGGTTTAATTTAATATGTAATTAATTTTTGCATATTTTCGAGATATTATCATTCATCTGGATATATTTTTGAGCATTCGATGATTATAGGAATAAAAGGCATCCGTGAAATAAACTTTGGCTATTAGTATTCACATTTTCTTTGAAAATATCCAGTGCCTTACACAATGGTTCACTCTCGTAGATCAACATATTTTTAATTTTTACCATAGAGATCACTCCTCGGCAGTGTCGTAACATAAAATACGAGTTCCCCTTGCAAACTCGGGTTTTGGGCCCCAAGTCCAAATACGTACTTAGTGTCAGTCAAGCTTTGGGCCCCCCACAATGCGGGGGGCCAAGGGTTACGCTACTGCTCCTCGGCTCTTTCAATCACGTGTTTTTAGAATGTCATTCTCTCCCCCCCTGCCATAAGAGAGCTATGTGTACACTACTGTAAATATCCGATACAGATAAATGATATTTTTTAATAGCAATTAGTTCTCAAAATCGAAACCTTGCAAAATGGATATTGGTGAAAATGCATTCAATTTCACTCAAAGTGGAATTGTTTATTAATTATGGTATCTACTAATTACTCAGAGCTACTAAGTGATTATAGTTGTAAAAAATTTATTGGGAAAAAATTCTGTTTTAAAATCTTTCAAAAATCAAAATGAATTAAAATTTACTTGATACAATGCTTTTTAATTTAAAGTACTTTTTGCATTCCTTCTTCAGTGCATTTATTTTTATAATAATATATAATTTTAATGTACTCTCTCAGTAACAAGTCGCAGATAGTTTTTTTTTTAAGAAAAGGCAAGTTCATTGTCTCACTCTTATTCAGAGAAAATATAATTTGAATACCTGTAAGGCGAAAGATTTTTGTTTGACGTGATGGAAGTTTAATGAATAAGCAAAATGAATTAAAACTTACTTGATATTATGCTTTTTAATTTAAAGTACTTTTTGCATTCCTTCTTCAGTACATTTATTTTTATAATAATATATAATTTTAATGTACTCTCTCAGTAACAAGTCGCAGATAGTTTTTTTTAAAAAAAGGCAAGTTCATTGTCTCACTCTTATTCAGAGAAAATATAATGTGAATACCTATAAGGCGAAAGATTTTTGTTTGACGTGATGGAAGTTTTTGCATTGATAATATTAAATAAGAAGGGAAAAAATAACAATTAATAGTATTTTATTCTATCGTTTCTCTCGTCTAATTTAATTCGTGATCATTTGCACAAAGATACTCAAAAACCATCAAAATCTTTAAACCTTAAATTTATTTTAAAATTAACAAAAAATGTTAAATTCTTTAAAAAACGTTAATCTAAAATTAAATCGTACAAACCTCTTAAAAACAGTCATTATAATGAATCTTTCGAATAAGCAGCTCACGCGCTTTTACATTTTTTGATGATCGTCCAATGCACAGGAGCAAGGAACGTAAATTAGATGTGGCACGATGAATAGAGCGGCATGATGAATATCACCAAAATCTGCTTATACTTTACTTGTCGAAAATACATCATACAGGAAATTTTAGATAAGACAGAAAATTGAAGATTTATTTCCAACAAGGTAAAATAATAATAATAATAATAATAATCCTACGCTTTAACAAAAAATAAATAAATCAGGATTGATAAATCTATGACTACGAAATGTAATTTTCTAAATAAAATAACACCCCATTTCTTAAAAAATCTTACTAGAATTTTTTTCTTGAAAACGAATTGATAATACGTGAGTATAATTTATAGTTAAAAGTTTAGAAATACTTGTCATTTTATTGGTATTTTTCTAAAAATACATTGTGCATTAAATTCCTTTTTTCACTGACTCAGCTGATTTGAAATCTGTTTGAAAATTATAATTTTTGAAATAATTATGCTTTTTTCCCAATATACCTCAGCATTATATGCTTTTTGAAATATACTTTACGGAAGAATTTCGAAGTAAGCCTTATTAATAATGAAAGAGCTTAGAAATCTTTTTTTACACTAATGCAGAGTTTTTCAAATTGTGAGGCGTGCCCCTTAAGGGGGCAGAGGAGGGGGCGCGAGAGCATATTGAAAAGTCGATAACAAAAGGTTATTTTAAAAACTTATCAATTTGCCGAAAGTAAATAAAAAAAATACATTCTGATATAATAAAACATAAAATACACATTTACACTGATATAATATACTTATAAATATATCAGTATGGCGCAATGTATTTTATAATTAATTTACCAATACTAAGTTAAAAACAAGTTTAATAATTACCAGTGACCCCATGGCCTTGTCATATATAAAATTAAAAACAAAAATTAATTATCTTGATAATTAATGTAAGGTTTATAATTAACCTCTTTAACACCGATTAAAAATGACGAATTGCTCCCCAATGCCACCATTTAACACGTATATGGCGAGTACACGTAGTAGGCGAGCGTATGTGGTGTATTGGGAGAGGGGGGGGGGCTTACAGAAGGAATAAATAAGCAAAACTTTTGAAAAATAAAAGTAATTCTTTCGCTAACACTGTCAAGGTCATTTTATTGCATTCTAAACATTCGGAATAATCTTATGGATAGCATTGAAAAGATCGTACTTCGGAAAGACGTATACAGTAAGACCCCGCTTAACGCGGGGTATACGTTCCATCTAAGTAGAGCGTAATATGAAACAGCGTTAAACGAGGTTACCTCTCATCATGTAAATAATGGGGTTAGGGGAAGATGGGTACAAAATTGGCCGAGTATTTTACCATTAAATTTATTAGTTATCTGTTTTACAACAATAAAACACAAAAATGTATTTCCTTCAAATATAGAAACATAATAAATGAATATACATGTAAAAATAAATAAAATTCTAAGTCAGTATGTTTACATTTCAGATCATACAGTATCTTCTGTATTTCCAATTTTCTGTCTTTTTATCAAGAAGGCATGTAATGCAATTTGAGTTTTCCTTTTGCGCTCTGTAAGAAGTTGTTGGTAAGTGGATAAGGCATCCATAACGCCTTGTCTTTCCTTTGGACTCCTGGCAAAATTTGCGTCTGCTTTTTTTTTTCTTGTTGCTTTATTTTCGTGTTTTTTACTATCACCCATGATAAAAACTAAAATCGTTATATTATCGTTATATTATATAAATTTATACTGACAATAACGTTAACAAATGTTTGAAACGATATAAAATACGTTCGTATAACACCTCTGGAAAGAAGAAACATAGATGAACTGCTTCGGATATCGGGAAGCCTACCGCTGTGTGTAATTTCGGGGAATCCCACAATTCAAATAAAAGAGCGTTAAACCGAAACAGCGCAAAACGAAACAGCGTTAAGCGGGGTCTTACTGTACATATGTCCAGGGCAATTAACGCAATGGTTGAGCGAGACGTATACATACACCGGTGGCACTTAAGAGGTTAGCCGTATTGTTAAGTTTAGCATCAAAGTGCACTATTATTGAATTCAGTACATTGTTATTGTATGGAGGAGGGGTGCGATGAAAATTATGATTGAATATTGGGTCACAAGTACTGAAAGTTTGAGAAGCACTACACTAATAGCATTACAAAATAAATAAATGAAATGTGTGTATTAACTTTCTCAAAGCATTACAAGAAAAAAATTGAACCGAAATAGATTTTTTTTAAAAAAAAAGACTTATTTTTTATTCAAGAAAACTCTTCGTCTTTGATTATGTCTTCAAGAAAACGGCTTCAAGTTTTTTTTGCTGTTGTGCGATAGGTTTATGAGTAATTCCAGTGTTTTTAAATGCAATTGACTAAGTCTCAGTTTGACCACATTTGACTTTTGTGCAAACTTTGTGTCGTACTGAGATGCATCCAACATATTACTTTGGAAATGTCCAGTTTTATTTTATAATATTCATTAACATGACATTAATAACTTTATTATAAAACAAAATATCTTTAATAAAGTCTGGGAAGCTTACACAAGTCCGCCTAATGGCGGACCGATAACTATTGTACAAATTATACGAGGGGTGATCAGTAAAAAAGGTTACAAGTTGAATATAGAAATATTTATTAACAACAGACATGAAATACAAAAGGGATTTAAGAGGCATCCGTGACAGTAACATTTCTACATAATCATCAAGTCTATTTAGGAATTTTTATCAGAACTCGGAACCAATTTATTTAACCCGTCTTGGTAGAAATCAAGTCCCTGTCTATTGAGCCAGGTCTCGGTGGATGTGTTCACAGCACTGTCTTGGAATATCACAGCTCATCAGAAACGATATGTTGCACGCTACCACACCTCAGTCCCAGCTCTGATAAGATTTCACTTAGAGTTACCCGTCGATTATTTTGAATCATTTCTTCAATTCGTGCCGTGAAGAACCTGGTCGGCTGTTCCCTGTTATATTGCGGTTTTCGACATCCTGTCTGCCTGATTGAAAAGTGTGCCACCATTTCGATACATGTTTTTTGTTCATTGCTTCTTCTCCATAACACCCATACCACGATTTGACCGTGAATGTCAGATGCGGACACATTCTTTGCCCATAAAAATCGAATCACGGACTCGCACTTCCAGAAGAGACCATTTTCCTAAGTGTCCTGCCCCATTTCAATCTCTCTGAACCATCTGGAAACTTTCACTACCTACCTGCAAACCAGCTGTATGACAAGTAACGCCATTTATCTACACTCTGGGGAAACAAAATTTCTTCACAATATATAGTTTTCAAATGCTGCGGGTTGTAACCATTTTTTTCTGATCATCCCTCGTACAAATATTCAAGATCCTTGCTCAAACTGTAAAACTGTAATTTACGTGTATTTTATAATTCTATTTTTATTTCAATATATTGTAAGAAGGGGAAAAAAATAAATTCCAAGTCTTCATCTCCGCATTTTAAATTGTACTTCAATTTAGTACCTCTTTAAAAAAAACAATGTTCCTGTGATCACTTTTTCCTCTATAAATTGCACTGAATTTTTATTCCGTCTTCGCTTCTGCACCTTGTCAGAGTCACATAAAATTGTCCATGAGTAAACATTGTTTCCTTCGTTGTTGCACATAAACCTATTTTTTCAAAAATCTGCCCCTGTGATTTATTAATTGTCATGACAAGTGCCAGTCTTACAGGGAACTGCGTACTTTTTAGTATGATTGACGTATTCAATTCTGTTTGAGTGTTCAATGGAATCCCTCGTATACGTACAATTTGGCGTCTTGGAGACATGGATGTTTCTGGAAATTTATGGAGAAATCAGAAACATCACGATCTATGACATAAACGGATTTTTCGAGAAAGCGCTGGAAAGTATGGGGGAGGGACCCCCTAGGCAAATCATTCTTGGCACTCCTCTCCAGTTCAATTCCAATTTTTACGACCCCTTTTTCTGTATTATATACCTTATGTATAAATAAATTTATTAGAGCATCACGAAGAACTTTTTTATGTATATAGAGCGTTCTTATGGTTTAAGTATGTTCACCGTTTACTAAAGTTGCTTAATTTATTAAATTTTTTTCCCTCTATTACAAAGGATCCGTGTAAAAAATGAAAGCAATTTGAAATTAATTTTAAGCTTTTTTTGTGGAAAAAAAGTACTTGCAGTGGTTAATCGACTGGCATTTAATGAAACTGAATTATCATATGGTTATATTAACTCAAATCCGTTGCAGTTTTTTCAGAATTTAAAATAAACTCAATTCGGAATGGTTTATATTAATTTACTTGCAATTTTGAATTAAAAATGAAAAATTATAACGAGCAAAACTGTATTTTCATGAAAAACACTAAATAAAAAGTTTGGAGTGTGTGTGTAGGGACTGCTGTAAACTTTATCCCGGCTATACCCCAAGCGTGATGCAACAATTTTAAAATAAAATACATTTTAATTTTAAAAATATTGTTGAAATGAAAACGTACTCCAATTTGTATTGCATTTCTTTTTTATAAACTTTTTTTAAGAAGGAGTTGAATTTACACATAAAAAAACTGAATACATAGATATTAATTAAAATTATATTAAATTTGTTTAAACTTTATACAACCGCAAATTACGTATTCACTTTCTCTTGGAGTGTCCCTTTCCAGTCTAAAAATAGATCGGAAGGGAAAAAAACCCTACTTGATGGAGAGGGGTGGAGTGGAGTCTAAGAAATCTCTAAAAAGAAAATCTTAGTGATATAAATATAGAAATCACACCAGACTGTGCTGACGTCGAGAGGGGAGGGGGAAATTTCACTGGGGGAAAAAAAGGGAAAAGTTATACATTAAAAAAAGCACTTGCAACACCGGGTAATGCAGCTAGAACAAAAACAAGTAAATAAAAAAATAAATTTTTTTAACGTTAATTTCTACTTTGTTAGAAAAAACGCACTGGCGCCATCTGTTGTAGCTAATTGTTACTACAAGGGAAATAACGCAAAATAAATTTAAAATTAAAAAAATTATAAAATTTAATTGATGAATTAATATTTGAAAAACCTGTATTAACATCAAGTGTCATCCACTACAAGTTTAAAAAAAATATATGAACTTGATTGGATGAATAGAAAGAATTTTATTAACGATTGAAAATTCCAACAAGATAAATAAACATATAAATATATGGAGAGTGTGAGCTAATTGTAGGAATTGAATAAAAACTAGCAATCCATATACGTGTTCTCAAAAAACGGAAAAGTTTCGGGCACGTGCTGTGATTCAATCTACTCCTCATTCGATCTTCAAGATTAAATGAATATAAAGTGGTCGTTACTCTCAATCAGCATTTTGGTCAGAGGCAGAGCAGTCAGCAAGCTTGTGATCTGACAAACTGATCGAGCTCTTCCAGAAGTGTGAAAGAAAGAATCTGAAGTGACTTTGACAACTTATTTATTTGTTTCGGCGGTTCTCTCGAATAGCAATAAATGTTATTTGAGAAATAAAATATCGCCAACCGTTGCTTAATTTTGCTCTTTGCAGTCATTAAGGAGTAAAAGTGACAAAAATATTACAATCCACGATCCAATTTCTTACCAGTAAAAGTTAAATAAACAGCATTATCTGTAGTTACGAAATATTTTATCTTTACTGCAACAAGAAACGTACTCCAATTCCTACTACGCGTCAGACACTATTGGGGACACTTCTTGTAACCTTGAATCATTATAAACGGTACCTGAGCTGGTACCTCACTCTCCTAACTTCCATACTACATCGCATGAGCTTTTTAATATTTAAAGGGAAACAACAGCAACTTCTATTGTTCTGAAAGACGTGAATTTGGTGAATAAAAAATTTCAAACTTTCAGTTAAACATCAACAACAACGGTCACTAAAATTGCCACAATGGCTGCTGGTTCATCTGTGCCTCCTGAAATCTATTTTATTTAAAATAAGCGCAAAGCAAATAGTTCCTAGGAAAATAAATCGAAACTTCAGGGTTCATAGTCTTGTCATTTTAGAAATAATAGATGTATGTTTCATCCCAAACCATTTAAAACTATCCAAAACACCAAACAGATTTTAAAACCATTTTATCATAAAACTTTATATAAAACTATAATGATGATTTATATATATATATGGTTTATTTTGCGCAGAAAAGTTGTTTCGTATCAATATATTTAAAAAAAAGAAAAAGTTTTACACAATAAATATATCAAATAGCTCAGAAATTTCCCCCAGATATTCAAAATCAATGCCAAATCAACATCCTTTTCCCCTAAAAAGCTATTTATAACAATAAAATATTCTTATGAAATATTTTTAAAATGCATCGCTTTGTACATATGTTTAGATATATTATGGGCCGTGGGTAGCCTAGTGGTTAGAGCATCGGGGGTTCGATGCCCGATGCCACCAAATACCCTTCAAGAACACACGGAGTACGTGCTCGTTAAATCAGTGGGTCTGAAAGTCTTGTGAGCTGAATCACGAGTGCAGAGTACTGGAAATTATTTCCCTCCCCTTCAGTTCCATACCTAAATTGTGCATGTCGAGATAGGTGGTGATGCCATCTATCGTCCCTTCGGGGAATTTCCCCGAGTTAATTTGTAGTATCACATGTATGGTGCTCAAGGCCAACGACAGGCGTACTTCTAGCCCCTTGTCACGATGAATTTCGTGGGACTCGATCGGACTACGTCAAACAAGTGGCATTAGAAATAACAACAGATGTATTATTTTCCACGTGATATTAAAACATGCGTATGCGTATTATAAATATGGTGTTAATATTTATATTTAATCGGTTTTATTTAACTAGGTTTATTATTATTTAAGAAAATGTTTGAAAGATAAAGTAAAAGAGAGAGAGAGAATATGTTATATATTGTTGTTACATATGGCTTTATTGGAAGGATCAATACAAACATATAAAACAGCTCAAGCATCACACAAGAACATTCATAAATAATAAAAAAAGAACAAACATTTAAAGTAACAACCAATACAAATTAACATGGGAACAAAAGAAAAAGTTAAAAATTTAAACATCTCAAGAAAAGGAACGTAAGAGATGTCTTTACAAAGAGTTCTGGCATTCCGTTATATTTTGCTTATCTCACCACGTTTTCGAGACTCTTTATCTAGTCCTGGGCATATAAGATGCTCGGCATTCATGATGCCCGAATTACAAATTTGGCATATACTAAATGGAAGGATGCCTATTTTATTAAGGTATCCGACTACGTTCGGAACCGTGATTTTAAAAAAGCGCTTAAATGGATCATTTTCATGATATTTAGTGTCACTTAGATTAGAATGCATGTATAAAATGATTTTAAGGACATTTTGACAAAAAAAAAATTATTTAAATACACTATTTCGGCAAAAAAATTAACTTAGAATAACCTTTTTTCCAAATGTTCTCCTTTTGTAAAAAATGCTTCTATTGTATTAATATTTTGCCTGTATATAGCTCAGACCTCTGTACAGAGGCTCAACTATGATTTTTGAAAAATTCACATTATTTTCAGAGTTACAACCCTTTGAAATAATTATCGGCGTTTTTTTCTTAAAATTTCTCCCCTCTGTTGTGTCGTAAAACATGGATAAACCCACTTCTGAGTTATATATTTCAAAAATTCTAGTTGAGCCTCCGTACAGAGGTCTGAGCTATAGACAGGCAAAATATTATTATAATAGAAGCATTTTTCACAAAAGGAGAACATTTTGAAAATGGGTCATTCTATGTTCATTTTTTGTCAAAATAGTGTACTTAAATAATTTTTTATTGTAATACTATTCTTAAAACAATTTTATATACATGTATTCTAATCTAAGTGACACTAAATATCATAAATATTATCCATTTACACGCTTTTGCTAAATCACGGTTCCGAACGTAGTCGGATACCTTAAGATGATGTGCCATGCAATCATGGCCTGTTTGTAGTCTGAAATTTGCCACGGCCTCTTTACGGGGCTTTTGACCCAACTTTTTCCCAACCTGAATGTTATCCCAGGATTTGCCACGTGATTTAAATAAAAGAAGATAATATGTGTGAGGTTTAATTTTTTTATTACGCTTATACAGTTTCCCGTGTAGTAGAGGACTGAAGCTCGTTAATTCTGTCGAGGCTCAAAGTTCTAACGTTGGTGTGATACGGTAGTTTGGAGAACGGAGTGTATGGTCACGTGTCGCGTTCTAGTTATTTGACCGTGACTCAAAATTATCAAGTGTTTTTACTAATAGTCATTATGTAGCTTCGAAATGCGACGTCAATAAAAAATAAGTAATATAAAAAAAATTTTAAAGTTAATTCCTACTTAGATCAACAAAGAAAAATTTTATTTTAGTTACTTTTTATTAAATAATTACAACATTTAATGGCAAAATAGAAAGCGGTTTTCCTTGCAATTTTCCATTTTCCTTTCTATATGGGGTGCTGGACTATTT
This sequence comes from Trichonephila inaurata madagascariensis, assembly GCA_019973955.1. Taxonomy (NCBI): domain Eukaryota; kingdom Metazoa; phylum Arthropoda; class Arachnida; order Araneae; family Nephilidae; genus Trichonephila; species Trichonephila inaurata. The sequence goes on from BMAV01014760.1 coordinate 127,408, forward strand.
TTTGTTTGTTTTTGTTACTATTTATTCATTAAATAAATTTAATTATTCTAATAAAATAGTATAGTAAAAAAAAGAAATCACTTTTTCAAAAATTAAGCCGATCCAGGTAGGATTAGAACCCACGACCTTTGGATTAGAAGTTCAACACACTATGCATTGCGCTACAGTGGCACAACAAGCGATTTTTTTTATATATAGTGTTGTTTCTTATATATACTGTATATTATTTTTGTTTGTTACTATTTATTCATTAACTAAATTCAATTCATGAGTTAATATTTGAAAAAACTGTATGTACTGTAAACAAGTGTCATCCACTACAAATTTTAAAAAAATTTATTTGAACTTAAATGGATGAATAGAAAGTATTTTATTAACGATTGAAAATTTGAACAAGATATATATATATATATATATATATATATATATATACATAGGGAGATTGTGAACTAATAATAGGAATTGAATAAATCGATAAACGCCATAATTGTTGCAACAATACAGCAGCAATTTCGAATATGAAGCTATTCCATTTGCTCTGTGAGTAAGTTAAATCTAAAATTTTTAGAGAATCAGTAATAATAAAAGAGAGTTCAGTAATAATAATATGCAGAGAGTTCAGTAATAATAATATGCAGCTTGCAACTACATGAATTCAATAAATGAACGTGAAAAAACTTTTCAAAAGACGAAATAATAATATTAATGCAATAAATTTAAAAGTTACGCAATCGTAAAAAGGAAAAATTAAAAACCACCATTTTAAATATTAGCAACAAATAAAGTAATAGAGAATAAAGCATTTTTATGTCTTATAAAATACAATCAGTTGCAATGCCATGATAAAAAAAAAGAGCATTTTTACATGAAATATTCAAGAATTTATTTAAAAGAATAAGAATAAGTATTTTAAATTTTAAAAAGTGATTGAAATAGTCGTGTGAATAAATAGATTTTTATAAATCAAGTGATTGTAATATCTCAAGTGATTGTAATCAAGTGAAGTAATATCTCATTGGTACAAATATATATATATATATATATATATTGCTCTTTTGTTTGTTCTGTTTTATTGTTTCCTTCTCGAAGATTTTTATTGCAATTAAAAACAAAATAGCTTAGATGCGAAAAAATAGTACTGATAAACATTATTAGGTTAATATATCCGACTAGCCTAAAATCATGAATTTTGCCAAAAAATTGACAAATTTTTTTAGGACTTTATTTTATAGACCGTTTAATAAGCATTCTAAAAATACCAAGTATTTTATTTTCAATTCACTATAAGAAAAATTACAAGTGTTTTAGTAAAGCAGATGCCATAACTTTTAACGAGATGGCAAACTTAAAAATGCAATTTACTTGAAAAATGTTTTTTTTTTCGAAAAACTCAAACAGGGACAGTGATTGCGCAAAAAGTTTTAAGAATAATTAACTGAAATTTTTGTGTGTGTATATTCTAATTAATAGTAGAAGTGTTTTAACCTTAAGATTTATCAATCACTGATTTATTAAAAAAATTTGCAGTCCCTTATTTAAATATAATCGCTGTTTTTTTAAGCAATTTTATATAATAACTAAGATAAACTGCCCTAGTTTTTGTAAAAGTTAAAATATCTCTTATTCTGAAGTTCATTTTAAAAATGAATAACAAAGTAATACATCAAAATAAAAAAAACTGAGAATTTATTTATAAACTTTTTGTACAGGATAGTTCCCGTTTATGTTATTTTTTGTCAATTTTTACCCATTTTAGCAATAATTATTTCTTTTTCTCTTAATGACAGCTTTTTTTTCTGAAAATGTACTAAATGTATCTAAAAACCAAAATAAAATTTACATATCTCTATTTTTTTTAAAAAAAAGTTGTTGCAAGTAGTCGGATACCTTCTTTTAACACAGTGTTTCTCAATCTATGGGGCACGCCCCCTAGGGGGTCGCGAGGATATCAAAAAGTCGAGAATAAAAGATTATTTTAAAAAAAATTATAAAAATTTACTAAAAGGAAGCAAAGCAAAATACATTTTGACATAATAAAAATACACGTTGCTCTTTTATTGTTTTCTGTTCCAATTTAAATATTAGAAAAGAAAAGCAACATAATACTTTTCTTATTACTTAAAAGTATATATATATATATATATATATATATATAATTTATATATACTTAAAATATCTATTACTTAAAAATAACTTAATTATTTGAAAGAACATATACAAAATTTAATACTTATCTTGATAATTTGAGTTTATAATTAAGATCGTATTGTAGAGCTTTATCTCGTCAAAGTACATTATTATTGTATTCAAAACATTATTATTGTATGGAGGGGACGAGGAAAATTATGATTGAAAGTTAGAGAAGCACTGTCTTAACATCATGTTTCTAAATTCAAGATACTAAATCAGTGCTTCTCAAATCATCCAATCATAATTTTCATCGCCCCCTACACATAAATATAATGCATTGAATTCAAAAATACTATACTTTGACGCTAAAGCTGCAGTACGCGACTTTAACCTCTTCAGTGCCATCCAGCGTATACAAACGTCTCGCTCAGCCAAAACGTTAATTGTCCCGGACATATATATACGTCTTTCCGAAGTACGATCTTTTCTCTGTATTGTGCTATCCATAAAATTATTCCGAAGGCTTTGGAATGCAATAATAGGACCTTGACAGTGTTTGCTAAGGATTTACTTATTTCAAAGGATTCTTCCCCAATACACCACATGCACTCGCCTACGTGTTGAAAAATGGTAGCATTGGGGAGCGAATCGCGTAACCTTTAGTCGGCAGTTAAGGGATAAATTATAAACCGTACAAATTATCAAGATAGGTGCTAATTTTTGTGTATAATTTTATATATGTCAAGCCCATGGGGTCACTGGTAATTATTAAACTTGTTGTTAACTTAGTATCGTTAAAGTAATTATAAATGTATCAGTACTGCACAATGTATTTTATAAGTGTTTTATATCAATATAAATTTGTATTTCATTTTTTATTATGTCAGAATGTATTTCGTTTGCTAACTTTCTGTAAATTAATAATTTGTTTTAAAATAATCTTTTGTTTTCGACTTTTCAATATGCTCGCCCCCCTCCTAGAGTTATGCAACCTAGGGGGGCGCGCACCACAGTTTGAGAACCGCTATATTAGATGAAAGGTTCACTTTTCTGTCACTAACTGATAATTAATTCTTTATTTGGATTCAAGTGTTTTAGTTTCTGTTTCACGAAAAGTAGAAAGATCTCATTTATTATATACGAAAGAAATCTCTTATATAAAAAGGAAATTCTCGACTAGCTACTGGATTGCAGCCTTGTAAATAAATTCTTGCTGCGGCATGAAAGTAAAGAGAAATCTATCTCCATCCATCTTTCTTCCAATAGAGATTATGTCAACAACGACCAGAATTCACTGTCGGGTATCGATCTTTATAGACATTTTTTCAAAGGATTAATTTATATGGAGTTATTCCTTTAGAATATTTCTTTATAGTATAGAGGATTCTTTTATAATATAACTTCATTATTAAACACACGAAATTACGAAACAGACTTAAGTGAATTAAATATCAGTTTTCAATATAAATAACAAGGAACTACCTTAAGAAAATATTATTAGTGTTGTGTTATGTTGGGTTGTTTTTTTAGCTAAAGCCCGTTGTGTAATGGGGTTTGGTGTGAGCGAGTATTTATCAACGTGGCACTACAAAACTATAAGAGGCTTAATGGCAACGGAACTGGTAAGTTTGAATCTCAATTAAATGACGAGGATGACACTTTAGTTGGCAGCCTCCTCTCGTGTTGTTGTTGTTGTTCCTAATGCCACCAGTCTGATGATGTCAGATCGAGGCCCATGAAATTCATTATGGAATAGGGCTAAGATGTACACCTGTCATTAACCGTAGCTTTGAGCACCAATCAGGTGACAGTACGATTTGGCTGAATTCCACCTCAATTTTGAGGAAAAACACCCTGGAGGTGGTTAGGGCCTCCAACCTCTCTTCTCCTTCCACCAACCTCACGAGAGGACTTGCGGTTCTACGAGTATGTAGAGTACCTCCATGCCGCAAAGGCACTACACATTTACAGATATCCATACCTTCTCCGGGATTCGAACTCAGGCCCTACGGCACAGCAGTCAGCGTCACTAACCACTATAAGGATGGACGGCTCTCCTTCTCCTAACTTCCACAACATGCTAACTGGAGAACTTCGAGCCATGAAAGATTTAATGTGCATCAGTCTTTCTACACGGCAGGTCTTCAGGGGCACTAGGGCGCTAACTCACCATACGGTGGCCACGAGTCCGTCACCATGACCACTAGGTTACCTCGGCAAGCAAAGCAGTAAGACTCAATCGATACCATACAACAGTTAATTTCAATGGTCTTTAAAAGAATCAGAACTTCAACTTATGTCGCACCGACCAAGAGACTCACAAGTTCTTAACACCAAGCTACAGCTACTCCAGTTCATTTTGCACTGCGAGATCCTGTGATATAAATAAACCAAAATTCATTCAATAAGCATATCACACTTGATGGTGTCCCAATTTTAAATAGAATAATATCGACAAATAATAATGTTCAAAGTTATTAATAATATTGTTACGTTTATCCGGGTTCGAGGATTTTGTGCAAATCAGTCGCAAAGAGCAAGATAGTTCCGTAAGAGTGATGAGAACTCATTGTCGAAAAACAATCCTTGAAATACAGGATACACAGCGAATCTCGCAGAATAAATCTCAGAAGGTCTTCACACCTTCAACATCGTTCAGATACAAGTATCAGTGTCTAAAATACAAGTGTGTTAAAGGTTATTCCCAAGTACTCACTCGTCCTACACAACAGCCGAAGTAATAACTAATCACTAGTAGATTCTTCAACGGTCACAACAAGACAAACTCAGTTTTGGCAAGAGACTCCTTTTTTTACGCCTCATGGATCTTTCGAGAAAATTCCGCTTGCGTCATAGATCGGAATATTAGTAGATTTTTCCTCTTCCAGAAGAATCCATAAGGTATTGAAGTCGCCAACATGGTCACCAAAGTCGCCAGCATGGTAGCCAAAAATGATGCCAACTTGGTTCTTTCGCCAAGTTTCCATTGAATCGCCATGAAAATGCAAGGAATGGCGTTGCTTGCGGATATTACAATTTTAACATAAAATAAATACAACATAGAGTAATGTAAACGTATTACACATCCAGATGTAGATTACTTGTTCTATTTTAAAAAAATATTTACACAAGATTCATAGCAATATGTATAAAGTTTGAAAATGAAAGACGCCGATCTTTGCTTTTGTAATCAGTTCCGTAAATCCTCGAATTCATCGTGTCGCTTTATTATGACATTAATTAAATATAAATTATCAAAAATTATTATTTTCCCTCTAGTTTAGTAAGAAAGATTTTTCATCTTTCAACTTAACATTGAATTAAAAAAAAAGTCATGTATTTTCTTTATTTTATAGAAGGAAAAGAAGGAGGGGGATGGTGGAAGAAATACTCTGGTACATGGTTCATTATCTTTCAAAGATAGAAAAGATCCACACAATTAACAGGTAGGCTCTTTCAAAGCAAATCAACAATTTATTCTGAAACTCTAATAATTACACAATAGATTTTCTTCTAACAGGAAATAACTTTCAAATAACATGTATGTATAAATCTACATGAGCGCAGATTAACAAAAAAAAGTCAAATATAGAACAAAGCAATTTAAATTCACTATCACAATTTCACAAAAAGTAACTGAAACGCATAGTCACTGTCAAATGTTTGATTCCAATGTTACTTTCCTGCATCATCTTTATATAGACTGTGAAGAAACTTTTAGGTGCCTTTTAAGTTTTTTCATCAAATAATCATCTGAGACTTAACATGCTTTCTTAGATGAATCTACAAGTATTTTTATCGCCAATTTTGTCACCAAGGTCCCTCTAGTCCTTTGACATATAATTGAAAAAGTAATCTACAAAAGATCACCTACAAACGACCTTTCCGGCTGCAATACTTTTTCGAGTGAGAAGTGAACTGAGTTCGAACGAATTTCCTTAACACACAATGTTTAATACAACAAAACGCAATAAGTATAAA
>BMAV01014760.1:160664-173861 GCA_019973955.1 Trichonephila inaurata madagascariensis
CCACACCACACCAACGGGAGGACATTTCAGCTCTCGACAGATTTAACGTGCATCGCTGCCCTACACGGCGGGTCTTTAGTGGTATTGGGCTCGAACTCATGACATGCCTGCCATGGTCCGATACCTTAACCACTGGGCTACCGCAGCCCTGTATATAGCTCAGACCTCCGTACAGAGGCTGCACTAGAATTTTTGAAATATTTAACTTAGAAGTGGGTTTATCCATGTTTTTTTTACGATAACAGAGGGAAGAAATTTTAAGAAAAAAACGCCTATATTATTTCAATTGGTTGTAACTCTGAAAATAATGTGAATTTTTCAAAAATCATAGTTCAGACTCTCTGGAGAAATTTTTACTTTATATAAGCACACACACACACAAAATATTATTATTTTAGAAGCATTTTTTATAAAATGAGAACATTTTGAAAAAAGGTTATCCTAAGTTGACTTTTTGCCAAAATATTGTATTTAAATAATCTGTTTTTTCAAAATGTCGTTAAAACAATTTTATACATATATTCTAATCTAAGTGACACCAAATATCATGAAAATTGTCCATTTATGCGCTTTTTTAAAATCACGGTTCGCGGAACGTAGTCGGATACCTCAACTGTCGATTAAAAGTTACGCGATTCGCTCCCAATGCCACCGTTTTCCACTTAGGCACGCGTCGGTGATGTATTGGGAGGGAGGGAAGAAAAAAAAATACATAAGCAAATTTCCTGAAATAAGTAAACCCTTCGCAAACACTATCAATCCTTTATTGCATTCGAAAACCTTCGAAATAATCTTGTTGATGCAGTGCACAAAAAAGATCATACTTCAGAAAGACGTATATGTATACGTCCGGGGAAATAAACACTTTATATGAGTGAGACGTTTATATACGCAGGTGGCAATTAAAAGGATAAAGTTGTATTGTGGATTTAGCGTTAAATTATAGTTTTATTAAATTTAATATATTGTTATTGTATGGAGGGGGAGCGATGAAAATTATGATAGAATATTGCGTCGCAAATATTGAAAATTTGAGAAGCAATGCCATAAATGATTGCATTATCAAAAATAATATATATAAATGAAAAATAAACAATTAATAATTTATAAGACTACTTATCTTAAATAATACAGCTCAAATGAACGGTCTTGATTGGTCAAGATAAAGCTCAATGATCAGAACGGGGATATGTGCAAACTCGATCACCAAGAGGAAGGGCTCATAGTGGACATGCTTTTTAGCAGAACGGATTTAAATCTACTTGACTGAAAGTTGTTATCAGTATTGGAGGTGAAGGTGTGACAAACCCGGCATTCCAATCACAACTGTCTTAAGCGAAAGAAGAGCAGTGATAGAATTTACCATGGAGGTAGAGCGCACCTTAATAGGTGTTCGGAAAAAGAGATCAAAGCCCCATAAAGTCAAAATGTGACCATTTTGAATAAAAGGTGCACTATGTTAAATGTAAAGATAAAAAATAAAACTTTAAGATGTTTAGTTCTAAATTTGAGGACTAAATTTTTCTTATTTTAACTCTTTTATTATTATATCAGAACTTATGGCACTACTAGTTGCAAAAGAAAGGAGACTCACTCACGTATTCACGCACTCACTCGCTACGAGAAGCAAAACAAGTGGACCTAAAGTCTTAAATTTTGGCAGGTATGCACCTTTCGTTTTGTAGAGATCCGGTAACAACAATTTTTGTGGAAATCCACTCCAAGAGTGGGAATATAATTTCATTTCAGAATTTGAAGTCCTACTATTGTCGCCCATCTGGTATAGTGGTTACCGATGCTGACTGCTGTGCCGTAGGGCCTGGGTTCGAATCCCGGAGAAGACATGGATGTTTATAAATGGATAGTGCCTTTGCGGCATGGGGGTACTCTAAATAGCCGCAGATACACAAGTCCTCTCGTGAGGTTGGTGGGAGGCCCTTTCCCCACAGAGTGTTCTCATTCTAAATATCGGTAGAACCGAGCTAAATTAAACTGTCACCTGCATGGTGCTCAAAGCTACGGCCAATGACAGGCGTACACCTAGAAATCCAACCTGTTCAGACTCTAGAAACTTTCCTACCCTTCGGGAAGGACACGACAGCAAAAACAAGTCTTGCCCTTTTTAGATCAAGAGGGTAGGGAAATAAGAATGTTTTGTGTACAATCGAAAGCATTATGCTAGAACTTAGATATCAATATCTTCATGTAATAAGACATCACGAAATACACAGCGAAGCAGGTGAGTAACGGATAGCATTTGTAGCGTATAGCGGTGGTATCTATATAAGCTATTAACAGCCTCCAGACTGAAGTGATCATTTTGGTCTAGCGGCAAGTTACGTGCTTACGAATCCACAAAGGTTGCGAGTTCTATCCTCATTGGTGACCCTAACTAAACTTTGAAAAAACACAACCTTCGCGCAGCTGTCGTGGCGCCATCTACCAGCCGTTAAAGCCGTTAGATCCACATGACGGAACAATCAAGCAGTCAGATCCACGTGACACAACAATCAAGCTGTCAGATCCACATGACGCAACAATCAAGCCGTCAGACCCACATGATGCAACAATCAAGCCTTCAGACACATTTGACTCAACAGCAATAACTCACACGATCGCTACAACAACTGTATCATTCGTTTAACTATCCACCGACTCACTAGTAGGGGAGAGTGTAGCTTCTAGTGGTGGTATCTATATAAGCCAGTAACAGCCTCTGGACCATTTTGGTCTAGATGTAAGTTACGTGCTTTTGAATCGAAAGGTTGCGAGTTCTATCCCCACATCTATATAAGACTATTGACATATATTTGACTCGATAAATTTTTTCTTAATACCTTAACCATTTCTTGGGCCTTGGGAAGATTGCTTCCTATCTATATGATCTTACAAAATGTACCTCTGTGGGAAGCGCAAAACCCATTATAATATATTGGCCTTGCTATATTAAAACGATAGAAAGACTAATTCCCATAATAATATATATTTTTTCTCTTATTGACATTGCCATCATAAATAGTTTCATATTGTGGCAAGTGAACAAAAGCAAGAGAAGTTTCGACCAGCTAACATTCCGTAAGCATTAGCTGGTCAGCTAATAGACGGGTATTCCTCAAGAAAAAGGAAAGGACGTCCTGCTATCTTCCAAGAAAAAAGTTCCAGATTATGTGTGCAAAGTCAGTGTGGGAAATCATATATGCCAAAGATGGTTTCTAACCATAGACGATGACGAAATATATAGCAGAAAGGGACAAGAAAAGAGAACCCGCTACAACTGTGCAGAATGTGATGTACCCTTGTGCATTGCAACATGCTTCTCATCTTTTCATGGCAAATAATCACCATTAAATTTAATTTTGTTTATAACGGGGAATGGTTCCTTGGGGATATTCGTCCCAACCCTTAAATTTAAATGTAAACAAAAAGATCAGCGAAATAAAATATATTAATTGTTAATAAAATACAAGTAATATAAAAAAAATTTAAGTCAATTCCTTCTTATATCAACAAAGAAAATTTTTATTTTAGCTACTTTTTATTAAATAGTTACAATTAATATAAATATGTATACACATATAACAGAATCACAACATTAAGTGGTCATTAATTTTTATTAATTATCATTAAAGTATCGTATTGCCATCGAAAACAATCGTGTATATAAATTTCAGTTCAACTGAATACTTTCACACGTGAGAAAAAAACCTTTTCAAGTTTTAACACAAGTCGCCAAAAGGGTCGCTAAGTCGCCAAAAATGATGCCAACGTGGTTGTGTAATTGTAATTCTTTAAATAATTAGTTTTAATCAATTAATTTTTTTATTATTTTATTATTGTATTGTCATCCAAAATAATCCTGTATATAAAATTTCAGCTCAATTAAGCGGTTTAAAATGCATTTTAATAACGATTGAAAATTCCACCATGATAAATAAATAAATAAATAAATAAATAGAGATTGTGAGCTAATAGTAGGAATTGAATAAAAAACTGCTAGAAATTCAAAAGAGAAACAAATGACCCACAAAAGGATTAAATAGCACGTTTTACACACTCTCTTTTTTTTTATTCTAATGGAAAGGAAATTGTGTGTTTTTAGTACCATATATTAAACAGAAATACTGATGCGTATATATATAACCTTTATTGATTTTAAAGAAGCAGTGAGATAAATGGACACTCATTTTCGTCATATCCCCATGAGCCTATATTAATATTCTAAGCACATTTCGATCGTACAAAAATTAAGGTGAAGTGTGATGAGAGTCCTTATGTAATGAAAGCCTTAAATAAACATACATTTATCACTGTGTCTCTAAACGAAGCATTAACGTTTCATTATCTTTCATGATAATGTATCGCCATCTTCAGGAATAACAAAGGAGTAATTTTGTAAATGGCACTTTCGCTTAAGGCCTGGGTGATTTATGATTTTCGTGATGCGCCAGTGGAATAGATGGAAATGTGTTGGATTAATTAATCTTGTAAAAGTGCTTAGTGCCACCTCCCTCCCGAATAATTTCGTCAAACCCCCTGTAAAAATCTGTTAGGGTTACGGATGGCAAAATATTATTCCTCTTTCTTTTGACTCCGAACTTTATTTTACTATGTAAAATGTCATACCAGAGAAGTAGTTAATGAAATTATGTTTATGGTATGAAAATAAATCTTCTTTCCCCCCTCTAATGGGGTTGCGGATTGCTATTTTATCTTTGCAGACCTAGTACCTTCCCCAGGAGCTGGTATCACTTTTTAGTGCGGCACCATTTAGGCGATACCAATTGCCGCAAGTAACTTTGACGTCCAGTTTCCTCCCGAGAGAGAGGCACTTGAGCTCTGACGATGCGAAATTGTACTTAGGAGTTTAATTTTGCCGCGAGCACCTAAGTCAAACGGACACTCAGGAGAATTTTTACATGCCACATAATCATACGACATGGACGCTGTCGATTTTTTGGATCATGAAAATCCACCAATTTGGTGCCTGAGTCAAACCCACAACCTTAGGAGCAGAAGGCCAGCGACAAACCAACTACGCCGACCAGCCGGCAAGAAATTAGATCTTAAATAATGAGATTCGATAAACATATATACGGGCGAAGTCTTACAGCTACTCAATTAAAAATACATACCGTTTATTTCTGAATATAAGCCAATCCGTGTTTAAGAGAAGCAGGACATCATACACATTCAAAAAATCGATTTTTCAATTTTAGCATTAAAAAATAGTGCATATTTTTCTGAATCTGAAAATGTTTTACACTTTTATGTTCGTTGATAAAATGACCTAAAAATATGAAAAAGTAATTGACAAAAATGTAAGCAAACTTTTACAAATGTTTAGTTTTTTTATTTTTTCTCCAAAGCATAATTTTTTTGCTTTTAGGTACACTTTAAAAAAAAAACTATCGCACCAAATTTTTTATACTTCTATACACGATACCTGTGCATATAGTGAAATTGGTTTTTTTAGTCAAAGTAGTACATAGTTTTTTTAAAAATAGTTTTATGAGAGTAAAAAAGGGGAGAAAAATAGAAATTTTCAAAATTACAATAAATTATAATCTTTTTAAAGAAACTGTCTTAATATTTTACTAAAAAAAATAGGTTCGCTATATTTTGTGTATTGTATTATATATGTTCCAAAAAAAATGTTTTGTATATTTAAGAGATATTTTTTTTTAAAAAAAATGGTACTTAAACATAAGCAAGTATTACGATATTTCAAAAATTATGTCAAAATTAAATTAAAAAGAAAAGAAAACATTTTTTTTTTAACTAAAAAGTTATTTTTGTACTTCTACAAAATGATTAAAATATCTTTATTAAGATCATAATAAAATCTAAGCTCTATTGAAAATTTTTAAAGATATATGTCCCATAAACGAAGAGTCTTATTTTTGGCATTTTATTCTTTCGAGCATGTTTTGGTACCCTTAAGCTGAGAGTAGGTTTCTTCTTAAAAATTATACTCAAAACGAAAAATCCGTAAAATAGCCGAATTGGACACAAATAACAAAAACCCCTGAAAACGAGAATATTGCCAAGTTGGTGAAATAATCGGGATATTTTCCAATAAAATACTGTAAAGTAATACACCAACGCCGACAGTTTTGTTTCTGGTGATTCTATCTGAAACCAACACATTTTCCGTATTTACTTGACACTATCTGTCTTAATCTTACTTTCAGCCTCAATATTTATTTTCAAAACGAGAGGATGGAAAAATTCGTAGAGGGCACGTTATCGTCGACCTATGTTTTAAGTCTGCTTCTTCTTCAACAGCCCCTTACAGGCCTTGGCGCCTCACCAACGCTCTCCTCTTCCAGCTTCCTCTATTTCTTGTGACAACTCTCCAATTTTTAATTTTCAAAGTAATTAGGTCTTTCTCGATGTCATCCAACCATCTAGTTGGTGCTCTTTGTTTAGTTTGGGTTCCCTCAGGTTTTTTAAATGTCAAGATCTTAATGGGTTTATCTTCCGAGCTTCCCCAAATATGCCCAGGAAAAACTCACAGCATGCAATGATTAATTTTTTTTCCAATTGGGCTACGGATTGGTATTTTTACCATTGCGGACCTAGTACATTCCCCAAAAGCTGATATCCCTTTTTAGTGCGGCACCATATAAACGATACCAATTGCTACAAGTAATTATGACACCCAGTTTCCTCTCCAGATGAAGACACCTGAGCTCTGACGATGCGAACTTGTTCTAGGAATTTAATTTTGTATACAGCGCCTAAGCCAAACAGGTAATCAAGGAATCTTTTGTATGCTGCATAATCATACGGCATGGACGCTGTCGATTTTGTGCATCTTGAAAATCCACCGACTTGAGCCGGGGTCGAGTGAATATTAACGTCGCACTGTTCAGCTACACGAGGGCTTTTGGCGACGGACCACGTAATTTTGAACTATGGTCAAGTGACGTGGACGACACCTGAGCTGGCACCCCTCTCTCTTAACTACCACACCAACGGGAGGATGTTTCAGCTCTCGACAGATTTAGCGTGCATCGCTGCCCTATACGGAGGGTCTTTAGTGGTACTGGGATCGAACTCGTGACAAAGCCAGCCACGATTCGATACCTATACCACTCGGCTACCGCGGCCACTGAGCCGGGGTCGAACCCGCAGCCTTAGGTGCAGAAGGCCAACGACAAACAAACTACGCCACCCAACCGGCATGTAATGAATGTATACATTCAGGCATTCAGTAATGGCTGAGACTATTTTTGAAGATTTATGGGTTGTCCCTCCTTTTTCAATTTCTACTCTATTCGTTCACACTCTCTATATATTTATTTATTTATTTATCTTGGTGGAATTTTCAATCGCTTATAAAATATATTTTAAAGCTCTCAATTGAGCTGAAATTTTATATACATGATTATTTTGGATGACAATACCACAATTTAATTATAATTAATAAAACTTAATTGATTAAAACTAATTATTTAAAGAATTACAAATACACAGCCTCGTTGGCATCATTTTTGGCGACTTGTGTGTCAAAACTTGAAAAGGTTTTTTTCTCACGTTTTAAAGCATTCAGTTGAACTGAAATTTTATATACACGATTGTTTTGGATGACAATACGATACTTTAATGATAATTAGTAAAAATGAATTACCACTTAATGTTGTGATTCTGTCCTATGTATATACATATTTATATTAATTGTAACTATTTAATAAAAAGTAGCTAAAATTAAATTTTTCTTCATTTAATTTTTTATATATATATATATCACTTGTTAGAATGGCAACACAAACAAAAATACCTAAAAAGTTAAAAAATTGAAATTACTTGCTCAAGTCTAACATAAAATGTTCTTTAAGGTATCCAACTACGTTCGGAACCGTGATTTTAAATAAAAAAGTGCATAAATGGATAATTTTCCTAATATTTAGTGTCACTTAGATTAGAATACATGTATAAAATTGTTTTAAGGACATTTTGACAAAAAAAGTTATTTAAATACAATATTTCATCAAAAAATTAACTTAGAATAACCTTTTTTCAAAATGTTCTCCTGTGAAAAATGCTTCTATTATAATAATATTTTGCCTGTATATAGGTCAGACCTCCGTACAGAGGCTCAAGTATGATTTTTGAAATATTTACATCATTTTCAGTTACAACCCATTAAAATCATTATCGACGTTTTTTTCTTAAAATTTCTCCCCTCTGTTGTCGTAAAACATGGATACCCCCCCTTCTAAGTTATATATTTCAAAGATTCTAGTTGAGCCTTTGTACAGAGGTCTGAGCTATATACAGGCAAAATATTATTATAATAGAAGTATTTTTCAAATAAGGAGAATATTTTGAAAATGGGTCATTCTATGCTCATTTTTTGTCAAATTATTGTACTTAAATAATTATTTATTGTAATACTATTCTTAAAACAATTTTATGTACATTTTCTAATCTAAGTGACACTAAATATCATAAATATTATCCATTTATACGCTTTTGCAAAATCACGATTCCGAACGTAGTCGGATATCTTAAGGAAAAAAACTGTTTTCCTAAATAACTTTTTTTCTCGAGAACAACGAATCCGCACATAAGCCAGCCCCACTACTTCCTCGGCTTATACGCTGAAATACACGATAGACACTATTTAGATTGATTTCTAGTTAATAGTTACATCTTTGGTATTCAGTTAGAAGTCAATTAGCGTCCTAATCTATAACTGTATAGAACTTTAAGATGTTAACATTTTTAATATTATGTTTTCGAACGATGTTTATTTATTGACGTCACATTTCGAAGCAACGCAAGAATTATTGGAGGCGGGCCAATACCTCTCGTAATTATCGTAATTTTGAAACACGATCAAGAAACGAAGAGGACACCTGAGCTCGCAACTTCCTCTCGAAATAATAATTTTGCAGAAAACGTGCCAAAAATAAGGTCAGCACTTTGTTCGGTGTGTGTTTGTGGAAAAATTCCAGTTTTTGTGTAAATTAAAAAAAAAAAAATTATTATTTTAAAATCCGGAGTATAACGCGCACCTTCTTTTACGAAGAAATCTGGAATATGCAATGTTCTTATGCTTTGAAATCATTTATTCGAGATGTTATCCCAGGTATTTGAAAAAATAGTATACTTCTAGAACTACAACTCTTTAAGGTATCCGACTACGTTCGGAACCGTGGTTTTTCAAAAGCGTATAAATGGATAATATTTATGATACTTAATGTCACTTAGATTAGAAAATGTATATGAAATTGTTTTAAGAATATTATTACAATAAAAAATTATTTAAGTATAATATTTTTATACAAAAAACGAACATAGAATGACCCATTTTCAAAATATTCTCCTTTTGTGAAAAATGCTTCTATTATATTAATATTTTGTCTGTATATAGCTCAGACCTCTGTACAGAGGCTCAACTAGAATTTTCGAAATATATATCTTAGAAGTGGGTTTGTTCATGTTTTACGATAACAGAGGGGAGAAATTTTCAGATAAAAACGCCGATAACTATTTCAAATGGTTGTCACTCTGAAAATAATGTGAAATTTTCAAAAATCATAGTGGAGCCTCTGTACAGAGGTCTGAGCTATATACAGGCAAAATATTATTATTTTATAGAAGCATTTTTCACAAAAGGAGAATATTTTGAAAATGGATCATTCTATGTTCATTTTTGTAAAAATATTGTACTTAAATAATTTTTTATTGTAATAATATTCTTAAAACGATTTCATATACATTTTCTAATCTAAGTGACATTAAATATCATTAATATTATCCATTTATACGCTTTTGAAAAACCATGGTTCCGAATGTAGTCGGATACCTTAAATTCACTAGGTATGTCATTTTAAATAAACAGTATTTTGACCTATCTCGAAGTCTAATTATTTTTTAAGTTCATCTCTTGTATTTCTCTCTAAAGCTGAAATTTTTATACCCGGCGTATAACACGCACTCCTAAATTTCAATCTTATTTTTGGTGCTAAAAGGGCGCGTTATAAACCGGATTTTAAAGTTATCTCTTATTTCGCTCTTCTGAAACTTTTATTTTTAATAAATTATACAATTCTTTCCCTTATCTTGTACAGTTTTGCTTCAACTGAGTAAATAAAAATGTCAGTACTCTTTCCTCAATGGGTAAAGGTGAAGTATTTTTACTATAAGTAATTTTACTGCCTAGAACTAGTAATTAAATCCTAGTACAGGTTCGCATCGTCGGAGCTCAGATGCTTCTCTCTTGGGAGGAAACTGGTCGTAAAAATTACCTACGACGATTGGTATCCACCTATAGGGTGCCGCACTAATAAAAGAGATATCAGCTTTCGGGGAATGTACTAAGCCTGCAATGGTAATCACCAATCCGCCACCTATTAGAAATGAAATAAAACTTTTACGGCTAATTCTATTAGCTTTAATACATTTCAATTCAATGTAAGCATATTTATGAACAATAACCCGAACAAATAAATAAATAAATAAATAAAGAAACAAATAAATGTGCACGGCTTACAAACGCACAAACCAGCAGGACCGACTTCCGCCTTTTGACTGAATCAGTAATGATGGTGTATGGTGATAGGCCTGGGCTATACAGGAACGTCGGTCATCACACGCAACCAGTTGACATATCATCCAAAATTCCCAGTTTTTTGGAGAATACAACTAGAAATAAGATATGACCGTTGTAATTATTCGAATTGTGATGTTATTAAGGTTGAATCGAGAACGAGACGAGGCACCCATTGCGGCCGAGGCTCTGGGCCCGGGCCCAGTTGGTCCATGCCTTAATACCTCCCTGTCTTCCAATCAGCTTTTTTTGCGAACTTTAAGCTACATTGATCTCTCCATCATAGGTATAAGGGAATTCCATCTCGTTCAACACTACAGTCTATAGGTTTAAGTTTTTAACTCTTTCTCTCTCTCTGTTGTTGTGACTAATGCTACTTGCCTGACGAAGTCAGATCGAGGCCCGCGAAATTCATCACGGCTAAGGGCTAGAATTTTTACGCCTGTCGTAAGCCTTAGCTTTGAGCACCATTCAGGTGACAGTACGATTTTGCTCAGTTCCACCCCAATTTAGAGGAAGAAAACTCTGGGGATGGCCAGGGGCCTCCCACCTCTCTTTCTCTTCCACCAACCACACGAGAGGACTTGCGGCTCAAAGGCTATTTAGAGTACCCCCATGACTATCTTTATCTACAATATATCAGTGCAAGAAGTCGTTTCGTACATATTTGTGTATGAAAATTGCTTTTGATTATTTATCAAGAGATTTATCATTTTTCCTAATTCGATGCTACATTTTACTAGGAGATTATTTATTACACAATGACATGCTCTCTCTCTCTTCTTGGTAGGGGCTGCGGTAGCCCAGTGGTCAAGGTATCGGATCATGGCAGTCATGTCATGAGTTCGAGCTCAGCACCACTAAAAGACCCGCTGTGAAGGGCAGCGATGCACGTTAAATCTATCGAGAGCTGAAACGTCCTCCCGTTGGTGTGGTGTGGTAGTTAGAAGAGGGAGGTGCCAGCTCAGGTGTCGTCCACGTCACTTGACCATGGTTCAAAGTTAAGTGATCCGTCGCCAAAAGCCGTCGTGTAGCTGAACAGTGCGACGTTAATATTCACTCACTCTCTTTTCTTGGTACGTTCCCAACAGTACATCATTTTAAATTTGAAATGCACATAATGAGGTTCCACTCTAGAATATTTTTCATATTTCTGATTCATTTGCTGTTAACTTTCAACCTAAAAATAAGTATAATTATTTGTAACTTGCAGCCATTTCTTCAAACTTAAATTTTTAACTCAAAAATAACTACAAATCTATTTTTTAAGGGATTGAGAGTTTATTTACGTCACACTATGAAACAACGCGAGGGCAGTTGGTAATGGACTTCATAATTATGAATCCTCTTCAGGTGACAAAGATAACACCTGATCTGGTCCCCCCTCTAAGAACTTTCACATTACACCAGTGCTTCTCAAACTTTCAATATTTTCGACCCAATATTCAATCATAATTTTCATCTCGCCTCCTCACCCCCTCTATACAATAACAATGTATTGAATTCAGTTATACTGTACTTTGATGCTAAAGTTAGAATACGACTTAAACCTCTTAAGTGCCCCCGGTGTATATAAGAGTTTCACTCAGCCAAAGCGTTATTTTCCCGGACTTATTCATACGTCTTTCCGAAGTACGATCTCATTTGAAAGCGCCATAAAATTATTCCGAAGGCTATGGAATGCAATAAAAGGACCCTTGACAGTGTGTCCGGTGGCATTGGGAGTGAATTGCGTAACTTTTAATCGATAGTTAGGGAATTAGTTATAAACCGAAACAATTATCAAGTGTTAATTTTTGTGTATAAGTTTATATATGACAAAGCCATGGGGTCACTGGTAATTATTAAACTTATTCTTAACTTAGTGTTGTGATAAATTAATTATCAAATACTCATAGTGTAGTATTGATACTTTTATAAGTGTATTATATCAGTGTAAATGTATATTTTATTTTTTATTATGTAGAATGTGTGTATCTTGTTTACTTTCAGTAAATTAGTAATATTCTAAAATAATCTTTTGTTGTAGACTTTTCAGTATGCTCACGTGCCTTCCCTCCAAAGGGGCGCGTGTATAAAGTACTTGCATATAATTTGAAGTGGCGCGGTTACCCAGAGGACAGAACACGTGACCTTCGGTTTCGTAAGCACTTAACTTACCACTAGACCAAAATGATCACTTCAGTCTGGAGGCTGCAACTGGTTTATATAGATACCACCGCCACACACTCCCGTACCAGGGAATCGGTGGATAGGGGCAAACGAACGATATAGTTGTTACGTCGAATGTGTGAGTTTGTGACGGGCTCACGCGTCTTTTCTTTAGCATAACCTCTGGGTTCTTTGGGTCCAAGATTAATGGCAACTCTTTTCCAACCAAAACCCAAGAAGCGAAATGTGAACAAGAAATGCAAATAAGATAGCTTTTAAAAGAACAGAAGTTTCAGTAAGCAGAATGGCAATTTGGGGAAAGTTATGTTTGAAGAGATACAAGCGTGAATTGACAGCCGCTCGAAAAGTTACCTGGAAAGTAAACCAGTAATACAAGGTGCATACCATTGCACGCGCGCCCAAACGTCTCCATATAGTAATCAAATCTTAGTTGGATTAAGGTAGGACTGATTATTTGATATTAG
>BMAV01014760.1:174152-203605 GCA_019973955.1 Trichonephila inaurata madagascariensis
TGGGATCTGACCGCTTTGATTGCTGCGTCATGTAGGCCTAACGGCTTGGTTTTGCTGCATCATGTGGGTCTGACGGCTTGTTTTTGCTGTACCATTTGGGTCTAACTGCTTGCTTTGCCGCATCATGCGTGTCTGACGGCTTTTGGTTGCTCTTGTGGAGGATAGAGGGCACCATGACAGTGACGTGAAGGTTGCGTTTTTCTCAGTTCAGCGTCAAGATCACCAATGTGGAGGATAGAACTCGGCACCTTCTGATTCGTAAGCACATAACTTACTACTAGACCAAAAGGATCACTTCAGTCTGGAGGCTATTACTTGCTTATATAGATACCCCACCGTCACAAATTCAATTTCAGCATATATACTCAGCTTTAAAAAATTTAATATTTCTGAAGTTGTTACTACACAAAATCTGTACGATGGTATATAAACCATATTGATTTTTAAACTTCGCTTACTTCGCTATAACACTTTTTACTTACTATTTAAAAGTTACAACAGTAATAAGTTAATACAATATACTTTTCCCTTTGATTTGAATTTAAATAAATATGACATATATATATTTTTTATTTCCAATGGGGCTGTTGATTGGGATTTACCATTGCAGACCTGGTATATTCCCCAGGAGCTGCTATAACTTTTGGGTGTGGCATCATATAGGTGAATTACCAATCGCCGCAAAGTACATTCTGACGCCCAGTTTCCTCCCCAAAGGAAAGAGGTTTAACCAGGAGAAATGAAACGAGGAATTTTAATTTTGCCGACACAACAAGCACTCTAGTGATCGTTAACATGCCGCATAATAATAGGGTATGAATGCTGTCGATTTTCAGCATCAAGAAAATCCACCGCACTATCAAACTTGGGCATACAAGGTCATCGACAAACCAATTATGCCATTCAGCTGGCATATGGCATACATAAATCCTGGATATTAATAGAAAAAGAAATTTGAAAAAAAAATATAATCGACTTATACGGTTTTTCAGAAAAACTCTGATTTTATGTTTAAGTAAATTTTAACAAAAACCCGTTAACCGTTTTCAAACCTTAGTTCTCGCAAACCTCTAAAAAACCTCGCAATATGGATCATTTTTTGAGGAATTCAGAAAAACTACTTACCTTCATTTTTCAACTTTTCTATATTTATTAATGTGGGGTGCAACATGGATCTGTCTTCTCGTGGTGCACCCTCGGAACGCTTTGCGGCTAAATGATCAACAACTTTGGCTAGTCTTGCACTGGATCTCTGGACGCTGCGGTGTAACTGATAATGAGTTAGTGGACCACCTAGCAAAGAAGGGAGCTTCCATTCAACAAACAAGGAAAGCTGTCCCTTTTACCAGTGGCAAGCGTATTATTAAGAAAAAGGTGAATGATCTCGCTTGAATTCAATATACAAGGAAAAATTCCAATAAGATCTGGTGGAATAATCTTAAAGATCTTACCATGTGGCCAAGACGGAAAGCAATTGCCGAGTTTCGTCTGGCTACTGTCTTCTCAAACATCTTCATCAAATTCATGTTGCACTGGCCTCTTTCTGCACGTTCTGTGATATTTGGGAGGACATGGATGTTGACCACATTCGCCGCTGTCCAGCACTAAAGGGCTCCTCTTTGTGCCACCTTTATTTGCAAGCTAGGTATTGGGTTCATAGGCTTTTCTTGCCGCGTTATTATTTCTTACTTTTTTTCTGTTTTTGTTTTTTCCCTACCCTTTTGTGGTGTAGTGGTCTTTTGTAGCATCGGCCATTGTAGAAATAAAAAAATATTTATTAATACGCCTCCAAATTTTTTTTCCGTATTATTAGTATTCTATATCTTCTTGTTCCACTGAGATACGAGTTTTTTTTTTTAAATAATGATTCTAATTTTTTCAAAAAATAAACACGAATAAATCTCTTAATACGGTTAAGATAGAACGCGCGAGAGCATTTATTCATTTCACTAGAATATCTGTTCCTTGAAATTTATTAACATTTGTTCCTTAAAAAGCGTCCGAACACTGGTATTGTAAAAGAGCACGATTGTCTTAATTATATTATCCTTTATAACGCACAATTTTCCTCCCTTAAATAATTTAAATGCAAAATTCAGGCATTGTACGATCCGTCCTTTTGTTTTATCGCTCATTCTCCCGAAAAGAAATCAATGCGTGCCTCAGAATAACTAGGATAATTTATTAAATAGCGAAACTAGAAGTAAAAAAGAATGTGCATTCCGTTATTTAAATAATTAGTGTTTCATTTGTGTATTATTAAAAAAAGTATACGGGAATGTGAATATAATATTACTTTTTCAATGTGAATCAGTATTTTAATGTAATAATGAAATATTTTTGATGTTTATACTTTCTTAGCTAACATTCGCGCTTTATTTTGCTTTAATATTTTACAAGATCTAAAATAGAGAATGAAGAGATATGCTTTTTTTAGTTATTAAGCATTAATACTTATTGTTAAGATACTTATTAAATATTTTTATTGTAGTTATAATCTATGTACTGAATTTTTCTTTAACTCGGGAGGTGTGTGTGTGTGCACTCCATACGAACGTTAAGGGTCGCACGGGGTGACGGAGTCACCCCAATTCTAATTTTTTTCATAATTATTTTTATTGCACACGACAAAAACCCTTATTTTAGTGAATAATTTAACTAAGAAAAAGTATACTAAATAACTTTTAAGGATTTTTCACTTTATCTTTTTGATAATTTGAGAAAAAATATCAATCAAACTGAACCAAGAAATTTCAAATGTGCGTGACTTTAATAAAGGACACAAATCACAGACACTTTAATATGACAGAAATGTTATTTGCAGGCAAAGCTGTCATATTTTGGTCTATTGTAGTTTTATTGCCTTTTGATGATCGGCAAATAGCATGTTGAATTTCTTCTTGCGTATTTCTTAAGGTACACTTATGGCTTTAGATTTTTCTTGATGGAGTTATTTAGGTAGCATTTGAAAATTTTCCTTTCAACTCAAACGTATCATGCTTATCGCTTTTGTCAAATTTACCTTCGCTATCATGATTAATATCCATTATTTCAGCAGGTTTTTTCCTTCCTTAATCAGTTTCAGCTTCCTTCAGTAGAGATCCCAGATGCCTATTTCTTTTTTTTATATTCAGCTCATTTACATTAATAAACCATAATAAGTCATGCAGCACAGCAATCAAAACCCCTAAATTGTTCACAAGCGAAAAATATATCATGTTCATAGAAAATGTTTTGGAACCAAAGTGGTCACGTGGGGAACTTAGTCACCCCCAAGTATCTTAAGAATATAAAAAAAAAAAAAACGTTTGCCACTCCCAAAAAGGGGAAAATATGTGACAAACACATTTTAGTTCTAATGAAAACTGTCATATAGGAGGTTATTGTCAAGAGGTCATTGATAATTCCCAGAATTAACGATTTCCTGAGCCTGGTGTGACTCTGTGCTCCGCGCGGCCGCTTCCGGGTGAAAATAAATAATATTTCTTTCTTTTAAACACCTAGGGAATATTAAATCAATTTAAGAAAAAGATGAAAAACATTATTTTTTTTTATTTCAAAGCTGTAGCACTTAGATATACATTTATACACTATTATATGCCATCAAAACAACGGAACAATAAATAAAAAAATAAACGAAAAAGAGTGACACAAAGAAACTTTGGAGAAAGCGAAAAGTCAACTGTAAACAGAGGAAATATATCCATTAGGCTGATATTCTGCGGTACTCATTAGTTCCCTGTCGTCAAAATACCTGCCGGATATACAGTTACTGCATAGTGCGGGGCACAGTAGTATATATAAGTGCTGGGTATTCATTCTCTCCACAAACATTTATAATTATAAATATAAGAAAAATATGTTCCCCAAAATTTTTTAATTCGATATAATATGTAAAATGAAAGCATTTTAAAAGCAACAAAATGTAATAGATAGGCAATAAAGTTTAAGGTAACCGTGGTAGCCTAGTGGTTATGGTCATGAGCTCGTAGTCGGCGTGTTATGAGTTGAAGCCCTGATGCCGCTGAAGATTCTCCATGTAGAGGAGCTGATACATTTTAAATTTGTCGAGGCTCAAAGTCTTCACGTTGGTATTGCGCTAAAGTTAGGAGAGGGGAGTGGCAACTAAGGTTTCGTCTTCGTAACTTGAACATAGCTCATAATTCCGCGGTCGGTTTTGTAGTTATGTATGTATGTTGTGAATCTATCTTTAATTTGCTGTACGTGGTTATTATATGTGTACTGGAATTGGTCTTTGGTTTGTGTGCTGTGCACTTCCATAAAAATGTAAACCAAGATTTTTTTTTCAATAAAGACTGAAGCGGGAGGGGTTGTTACCCGGGGAACTGTTTTGTAACTCTAAACCCCTTTCGGAGGAGTTCAGTTCCCCTGGGTATTCTGCCAATAATCCTAGTGTTACTTCAGAGTGCGACGTAAATTGAAATCAAATCAAATACAGTCTTCGTTACTTGATCCTAATTGAAAATTACCAGGTCTGTGGCCAATAGCACTTGTGTTGCTTCATAGTTAACCCCTTGGCCACCAGACTGCGCTTTCTAGTATTCCCAGAAATCCCAGGTTTCTGGTGATACTCACCTTGACGTGACGAGGCACATTTCCTTTTGACGCTAACTATGTTCGCACGTTCGCTCGTGTTTCGTTTCACTTTCTTAAATTTTTATAACTATTTTTGTTGTTTATTTTTTGTTGTTTATTGGCGAAAGTGATACTGAATGAGAATATTTGCCGGAAACCGATGATTACAACAATGGCTCTGATACTGATTTATCTATTTATAATGAAGAGAGAACGAAATGGTATAATACACACACACACACACACACACAAAATAACAATACACTTATGTAACGCACTCGGAAATGTTTTTTGTTCCCAGGAGCATTTCGAGCAATTTCAAAAAAATTTGCAATTTTAGTTCTAATTTTCTTATTTTTGAAATTTTTGTAACCAAGAAATTTTGTAACTTAACTTTTGTAACTTCATACAATCCCAATAAGAGAAAATCTACCTTATGATGTTTCCTGGGCTGGTTACACTGGTTTGCACATCTAAATAAGCCATGCATCCATATGATGTTACAAAGGGATTTTGCCCTATTTATAGCAAACGTGGTGATTATGTGGTTGATTCATAGTGGTTACATGGTGCTCAAGGGGTTAGTAACACTCACTCACGCAATAAAATTTAAGGTATCCGACTACCCTAAAATTGTAAATTTTGCCAAAAAGTGACATTTATTTATTTTATAGGGAATCTTAATAGCTTTGTAGAAATACCAAGTTCGTTATTTTTCATTCACCTTGGAAAAGCAACTACAAGTGTTTTAGTAAAAGTATAGATGTCACTACTTTAAGCATGACTTTAAAATGCGTTTCACTCGAAATATTTTTTTTTTAAAAAGCTCAAACGGGTATAGAGATTGCTCAAAAAGTTTTGAAAATAATTAACTGAAATTTTTTGTGTATGTTTTGTATGATAGTCCAAGTGCTTTAATCCTCAGATTTATCAATCAAGGTTTTATTTACAAAAATTACAGTCCGTTATGAGAATATAATCACTGTTTTTTTAAGCAATTTCTTATGATAACTATGATAAAGTGCTCTAGTTTTTGCAAAAATTAAATATCTCTTACCCTGATTCTCCTTTCAAAAACGAAAAGTAAACCAGCAGATCAAAATTGAAGAATTGAAAATTTGTTCATAAACTTTTTATACTGAATGTGCCCCGTTTATGTAATTTTTTATAAATTTTCACCCCTTTTTTTCCATATTAGTAATAATAATTTTTTTTCTCTCCTTAATTTTAGCATATTTTTCTTAAAATGTACTAACCACACACATACACACAAAAAAAATCCTCATATCTTCATTTTTTGAAAAAGAAATTTGTCGCAAGTAGCCGCGGATACCTTAAATGTTTTGGATTATTTTAATGCAGATATAGGCACTACAATCTAAGTATAAAACAAACCAAAATTAGTTTTAGTAACTCATGAATATTTTATATAACAACTTTTTGATAAGATTAATTAAATAAATCTCTTAAACGAGCAGGAACAAAATCTATTCTTGAAAAATTATTCTTCAACGTAAGAAAATAATAATGGATTTTATTTTTATTCACAGATTACTGCCAAAATAACGAGGAGGTGAGGAGAAATAATTGCTTAAATTCATTTAATAAAATTCGGCTAATTATTTTAAGAATTCACTTACTAACTTTTAAAAACCCAAAACAAATAATACATAGAAAAAAAAGATTTATCGAAATTAGTTTGATGGTTTATGTGTTAATATTTTAAGAATAACTAGAATTTCGATCAGAAATCATTTCTATAATTTACTGTTAGAAGCACCTACTTACCTCACAAAAACAACAATAAAATATCTTAAAAATTAAATAAATTTTTATTTTTATTAATTTACTATAAATACTTTGAATCGAATTCGTAAGGAAAACGAATTGCAACAAGTATCAATAAATGTTCTACCTCCAAATCAATCAAAATACAGGGTGGTCCCGAATTCATGGTTCAAACTTTAAGGGTAGGTACAGGACTTTGTAACAATCATTTATTGTATAGGAATATATGGGTGCAAGTGACGCGGGGACGCACAAACGCAAAAAATAAGAGACGAAAGGAGAGACAAAATGTTGATTGAAAGCGTCGTTGACAAATATAACGTTTACCATAACTGTTCATAAATGATCAGCACATGAGCTATGAAGTACAACTGCAGTGCACATTGCTGTACCACCCACTGGCAGTCGGAGAAGATAGTCTACTCGATTCAAAGCATGCACTCGCTGAAAATGGAAGAGGTGTAAGCGATTTTCGATTAACATTCTACAAACGGTCTGATGACTCATGCTTACGTGATGAGCAACAGCTCTTGTACTTGCCACAACGTTCAAGATTCTTTCTTCCAGGCTTGGACTGCGTACAGCTCTTCGTTGACCAGAATAACGTCTGGTGACGTGGAACAAATGTGTTTCACAAAGTTGACGATGCAACAGCTGAAAACATTCGCGATCCGTCATTCGTCGATTAGGAAACTGCGCATGATACATTCGTAGCGTAGCTCTGCCGTTTGCAAGGTCGTACATGTAATGCGTGTCTGCATCGTAGACGTCAGCATAATTGCAATTGGCGCTTTCCCCTACTGAGATGCATCATCTTGAACAGCGGCTAGACATATACTGCCCCCTGTCGACAATGCAACCAACCGGTAATTTTGTTTTTCTCTTTTCTTTAATTTCCCCTGTTTTCTCCTCACCGCGTCACTTGCGACCATTCATGCCTATACAATAAATAATTGTTACAATGTGTCCTGTATCTACCTTAAAGTTTGTACCATGAATTCGGGACCACCCTGTTTTATCATTAATGTAGGATTTAAAGTATTAGGGAATATAAATATATATTTTCCGATCAGTGAGGTTACAACCTCACCAATAGATGGCGCTACCAGCAAATATATGCATTCCCCCCCCGAACTGTGGGTTTTGCGGGAGAAGAAAAAGCGACAGGAAGCGACAGAGACGTCTGAGGGACAGGCTCCGTTTTACGAACGAGGTGTCACGTTTTTCGGTCAACGTGGGTGTCGCGAGGCTTAGCGACGATTGAGAGTATGCTCCGTGAAATAACTCATAAAGTTGTAATCAGTATTTAATTGGAAATAATCTAATGTTTCATTAAACCATAGTTTACTTATCTGCTTATTTCCTTGAATATCAAGATCCGGAACATAGTGACTTACCCCTAGACAACAAAAGAAAAGCCATTTGTATAGATAAAATACACCCCTACATTAATAATACTAATTTGTATTTTTTTTCACGACTTATCATAATGTTTTATTTTATATAAAAGTTCTCACTTTTTGTTGATTTGTTAACTATTATCAAATTAATATCGATATTTTTTACGTTAGTATCGTATACACAATATTTTTCCAGAATAAATATTCATTTTTCAAGTAATTCACCCCAAAATTATGTGTGGAGTTCCTTTCTTGTTATAATATTACATTAAAGAATTCAAATATTCACATATGCTTTGAAATGTTACAAATAGCTTTGCGTAGTTTCGAAATGCATCGTTAATGAATTGTCAATCAATCAAATTGGAGTGTTTCATTAGATATACGTCTATGTGAGCTGTTTGATCCATCTAGTTTCATTTATACCTGTGTATACCCCTTCTCCATACGAATATACAGCCAGAAATAATAAAAATTAATAATAAAGCATTTTGTACTTTTCCGTCAATTTTTAACGCTAGAAATGTATATTTAAAGATTATAACGACGTGGGAGAGTATCATTTATGTTTTTCTAAATTGAAATAAACAAGTAATATGTATATATATGTATTATATTGAAGTAGTGTTAGCCGGTGTATGTGATTATCCTTTTTGATGAAAACGACGTCTTCAGAATAGCTTTACCTCCTTTATTATGAGCACACATCAGCAGATTAAAGCACAATTATGTTACATATTCACATTGAATAGACAGTGACATTTTGGAGGACACAACACAAAGACAAAGAAAGCAGCAAGTATTTAGAACCTTACATGATGGCGGCAAGCAGAGAAAGAGGGCGATTACATCAGATTTTTGTGTTTATATACCAACAGTGCACATACGCGTGACTATTACGTAATAGTAGTTCTGATTGGCTAGAATGCGCGGGATAGGGATTTCGGTTTAGCCGATTACGATTAAGATTACAATATTTATTTTTAAACCAAAGAATTAAAGATTATTTATAGATCATTAAAGAGTTAATTAAAAGTATGTTAGAGGGAATTATTACACACACACACACACACACACACATATATATATATATATATATATATATATATATATATATATATAAAGTCAGGTCCTACTTGGGTCAACAAAGAAAATTTTTATCTTAGTTGCTTTTTATTAAATAACTACAATTAATATAAATATGTATATACATGTGACAGAATCACAATATTAAGTGGCAAAGCACCTTTTAAATTAACATTAAAAACTTTTTAACCACATTAAATTTGAGAACCTATATAGGATTGTAAGCAATAGAATATTCACAATCTATTAGGTGGTTCATATAAGGAAAAAAGACTTTTCACCATTCTTTATTATAAAAAAAACACTAGTTTAAAAAGTGAAGCTAAATGTAAAGTATTTATGTATAAATAAATATTTCCGCTTCTTAATAACTGAGATGAACGTTAGGTACTTGAGAACTCATTGAGAAAGTGAATTCATTTTGCATACGCATTTATAATTTTCTCTTTTCGATTTATTATTGTGACTCGTGGAGCCCCAGGGCTCTGTGGAACACAGTTTGAAGACCTCTGCGGTACACCAACGTGAGAACTATGAACTTTGACAGATTTGACATGAATCAACCCCTCTACACGAAGAGTCGTAGGTGGCATCAAGACTCAAACCCTCGACTCGACAAAAACAATGCAAGCTATAAAATCGTTAGTAGAAAGCGTTAGTAAGAAACATTCAAAAAAGAAAAAAAAAGTGTGTTCTTATTTTTTGCTTAACATCAAATTCTTATTTCCCGATGAAAATAATCCTCAAGAAAAAAGAAGCATGTGAAGGAAGAATAGAACCTGGGACCTTCTGTTCCGTAAGCGAGTACTTTAGCAACCATGCTAAAAGAATCATAGTAGCATGGAGACTATTATTGGCTAATATAGATACCACCGTCATACACTCCCCTGCCAGTGATTCGGCGAATAGGCGAACGAACGATACTATATTTGTGGCCAGTGTGTGAGCAGTAGCGTCATTTTGAGTGCGATGGCTTGTGGGTTGCGTCATTTATGTGAGACGGCTTTGTTGGTTGCGTCATTTGTGTTAGATGGCTTTGTTGCATTTGCAGTGAATAGCTAGCACCACGACTGCTGCGGTTCTGTTTGCACGGCCAGGGTCACCAATGAAGGAAGATTTGAACCTGGGACCTTCTGTTTCGTAAGCGAGTGCTTTAGCAATCATGCTAAAATGCTCATTCTAGAGTGGACACTATTACTGGCTTATATAGATACCACCGCCAAGCATGTATTTTTAATGAATATTTTCTTTCTTTTTTACAACTACCACTAAGAGGTTGCAAACTCTGAGCATTCACTCCATACTTGCATTCTGACATGAAGAATTTTTTTTAATATTTGAAACAAGAGAATTTTTTGTACTATTTTTCTGTCTTCATCAGTAATAGGTTTTGAAAATTTCTTTAAAAATACATAAACCAATCGTTAATTATGTCATTGTTTTTAATTTCCTAATCTAGAAGAAACTACAGAAATGTTTAATGTCATTTTCTCAATGTGTACAGTTTAATTTTTAAAAGTTTTAGCTTCTTTTTTCTATCCATAAGAGTCAAAGATAATTTTAATAAAATACTCACCGTATTTCAGGATTAAGAAAATATTAAGATTTTCAGAGAACTAAGAAAAAAAATTCTTTTAATGTGGATTTTCATTAATTTTTTTTTCTTATCGAAACAATAAACTAGAAGCTGCACAATAGAAAATTAGGGATAGACTTCGTAATATTGAACCCCAGTCAAATAATAAGATAGATATACACACAAATGGATACTTAACCTCCTTATATATGACACAGAAATACACACAGATAAGAGAAAATTTTGGATTTTTTTTAAAACTTCTTTGTAAAGCAGTCACTGCATTCAGTCTAAGTCTCGTTTGTGCAATCAAAAATTGAACTTTCCTGCAGAAAGACCCAAGTATTACTATCGCGATTAGAGAAACATTCTAAAACAAGAAAATGCTCGATTTATTTTATAAAAAAGCTAATTAACACCTTGCCTCCTTCTTTGTTATAGGGTCTTTTCGATGTAACTGATCCTTTACCAGTTGAAAACATGGCTATAAAACGGTTCAGTATTAGTTTTGAAAATTTCACTCTTATTTTTGTAAATTCATTTAGAATGATTGTACATTGTTTTTTTTTCAATTCCTACCACTAGTTCACTCTCTTCTTATATATATATACACACACACTGAAGTGCCACTGAATTAGGGATACCTACCTAGTAACAAGTTGGGCCTTCTCTGGCCTTTATAACTGCTGCCACACGACGAGAGGAATAGATTCAACAAGTTTCTGGAAACGTTCCCCGGGAATGACTTGCCAAATATTGGCCAAGGCTATCCATAATTCAGTAAGGTGTTGGTGCTGTGTGATGGCCTTTCACTCCTTGTTCCAAAACATAGCAAAAATACTCAATAGGATTTAGGCCTGGGCTTCTAGGTGGCCACAGGAATGGTCATCCAACCAGTCAGTAGCCAACCCGGACTTGTAAGAGGTACACAGTTGTCTTGCTGGAACACTCCATTACCGTGTGGATAATAGGACAGCATAAGCGGATGGAGGTGATCACACAGCAACTCTACGTATCAAATTGCATTGAAGGAGGTTGGTACACGCACCAAAGATTCCAAACAGTGCCAAGTAAGAACACCCCAGACCATGATCAGTCTCCCATTTGGCGTTAAGTAGTCGGAATCCAGACTCATCACTCCATGCTACTCGTTTTCAGTCCTCTACACTTCAGTCTCTGCGTTCTCTTGCCCAGGCAAAACGTGCAGCCCGATGGCTAGCATTGAGCAATGGTACTCTCGTAAGTCAATGGCTCCGGAAACCCATACGGTGAAGAGAGCGTTGCACAGTCCATTTACTGACTGTACGACTGGCACCGTCATTCAACTGGGTGGTAATTTGAGCTAATGTTTGTGTTCGCTGGCTACGTACAATGCGCCAGGTCCGTCTCTCACCCCGCACTATCAGGCTAATTGTCCTTTACAGTTTGCCTGATTGCCAGTTTTTTGTCCACCATCCATGTATTCTTGGCATACTCTTGACACTGTCGACCTTGAAAATCCTAGCTGTCTGACCATTTCGGAAATTGAATGGCCCATGCGTCGCACAACTACGATTGGTCCGCAATCGAAGGTGCCTAAATCAAGCAGTTTATCCATACATGCAATTTCAACAACTAATTCAGAGAACAGCCAGAGTACGCGCTATATATGCAGTTACCAAAGCGCCCTCACTTGCGCATAAATGATGCGCAGCGCTACCCAATTTGGATAGCTCTTGCTATCTCTAATTCAGTGGCACTTCAGTGTACATATCTTGTTCAAATTTTCAATCGTTAATAAAATACTTTCTATTCATTCATTCAAGTTCAAATACATTTTTTAAAATTTGAAGTGGATGACACTTGATGTTAATACACAGTTTTTTCAAATATTAATTAATTAATTAATAGTAACAAACAAAAATAATAGTCCAACACCAAACATAAAATGGAAAACTGCTCGTTGGGTCCCTGTAGCGCAATGGATAGCGCTTTGGATTTCTAATTGAAAGGTCGTGGGTTCGAGTCCTACCTGGGATGGTCTAATAATGGGATTTATGAATGAATAAATAGTAACAAACAAACAAAAAATAATAGTCCACCACCCTATATAGAAAGGAAAATCGATTTCTGTTTTGTCATCTAATATTGTGACTCTGTTATATGTATATACATATTTATATTAATTGTAATTATTTATAGTAAAAAATTAACTAAAATAAGATTTTTCTTTGTTGACCTAAGTAGAAATTGACTTTTTTTTTATGTATATATATTACTTGTCTCTATTATACTTACTTTTCTTCCTTTCTCTCAGTGACTTGACTGCCCAGGGTGGGCCTTGGCCTTTTTAAGAAGCCTTTTCCAGGCTAGCCTTCTACCTGCTAGTTTTTTAGTTCTTAAAACCAGAAGATCTTTTTCTAGGCCATCAATCCATCTTAGATGTGGCCTGTCTCTTTTCCGTGTGCCAATTGGTTGGGCATTGATTCATTGAGTCCATGTTTTATGTAAATATGCTAAAAATAGACAGGAACTGCACCTTCTGGTTTTGATATGTGAGGTTTTTTCTCAGAGACAATCGAGAAGGTGGGCAAAAGAGATCCTCCGCATTAATTATATTTTGATTGTATATATAATTGCATTTTTGACTCGGATCTGATATTATATCTCTGATCTTATTTTAACTCTTATATGATTGCTGCAACTCGAATTTCCTTTCTATCTCTGTAAAATGATTAATACATATTTTCTTCAGGATAAGCTTCGTTTGAAATACTTCTCAACTTAAGAGGTTGCAAATATTTTTTTTTAATATAAAGAGCTACTTGAGTTAATTTAAATACATGACAGGAAATAATATTAATAATTATAATAATAATAATTTAGAGTTAAAAATTATCTTATTAATTACAATAGCAGGTCTATTAGTAGATGATATATCACTGCGAATTTTGTAGCCAGCGTTGCTCTTTCTCCCTAACGACAGAAATTTGTAACATACGATGGAGGGAGCCCTTATCAACGTCACACTATAAAGCAACAGAGGTCTATTGGGGACGGACCTCGTAATTATGAACAGCTGTCAATTGACGCGAGACGACACTGGAGCTGATGCCCCTTTTCGAAACTACCCCTCCACGCCAACGGGATGATTTTGAGCCTCGACAGATATAACATGTGTTACGAATTTAGTGTAAATAATTTATATCTGGGTGTGTAATACGTTTATATATCTCTATGCTGTATTTATTTTATGTTAAAATTGTTATATTCGTACCACCGTTCCTTACACAATAATGGCAATTCAATGGAAACTTCGCGAAATTTTGGAATCATTCTTGGCGACCATGCAAGGGGTGACCATTTTTTGAGTTCGTGACCCTACGGATTCTTCTGGAAATTGGCGGAGAAATCTAATTTTTTCCCAATCTATATGACGCAAGCGTATTTTTCTCGAAAGATCCGCGAGGTCTATAAATAGGAGGTCGCTCGCCGAAACTGAGTTAGTCTTGTTTTGGCCGTTGAAAGAGTAGTATTTATTTGACCGTGAAGAGTCGACCAGCGATTAGTTATGATTTCGGCTGTTCTTTAGGACGAGCGAGTGCCTGCGAATAATCTTTTACACACTTGTATTTCAGACACTGATTGTTGTGTCTGAAAGCCGTAGAAGGTGAGAAGGCCTTCTGCAATTTATTCTGCGAATATAGCTACTGTATTTCAAGGATTATTTTTCGACGATAAATTTCCAACGCTTCCGAACTGTCTTGATCTTTGCGACTGATTGGATAAAATCCTCGAACCTCGATCTTCGTAACACGTGCATCAGTCCTTCTACACGGCGGCGAGTTTTCAGTGGCTCAAGGTTTCGAACTCATGGCATGTCGGCAATGAGTTCGAGCCCCCTCCCCTCCCCAGACAACAAATTGCGATAGAAATGTGAGGATTTGGTAACTACTTCATTGCATCAGTCTCATTTTGAGAACTATGAAATCCATAGCCAGTTGTTTATTCAGAGTAGCTACAATTCAAAAAGGTGTATTTTTAGTTAAAGGAATGAACGATAGTAAAAGCGCGCATTCTTAAGCTAGACTATGATTTAAATCTTGTCTTTCACATACATTATGGTAATTCCAATCTATTTTTATGCATGAAATCCACATCTATGTAACATTGGCAAACATTCTTTCGAAATTTAAATATCATCGGAGCTTGACGACGCCCTGAATACAGTTTATTTTTATTCAATCAACGTCATTTCGTGGATGTCATCTTGAGACAGTATGACAAGAAACTCAGATGCAGTTTCATCATATTTTCTTGCCTTTATCTTCCTACTTATGCAAGTCTTCTCTTCATACATGCACTTGTCAGTTGCACACATTTTAAATAGAATAATATTAACACAAAATTTATTTTTCCCCCTTTAGATTTAGCCTCACAAAGCTTCTGAAAAATTTTGATTAGTTTGAGAATGTGGTTGTAAAAGATAAATTTTCAATACTGTTTATAAGTTGCTTTAAAACAAGTAATATAAAAAAAATTTTTAAGTCAATTCCTACTAAGATCAACGAAGAAAAATTTTATTTTAGCTACTTTTTATTAAATAGTTACAATTAATATAAATATGTATATACATAGGACAGAATCACAACATTAAGTGGTAATTATTTTTTTTAATTATCATTAAAGTATCGTATTGTCCTTTTAATTTCAGTCGAACTGAATGCTTTAGCACGTAAGAAAAAGCATTTTCACACGTTTTGACACAAGTCGCCAAAAATGATGCCAAAGTGGCTGTGTGTGTGTGTATTTTTAATTATTTAAATAATTAGTTTTAATCAATTAATTTTTATTAATTATAATTAAATTATTTTATTGTCATCCAAAATAATCATGTATATAAGATTTCAGCTCAATTGAGAGCTTTAAAATGTATTTGATTAAAGATTGAAAATTCCACCAAGATAAATAAATAAATATACAGAGATTGTGAGCTAATAGTAGGAATTGAATGAATAGATGTTTTGATGATTCTTTTGTTTTGTTTTGTTGTATAAGTAATTAGAAGATCAGAAAACTACGTCTTTTTTGATATTACATATACGTATAAGGTACTTGAACACATCCGCATGGTGCATTTTAGACAAAAATAGCATTTCTCAGTTGTGAAATTTTTAAATAAAACCTATAATATTTTGGGTTTTCTTAAAACATGTGTTATTTTGTTTTAAAAATGAAAATTCAGTCGGACATCTATATAACGAAGTGGCTAAATCCTGGAAAAAAGTTCGTTATATGGAAAATTCGTTATATAGAGGTGTATCTTGTAATATACTTTATAAACATGCAAAACAAATTTTAAACTCATAAGCACTATACATTAAAAAAAGTAATTATTCCCACACTTTTTAAAATTAAAATATGTTTATTTTATATATCTTACCCATCAATAAAGAGAGAAAGAAAAACTGAATGGAAAACAAGAAAAAAGATTGTCGATGAATTCACTGTATTTTCAATATTAAGTAAATAATTTTATACTAAAATTAATTAATTTCAAGGATATTTTATAATTTAAAGCATACAAGTAATATTAAACAAACATTATTCTATAATTAGAACACGGGGACACGGGACAACTCCACCTCCACTGAGGGTGAAAGAGGATATCGAAGATGTTTCTAGTGAACTGGGTAATAAAGTTTAAGGGATGCACTTCTTGGATGAAACGTTCAGAACTCTATTGCTCTCGGTGAGTTGGATCTAATAAAAATAATTCAAGATTTATGATCACCATAAAATGTGTTAAAAAAAAGAATAACTTGAAATTTTTTCAGAAATACTTTAAAAAAAGGAGAAAAAAAATGAATCGCAAAAGAAAAGGTTCGTTATATACAGGGTGTATCTAAACTCTTAGGCAAATTTTTATAAGGGATGGTAGTACACATCAAAACAAACAATAGTAAATAGGAAACTTAGGGTACCAAACGTCTTCCGAAGGAGATAGGTGTCATAAAAGTTTAGGGTCCGAAATTTCAAATGATTATAAAATACGGAAAAAATGGGTAGATTCGTTAACGGTTTTCACTAAAATTATTCTTTTTCTTAGTATATATTTTCTTGAAAAATAAAGATAAAGCTAAAAAAATGTCTATACAGGGCACTTTAGACTTTATTATCAATTTGAATTATTTTATTGATTTATGAATTTATATATTTACAATGTGTTATTTCATACTTCGAAATAAAATAAAAATTTATAGTTTAAAAAAAACAACTAAAAACCACCCTTTTATAGTTAATCGAACTAAGTTGTAACTTAATCTTTTAGTCGCTAAATCTGGAAATGGGATCTGAAATTAGTAGCCAGATGCGGGATGGGATCTGAAAATGGAAAATCATTAATCTTGATGATCCTGATCAGGGCAATGGAATAAAATTATTAAATTATTGTATTGTCATTGATCCTTCACAAGTGAGCGAAATTTCAAATTAATCTGACCTTATAAAGTGGGTAAAAATTGAGTTCAAAGATTCCGTTACATACAAGTGAAGCTTATAAAAAAATGTTAAAAAGGTAACAATTACGAATATATTAATAGGCATTTAGGGCCATGTGTTTCCTTTAAAATGCAGTGAAATACGTTTAATGCGAAAACGCGTAAGACGAAATATCGGTTAACACGAAATAATTCGACGGTCCCGACAAAGAACTATGTATTTTCATGCATTTTTCTTTTAACACGAAACAAAAATCGCTTAACAAGATAAGATGTCTCTTCTGGGAATGAACAAAATACGGAAAATACCAGACAAATGTCCGAGAAAGTTTTTTTTTTTGGACTATCCTACTGTATCATCGGAAGCATTCGTTACAGTAGTTGATGATAATGTGTTTAAAGCCCCAATTGTGGCAGACAAAGACATTATGAAGTTTGTTCAAAGCTCAAAAAATATTAGTGGTGCAGATTTCAACGACGAAAATGACATGAATAATGCAGCTCCTGTTCCCACGTCATCCAAACTGAGGAACATCATAAAAAGCATGTGCAGTTATTTAGACGCACATTCCAATGGTGAAATGAATAACAAAATGGACGGTTTCGAACAATTTGCTGTCAATTTGATGCTAAAAAACAATGCAAGGAAACAAAAATATCAGATTATATTCCAAAAACTCAATAAATGTTTGGTTTTTCAAAAAACTGGAAAAATTTGTATTAAATTTAGTTTTCTTGTAAATGATTTTGTTTCATTGATTTTTATTAAGTACATACATATAGACACATCTATGTAAATTAATAAACAATTTTGTTGAATAAATGTTTTTTTTTTTATGTAATATCTTTTAACACGAAAAAATATTTCAGTTTCCTCAGTTTCGTGTTAAACGATTTTTTCACTGTATTAAAAATTCAAAAAATATCAGTAGTTTTAAATTTAATTTTACCTACGACAAAGATATTTCTCCTTTTCCCTCAAAACAATTCTTTGTGAAAAAAATGCTTCGGTAAAACATAAAATATTTTCCTTATACTGTGTATTACTGGAAACTTTTAGAAATTTAATAACACTTAAAGTTCCTCTCTACGTAGCAATCTGCCATACGAAATCGAATTTCGATCTCTATTTTAAATTTGAAGTTTATGGAACTTTACCGTCTTCAAAAAGGTACGCCTGTGTTCACTTACTTTCTCCTGATTTAATATTTCGTACAGTCAGACATCCAAAGAAAACTTTTTTTTAAAAAAAGAATAACATTTTATTTTCTCTTTATTGTATTTTAATGTTTGACAAAGTCTGGTTTTTCGTGGAAAAAAAATAACCCACCGGTAGTGTTTACCCATTGCAACTTCTGGAAGGAAAAATAAAATTCCAAAATAAATCGAATGTTTCCAGAAAAGAACTGCGCTTGAAGTTATTCGACATTTATTTCTACGTGCTTCAGAAATTTAGCTCATAAAAGTTAAAAGAAAGAAAAAGAGAAAATTCCGAGTATTGAAAAAAATGTTACTGTAGAACCGGAAAACATAAAAGACGTTTCGATGATTGATGGCACATATGTGAAAGTTATGAAAGTGACATGAGTCAGAAATTGATGGAAATAACTAAAAGAAAAAAGTGTAGAGACCAATATTATTTTAAACCATTTTTGTCATCTTCAAGTGAAGGATTGTCAAGGACATTGTTACTTTATTTATATCATAACATAGTAAAGTCTTTGTTCAATTCCCACCTTTGGCTCTCAAATGATACCGAACTGCGCCAAATGCTCTCTTTTCTGTATTTAAAATCTATACGTATTTTAAAAATAATCTGTCATATTGGCGATATAGATGTGTGCTAAAATAGGATCCAACCAATGTTATTGGTTATAATTTATTGATCCAATTGGAGTTCGAGTGGATTACATCCTCTCTTTTTTATATGAGACTATCAAATTCATTATTTTACCTTAATTATATCATAAAATAGTAAAATCCCCTTTCTATTCTCACCTTTGGCTATCAAATAATATCAAATTGCGCCAAATACACATTCTTCT
The DNA here is from genome assembly GCA_019973955.1 of Trichonephila inaurata madagascariensis. Taxonomy (NCBI): domain Eukaryota; kingdom Metazoa; phylum Arthropoda; class Arachnida; order Araneae; family Nephilidae; genus Trichonephila; species Trichonephila inaurata. The sequence goes on from BMAV01014760.1 coordinate 193,123, forward strand.
GTATTTGGTATGTACTCATTGTCAGTTTGAAAAAAATAATTTGCCAAATTGGCGATAAAGAGAGAAGTGCAACTAAAATTGGATTCAACTAATTTTAGCAATAACACACGGGCATATTTATTCGATTAAAAAGATAAATTAGTGTTCTTGTATTCATTTGAATTTGATTCAAGATATTAATTGAACAGACGATATTGCTTCCAACTTAAGAATTCCAGCTACTTTCATAGAAAAAAAATGAATGTATGTTCCATTTATTTTGTTTTGAGACAAATCGTTTGGAAATACTTCAGTATAATTACCAGAAATATGTTTTTAAAAATTGCGAACAGTTATTTTTTATTTGATGAATAATACTTATGTTATTTTCATAAGATAAAGTCATATTCAAAAATTTGCTTTCGAAGGCTTATGGCAATTAAGAGAGTTTTTAAATTGTGTATTGCCATTAAAATAATCTGGAAAGAAATTGTAATGCCAATGATCAGTTATCTAGTCATGAATGCTTTTGTTAAACAAAAGATTTATTTTTTAAAATTGTTTCTTTTTTTTTCTTTTGGTATTTTTAATTTAGAATTACACTGAGGAATTTAAAAAGCATTAGTGAATGCTTCACAATGGTACATTTACTATACATTTTTCAATAACAATGGTTCTTACATTTTGTAATCGATCCATTCTCCTGATAATAACTTCTATCCTTCTATACTTAGATTATACGTTTACATAATTAAAAGTTATTGTGTACCCGTAGCTAATGAATAGTAGTTTAAAGATTTCTCCTCCGTCTTGAAAGCTCACACCTGAAAAATTTCCAACCTAACAAGATCGGTGACTAATATGCAGTATATATTATCGATTAATTGTCTTTTATCAACGATATATCCCTAAATTGAGAGTTTAAATCAGATTCTCTGATTTTTTAATTTCCCTCTGCAACTGGCAAGTAACAAATTCATTATTTAATTTATTTTTATTGAAAAAATATAAAATCGTACACTTTTTGGCCTCGAAGGAGGAATATTCGATTTGGGAACCTTCCGTTCCGTACGCAAGTACTTTATCGACTACGCCAAAATGATTTTCATCGCGTAATGTTTGGTAATAGCTTATATATATAGATATCACACCCCCTCAATGTTGCACCGCGGTTCGAAATTAAGAATTCCGTAGCCATAGCTTTCGCGTTGCTTTAGAGCGCAACGTTAATAAACACACCCTTACTGATAACTTGGTTATTCTCTCTCAAAGTCAGCCAATACTTGGTTTGGGCTAACACAGTGCTTCTCAAACTTTCAATATTTGCGACCCAATATTCAATCATAAGTTTCATCACGCCCCCTTGTGAAGTTGCCCCCCTCGGGTGCCCTTCTCTTTGATCATCAACGTGAGCTAGAGGGGTAGGAATGAATGAAGAACTAGAAGTTTCCATGTTCTTAATATGGCTTTATTAAGAACTAGAACTTAAGCTTTTAACAAATTAGATAATAAATATATATGAGAGAATCTCTACGATGAACAAACACACAATACAAGTAATACCGAAATAACCTAACTCGGACCACTATCAATATCTAACCCGCCTAATCTTAATTACAATAATATCGCAAGTCATAATATTAAATAGTCAATCCTACCTTAATCCAATCGTTGATCCGATATTAAAATAGTTGCGTGTTTACTCGAGTGCAATGGTATGCACCTTGACCTAATGGCTCTATCTTCGGGATAACCTCAGTTGGCTGTCACTTCACGATTGTATCAATCTCTAACACAACATTCCCCCAATTGCCACCTTGCTTACTTAAACTTCCGATATTTAAAAGCTATCTAATTTGCATCTTTCCTTCACGTTTCACTTCTTGGGTTTTGGTTGGAAAAGAGTTGCCATTAATCTTGGCCCCAAAAGAACCCAAAGGACATGTTAATGAAAAGATGCGTGAGTCCGTCACAAAATATTCTTTCCAAACACAATAGCTCTACTTGTTCTGAATGGTACGAAATAATTAATGCTAGGATCTAAAAGTTTCTGCAGTGTTTTGCAGTACGGGTCATTTTTAAATGTTGGTGTTTATTCAAAATAAACGTCAGTAAAATTATTACAAAAGTTCGTTGTTTAAAAAATACATAAGTTGAATAAATATTAGTGATACATTAATGATAAGCAAATTCAGATGGTAATTTTTATTAATTTCAATTTTAGAAGCATCCTTTTTTAGAAAGAAGGTTATCTTTTTGTCTTTTACGCCAACAATACATGACCAAGGAATCAATGAAGCATTGTAGTCTTGAAGCGCATGTGAAGAGAGAACATAATGCACATATGAATTCAGATTTGAATTACTGTCACACTAAAAAACAATTTTGAAGAAAGATTAACATTAAAATCTCTATTTACTGTTTATAATGTTAACTGACAATCGCACTATTGAGGCTAGTTATCATAGATCACTACTCATGGCTAAATCGGGAAAAAATCATACGATAGAGGAGAAACCAACAATACCAACAATGAAACCAACAATATCAGTATTTCTTAAAACGGTTCTGCAAAAAGATAAGGAAGATGTCAAAGCTATGCCAATAAAAGCTTTGTTAATAGAAAAATAGACGAAATGAGTGAGGAAGTGTTGAAATGCAACTTGTTAAAAAGCTGAAAACACAACAAAATATTCAGTACAATTGAATGAATCGACATTGAGAAATAATGATATCGTACTGATAACTTGCATAAGATGTGTTGATAAAGGTAATTTTGCTGAAGAAATGTTGTTCTGTGAATCGTTAGAAAGTGCCACTATAGCTCTAAAGATATTTATACTAAACTAAAAACATACTCAGATGCTAATAATATATCAATGAAAAAATATCTTGTGCTGCAGATGGTGCTTCTCTTATGATGGTTGTTTAAAATTGATGAAAGATGAGAAGCCAAATATATGCTTCTTGCGCATTATGTCATTCAAAGGGAAAGCCTAATAGCCTTAAGGTATCCGACTACGTTCGGAACCGTGATTTTGCAAAAGCGTATAAACGGATAGTATTTATGATATTTAGTGTCACTTAGATTATAGAAAATGTATATAAAATTGTTTTAAGAATATTATTACAATAAAAGATATTTTACGATATTTTGACAAAAATTGAACTTAGAGTGACCAATTTTCAAAATATTCTCCTTTTGTGAAAAATGGTTCTTTTATAATAATATTTTGCCGGTATATAGCTCAGACCTCTGTGCAGACTCAATTAAAATTTTTGAAATGTATAACTTAGAAGTGGGTTTTTCCATGTTTTACGACACAACAGCGGGGAGAAATTTTAACAAAAAAACGCCGATAATTTTTTCAATGGGTAGTAATTCTGAAAATAATGTGAATTTTTCAAAACTCTTAGTTCAGACTCTCTGAAGAAGTCTTTATTTTATAAAAGCACACACACACACAATATTATTATTATAGAAGCATTTTTTATAAAAGGAGAACCTTTTGAAAAAAGGTTATTCTAAGTTAATTTTTTGCCAAAATATTGTATTTAAGTAATTCTTTTTTGTCATAACGTCCTTAAAATGGTTTTATACATGTATTCTAATGTAAGTGACACTAAATATCTCGAAAATAATTCATTTATGCTCTTTTTTAAAAACACGGTTCCGAACGTAGTCGGATACCTTAAGCATTTCACCTGTTATAAATAAAATAATTAATTTAGTTATAAAGTGTATCAATGCTATTAAAGCTAATGCCAAATGTGAACGTCTTTTCAACTTATTTTGTGAAGAACAAAATGAAGACCATGTGAGACTTATAGTTCACGCTGAAATAAAATGGCTCTCGAAAGAGAAATGCTAGAAAAGGTTTATTGTAATATTTGATACTCTTCGCGATTTTGCAAGCGACGAACATGAAATGAAGTTGTTTAAGTTCAAAAGCAAAACATTTCTAAGCTATTTAGCGGATATATATGAAAAAGGATCTCACTAAATTTTTTATTTTTATTTCATTTTTTCCATTGAAAGTTTTGAAATTTTAGTTACAGTAGTAATAATAATTTTCTAGTTATTTTCTATGACCTTAAAGTTTCATTTAACAGTTTAAGTAACTTAACTCAGTGGTGCATCAGACCATGAAGGCCAAGGTCTACAGTGCCCAACTAAGTATGCGTGACCTTGAACCCTGAAGTGCATGAGCAGATGTTCCTGTCAGGTGGTCAGTCTGACGTGAAAACCTCCTGTGTTACGTTCCTAAGCAAGCTTGGTACTCATTTATCAACCCACTGAAGGGATGAAAGGCTGAGTCACCCTTGCTGTGACGTCTGAGATAAATAAAGGTAGTGTGATATTGATTAATTTAAATATTTAATTTATTTACGTCACAGCTATTATTTACAGATTATACATTGAAGTTATAACACTTATTAGATTGTTAGAGTCCAAGTTCTGTAGTTTGTGAAAGAGGAGTTTTTTGGAGTCTCCTCAAAAAAGTTTTCAGACCCTCTCCCGTTCTCTCTCTTCCACGCTAGGGTCTAGGGGATAATAGAGGACGGCTCTCTTTATCCTCGGGTTGCATCCAGTTCGTGAGTGGAATCGGGGGATTCCTTGTAGAGTCGAAGGTTGCCGGGGCGATCCAAGACAAGACCATGCAATAATTTAAAGTTGCAGGTGTCTTTGCCCGTGTGGTGATTATTTCCACAGAAAAGCCGATTCACAGCTGCGTGGTGGAAACATTACATTGCTCAGCCCCGGATTTGAACCTCGGATCTGTAGTGTGGAAGCGCGATGCACTAATCACTCAGCCACTGAGCTTCGACAGTTAAATTTTAAATATATATATATACTCTTACCTCCGAAAGTCTGTGTACAGGCAATAATCTTACGTGCTTATGCTACGATAACTGTTAAAATCTCGCTTCAGATATTGACAATACCTCTCAGGGATTCTTCAAAATTTCCTTATTCACACACACAAACAACAATAACAAAATTTACCTTAACTTGAAAAAAAAAACAATAAGAATAATCATTAAATAATTACCAACCACCCTTGCAGAAAGTCTGCGTACACTTACAAAATAGAGCTTTTCACAAGACCTTTCATTACAAAATGCTTGCACTAAATCGTGTTTTTAAGTAATTATAAGCCTCTTTTACGATTTAATTAGGATTTGATTTTTAAAAGAGTTTGTGTGATTCCATGGCAGGTAACGGAAAAGAGATCGATATGCAGGTAAGCAAGTTACATATTTAAACGCGAATCCTGAAGGAAAGGACCATCAAGAATTGAAAAGTTATTCAGGAAGAAATGAAAGGGTATTATTACATATATCTATGTATCCATCTATAAAAATGAATGTATGTACGTATATGAGTGTGCAAGCCGGCTGAATGGTGCTGGCCTTGTAAATTTAAGTTTGCGTTTCAACCCCAGCCCATGTCGGTGGATTTTCATGATTCAAAAACTTGACAACGTCCATGTCATGTAATTAGGCAACATGTTCTAGATCCTTAGAGTGCCTGTTTGGCTTGGGTGCTCTCGGCAAAATTAAATTCCTAGTACAATTTCGCATCGTCAGAGCGCAGGTACCTCCGTCTGGGGAGAATGTGGCAATTGGTATCCACTAATATGGTAGGAGTCGTGGGAGAGTTGTTGTTAGAGCATCGGACTCCATACCGGAAGACCTGGGTTCGATACCCGTACCACCAAATACCCTCCGAGTACATACGGAGTACATGCTCGTTAAATAAGAGGGTCCGAAAGTCTTGTGGGCTGAATCACGAGTGCAGGGGACTGGAGAATATTTCCCTCCCCTTCTGTTTCATGTGTAAATTGTGGAGGTGGAGATAGGAGGTGTCGCCATCTATCGTCCCTTCGGGGAATTTCACCCAGCTAATTCGTACTGTCACTTGTATGATGCTCAGAGCCAAGGCCAATGATAGGCATACTTCTAGCCCCTTGCCATGATGAATTTCGTGAGCCTCGATCTGACTACGTCAGACAGGTGGCATTAGCCACAACACACAACAACCATTATGGTGACATATTAAAAAGCATTCCCGGGGAATGTGGTCTGCAATGGTAATTACCGATCCGCAGCCCCATTTGAAAGGAAAGTGTGTTTGCATTTGTATATATGACACATAAAGCTCTTTTTGGTAGTACTTTCCACTGTGTAAAATAACTATATTTAGAGTGAAAAATTATCATCGGTTTTCATTTCTACACTTATGTGTTTTTTGATGCATCTTAATTTCGTACTAAATTTTCTTACAATTGCTTAATGTACGGTTGCATTGGTGTAATACTGTGATGAATGTACCTTTCAAAGCACAAAACGTTAAATATATATATATATATATAAGTTTATTTAAAAATAGAATTACATGACTACTTCTAGGGATATTCGTGCTACAGAGCTTTACAAAAGTGCTTATCTATTCTATTGGCAAGAACTTGAATGATTTATAGATTCATGGTTCCTATTGCGTCCACCATCATTAGCGTATAGTTTCTAAAAATTATGTGTCAACAATTTGCAAATTATTTTTGGTGATATTATTTAAAAGAAATTCAACTCGCTCGTTTATTATTTTTGTTTCTTTTAGCAAAACAATTAGTTTCTTTTACAGAATATAAAACGGCGACCTCTTTCTTTGTTAATAAGAACTTTTATTTTTCAAAAAATAACCATAAACTCTGAGAAAATTGGAGAAAAATATTGTTTTTCTTCTTATTCCAATTATTTTGAATTTATTGCTGCCTTTGAGCCAAATAAACTTCATTTTCACAAGTAAAGGTTTTTTAAAAAATGAAGTTCCTGTTCGAGCAAAGGTGCCAAATGATGCACTATTTCACTTCCTTTTAGATTATTGAGAATTAAAAACGACGAACACATATACACACGAACTATTGTTACTTTAGTTCTAAGTTTTAAATATAAATCAAAACCGAGACTGAATTAAAATTAAAAATTGAGTTAGAATTTTTTTTTCTTTCTAGACATTATTAAAATGTCTGCTCCTGTAAATTAATATAGCTTGAGTTAAAATCACTAAAAACTTGACAGAGAAATCGAAGTGAAAGTATTGATGAAACCAATTTTCTATAATATTTTTATAACGTCTTCAGTTCCTATTACTATGTGTATTCACGTACGTATTACTCACCTTACTGACACACAACTTTAATATTTAATATTCTTTCCAGTAAACCTTTAAAAAGAAAACATTCAGAATCTACGAGAATGAAAATTAATATTACATGTTACCAATGACACATAGAAAAAATACACTCACTAAAGAAAATTTCTATTTATGCAGAAAAGTATTGAAAACCTGACAGGTGAAAATTTTCAAATTGAATGCATTCGTTCCATTTTAATTTTAAGAACCAAATGTTCAAAGAACGGAAAATAAACGAAAACGATATTAAAAATAAAATTTTATTCTTAATATAGCGAGAAATTCAAAATTTGCCATTTCTAACAGTAAATAAAATGCTTTGTTTAAAGGAAAACTATAACACTGACTCATCCTTGCGAATAAAATCATACAAAGAGGAGAAAAAAAATCGAAAAGTATTACAACATGTTCCATTTCCGCATCAGGAAAGAAGATTTGTATTTGAATTCTTACACACAGTCCGATGAGAACATAGAAAACAGAGCGAACTCAGCAGCAGTGGGAAAAGTGATTTTAAAAGATGTCATCGTGTTCAATGTCATCCGTTATTGAAAATCGTCTGCTCACGTGTTTAAGGCAGACGAGAATAAATTGACTCAAGGACGGAAGAGGATAAAACTTTCGAGCCATTTTACCCAACAGGACATCTACCGATCATTCCGCTCCTGAATATATAATTTTTAGAATTCCCCTCCACTCGGTTAGAATCAAAAATACTTCGGGAAATCCCTTTTGATAGTTTTCTTTTTTAAATTGGCCCTTGAGCCATAAAATAAAATTCTTCTTCGCAATCTAACAGCAATTATGTCTCCCATAACATCTTTATGGTCCCATATATCTAGTAAATGACGCAAGTTTTAATATAAAGTATGCTTATTATTCTGACGTATTTACTTTGGGTAAACTTCACTTTTTCATTATTTTTTTAATTAAGCATCTATACATGCTTATTTTGCTGTATCATATGAAGTAAATTAAATATTTTGTCGTCATATATATCTTATCAAGGCAAAATAAAAGCAGTTTCAGTTCATTTATCATTTTTATTTTTAACAAAGATTTGTTCATGGGAATCGGCAACAGGAAAAGATTTAAGGAATAAAAAGTATTTAACTATTTGATTTTAGGAAATTAAATTACTAATTATTATTATCATACGTTGTTGTCAAACATGTCACTGAAATGTAAATAAACGATCACGTATATGAACAATATAAATACACTGTTTTAATTTTATATAATCCTGTTATTTTACTAGTTAAAATAATACATACATGTGTAGTATGATTTTTAAATAATTCAATGAGAATTTTTTTTGAAAGAAACTGAAAATCTTAAGAATAGTTGATCAAGGAATAAAATGTTGCTAGAAATTGTGTAAAGTAAAGGGAAATGTTGCTAAAATTAGTTATACAATTTTGGTTTTTAATAATTATACAAGAATTTTCCTTAAATACTTACTTTTGATTTACTAGAACATGCTAACGGAAGTCTCGAAACAAGGTATTTTTTCGTTTTTATTCAACTGATTTTTCAATTTTCCTTGGGTATTTTTCAAATTTTAATTGAAAGAAAAAAAATCATTCAAATGCTCGTTCCATTTTTTTTACTAATGTGAAAATTTTTATATAAATTCGAATGTTTTCTGCACAAGGAGAATATAAATGTAAAAACTTATATAAAAAAAAGCAAGTAATACAAAAAAATTTTTGAAGTGAATTTCTACTTAGGTCAACAAAGAAAGTTTTTGTTTTAGTTACTTTTTATTAAAGAATTATAATTAATGTAAATATGTATATACTTATGACAGAATCACACTATTAAGTGGCAAAATAGAAAGCGATTTTCCTTGCAATTTTCCATTATCATTTCTATATAGGGTGTTGGACTATTATTAATTATTAAAATTAATTATTAAATTAATTAAATTTAATTATTCCAATAAAATAGTATTGTAAAAAGAAATCACATTCTCAGAAATTAGGTCATCCCAGGTGTTAATTGAACCCTCATTTTTAGAATTAGAAGTCCAACGCGCTATCCATTGCACTACATGGACACAACGAGTTGTTTTCCATTTTATATATGGTGTTGGACTATTATTTATGTGTTTACTATTTATTCATTAATTAAAAAATTAATGAATTAATATTTGAAAAAACTGTATTAGCAACAAGTGTCATCTACTACGAGTTAAAAAAAATGTGTTTGAACTTGAATGGATGAATAAAAAGTATTTTATTAACGATTGAAAATTTGAACAAGATATATATAGGGAGAGTGTGAACTAATATTAGGAATTGAATAAAAATTTAAAGAGACTTTCACCCGGAAAAAAAATGGAATCCGGCCTAACAAATATGTTTAAAATAATCAAAATATGTTAATTTGCTTTTATATTAAAATTTAAAAGATAAAAGTAAAATACAAGAAGTGCTGAGAGACATAATTAAATTCATGGTCTTTTAATAAGAAAATTTTTTAAAAATACAGTTTTTTCCATCTTTTATTGCGTTATATAATAAATTATATCATATAAAAAAGTTGTTAGCCCTGCGTTTCTCAAACTGTGAAGCCCGCTCCCACTTGGGGGGCGTGATGACCCCACGAAGGGGCGTGAGCATATTGAAAAGTTGAAAACAAAAGATTATTTAAAAGAATTATTAATTTACTGAAAGTAAACAAACAAAACACATTTTGACGTAATAAAAAATAAAGTACACATTTACACTGATATAATACAGTATATATCAGTACAGATATATCAGTACTGCACAATGTATTTTTGATAACTAACTATTCTAACTTAAGGTATCCGACTACGTTCGGAACCATGATTTTGCCAAAGCGTATAAATGGATAATATTTAAGATATTTAGTGTCACTTAGATTATAAAATGTATATAAAATTGTTTTATGAATAATATTAAAATAAAAAATTATATATTTAAGTACAATATTTTGACAAAAAATGAACATAGAATGACCCATTTTCAAAATGTTCTCCTTTTGTGAAAAATGCTTCTATTATATAATAATATTTTGCTTGTCTATAGCTCAGACCTCTATACAGAGGCTGAACTAGAATTTTTGAAATATACAATTTAGAAGTGGATTTATCCATATTTTATACTACAACAGAGGGGAGAAATTTTAAGAAAAAACGCCGATAATTATTTCAATTGATAGTTACTCTGAAAACAATGTGACTTTTTTAAAAATCCTAGTGCAAGCTCTCTGGAGAAGTCTTTACTTTATATAAGCGCGCGCGCACACGCACGCACACACACACACACACACACACAC
>BMAV01014760.1:207357-220102 GCA_019973955.1 Trichonephila inaurata madagascariensis
CTCGTCCCCAAATGAATTTCCTTAGTCGTGCCCTCCCCTTGTTAGATCAACAAAGAAATTTTTTATTTTTAACTACTTTTAAAAAAATAGTTACAATTAATACAAATATATATATACATATGACAGAATCACATTAAGTGGTAATTAATTTTTATTAATTATCATTAAAGTATCGTATTGTCATCCAAAACAATCGTGTATATAAAATTTCAGTTCAAATGAATGCTTTAAAACAGTAATACTCAACCTGCGGCCCACTGGCGTTTTTTGAGTGACCCAGTCATGGTCCATTACACTAAGAAATTAAATTATTGGAGAACAATGTACAAAAATTTAACAGGAAATTCTGTCAATCAAGCAATCAAATGCATAAATTTTGCTATCAATTCGTTATTTAATAGCAAAATGTTAGCAAAAGGCTTGGTCATTGATGAAATAATATAAAAATTATTCCTTAACTCAGTAAAAATTCATAAAAATAAATGTTTTGTGTGTGTGTGTTTGATTGAAAAGTTAATATAGTGTTGAAATAAAAGCCAAAAAATGAGTTTTAATATTTTTTTTTATCAATTTTGTTTGTCAATATTGCTTTGGTCTTATAGTGTGTTTTTCCATTATCAGCATGTTGCGGCCCGCATGAAATAACTGTCATGTGAATGCGGCCCGCGTGGAATACCTACCATTAGTATGCGGCCCGCATTTGCTTTAATTGCTTTAAAACGTGAGAAGAAAACCTTTTCAAGTTTTGACACAAGTCGCCAAAAGAGTCGCTAAGTCGTCAAAAATGATGCCAACGTGGCTGTATTTGTAATTCTTTAAATAATTAGCTTTAATCGATTAATTTTTATTAATTATAATTAAATTATTGTATTGTCATTCAAAATAATCCTGTATATAAAGTTTCAGCTCAATTGAGTGCTTTAAAATGTATTTTATATTAACCATTGTAAACTCTACCAAGATCAAAAAATAAATAAACAAATATATAAATAAACAAATATATAGATATTGGGAGCTAATAGTAGGAATTGAAAAACTATTTTTGTTTTAAAATAATCTAGCCACAATGAATTATTTTCCCTGTTTTTTGAAAATTCAACTCCTTTGTAGCTATATTAAATTCTATAATTAGTTTTTTTTAATTATTTTTTTCTCCTAATCTCCTTACCATAGAACATCTTTTCCGCACAGGTAAGTTTCTATAAATAATACTTTTTTACCTCCATATAATCGTCATCCATCCTATTACGCAATCACTGCTGATTTCTACATTAAATTAATTGTTGATTAGAGCTTATATAACCTCCAGATATTTATTAAATTTCCTTGGAAAATTAATTTTTATCTTATATCTCTCATAGAATTATCTGGAGATAAATTTGGAAGTGCAAGAGGATAAAAATGTTTATTATTCTTTTTTTTGACAAACATATTGTACTACTAATATTTAACAATCAAAATTCCTTTCGATTCAAAGTTTATTTTATAAAACTCTATCGCACTATTGTTAAAGTATTTAACACGCCCTATTAGATAGATGTAATTGCCTTTTCGTAAAGGAATTTTAAATTCAGTATATAAAAATTCACTGTAATTTATCGCAGTGTTATAGCAAAACTACGACAAACTCTTTTAATACCTCACGTAGGCGTATTTGCCTTAAAGCCTTAACAGAGCAACAAAGAACGTAGGTGTAATATTTTCTTCAATTGGTAGTTTTCCATTTTACTTACCTTTCTTTTTGCACGAAAATTCTGTTTAACTGGAAGATTCGTATTAAAGTTATCACGAAAGCTCTCGAGATGAAAAAAATATGAATTGCAGAATAAAAACTTTGCTGTGAAAGCCTCTAAGATACTTACCGAACACACATGAAATCGGTAAGTGATTTCCATAAAAGCTAAATTTATTTAATCGTATTAAAATCATTCAGTTCTCTTTGAACTCAGCGTCCACAGTGCGTGTTATTGGCAATTTCCCAATCTCTACTCTTCTAAAAAGATGTGATAACTTCTTTAGCATTTCTTTTGAAGCAAGGAATCCATTTCACCAGCACTTCTTGATTGATTTTAAAAGTTCTTTTTCAATTCTAAAGCATTCCATTAGTGTAATGTTGGTAATTTTCGAAGTTCGCTTAAGACTGCTATTTGAATAAATTTTTTTAAAGTTGGGCAATTGCGTAAATATGATGGTAGAGATGAAAGGCTTTAAGTTTTTGTTTTCATTTTATTTTTTCAATACCAATCTCATAACAGTTTTTTTTTCTGGGTCGGAAATTTTTTAAAATTTATTAATGGAAGTAATAAAAATCTGTCAGTCTCTTACTGTTGTATATTGTATTATATAAATTCACAGCATTATGTTTTGAAAATTAAAGGTGTCCGCCACACGGGACTAAATGTGTATGTGTGTGTGATGACTTTCTTTTTAAATTCCTACACACACACAGACACACACTATTAGCTCACACTTTCTATATAGTTATTTATTTATTTTTCTTGATGGAATTTTCAATCGATAATAAAATACATTTTAAAGCACTCAACTGAGCTGAAATTTTATACACATGGTTATTTTGAATGACAATACAGTAATTTAATTATAATTAATACAATTAAATGATTAAAACTAATTATTCAAAGAATTACAAATAGAGCCACGTTGGCATCATTTTTGGCGACTTGTGTCAAAACTTGAAAAGATTTTTTTTTTCTCAAGTTTTAAAGCATTCAGTTGAACTTAAATTCTATATACACGATTGTTTTGGATAACAATACGATACTTTATTGGTAATTAATAAAAAATCAATAACCACTTAATGTTGTGATTCTGCTAATGTATATACATATGTATATCAATTGTAACTATTTAATATAAAGTAGCTAAAATAAAAAAAATTTCTTTATTGATTTAAGTAGGAATTGACTTAAATTTTTTTTATATTACTTGTTAAAACAATAACTTTAATTTAGCGTAAAAAGATTTAGATCCTCACAGATTATATTACACAATCAACTCGTAGCAAAAAATATGTTGCCATCGCGCAAAAGATAAATACAGTCGAAGGCGCTTTTAAAAGGCACGAGAATAAAACTAATTATTATACACACAGAAAATACATATAAAATAGACAGTGCAAATATTAATAATAACTAGCTGGTGTACCCTTTTTTCGCCCGAGTAAAATGAAAAATTAAACAATACAGATTGAAGGATAAAGAAGTTTTTAATGAGTTAATTTTACGTGAATTGTAAATAAAACAACAACAAAAAGCTTTTTGCATATCGCAGCTGAACAACAACAACAAAAAAAAAACATATTTGTTAAATTTTAAGTCTGTAGATCTAATAGCTGATAAAAGGAATTTTTTTTTTTTTATTTATTTATAACTTCCCGTAACTCTCTTGTCAGTCTATTTTTGCAAACACCTTCCTAAACTAGTCTCTGCACAGCAAAAGTAACACATTGTTACAAATTTTGTGTAATGAACGCTTAAAATAGTGTAAATAATTTTATATCTGGAAATGTAAATACAATTAATATTACTTTCTGTTGTACTTATTTTATGTTAAAATCTTGACAACACCTCTCCCTTCGAAATTTAGTTTCATTATAAAATAAAAAAAATCAGGATTACTGATCAAACGAATAAATTAAAAGCGAGTGCGCACTGGGGCATGGCGTAGACAAAACAAAAGGGAAAGTTTTACTTCATACAAAAAAGATAGATATATGCTGTCGCGGGCTTTTTTGCAGATGGCAGAATTTTTTCCTACTTTTTTGATAATTATCGTTATAATTTGGAAACCACAGAATATCTTTATAAATAATAGCCTATGTGTTATTCTGATGTATTAGCTATATTATTGTAAAGTTTCATTAAAATCCATTATGTTGTTTTTCCGTGAAAGAGTAACAAACATCCATACAAACTTTCACGTTTATAATATTAGTAAGGATTGAATTTATAGAAATTAAGTATATAGTATATAAATGAACATATACAGCATATTCATAATAAAGTACTACATGAATAATAATAAAAATGTAGAATAATAATAAAAATATAGTTCCATTCAAACAAACGGTTCATTTTAGAAAGTAGTTTTCATTTTCTTTCTAAAATTTAAAAAAATATACAAAATATTTTTTTATTAGATTTATTATAAATTTCAATAAAAGTTATCTATTTTACTTTTTATGAAAATTTTCTGTTGAAGTATTTTTAGAACAAAATTTTCCACAGTAAATGTGTCATTTCTTTTCACCTTTTATGGAGATTCAATAATTTTTTGAAAGGCACCAAAACTGCAAGGAACACATTCTTCCACTCTTTTTTGAAATTATTCAATTTTTTTGGATGTTTTTTTACTCGAATTAAATCTGGAACTAGTGTTGTAAAGCGTAGGAAAAAAAACCACCTTTTACCTCAGAATCCCTGAAAAAATAAAAATACGTATTGAAAAGCCTTTACATGTACATTTCACAAATTAAAAATCATACAAATAAATGATATTCTGATTCCAGTCAACATATTTTCTGATCACAGATTTACGAGGGGAAAAAAATGTCTCAAATAGTCATATATATATATGATTTTCATCTTTTAAATCTTCACTATTAACAAACAAGGCATACACATTTCCTTATATTCTTAAAACAATATCTATACTACGCCTCATTTTTTTCCAGCAAACTATTCTCGTGAACTGATTGGTTCATTCTGCATGAACTTTTGAAACATCATGGGCGTTGATTTGGGGAATTCCTACACTTTAAGTTGGACGACATTTCGTGACCGGGATAGCCTAGTGATTATGGTCACGAACTCGGGACCTGTGTGTCATGAGTTCGAGTCCTAGTGCCATTAAAGACATACCGTGTAGAGGTGCTGATAAACATTAAATCTATCGAGCTCACACACAAAGTCCTCCCTTTGGCATGGCGTATTATTTTGGAAGGGGGGAGGTGCAAGGTCAAATGTCATTCTCGTCACTTGACCGAGGCTCAAAATTTCGAGGTCCGTCACCAATAGCATAGCCCTCGTATTGTTGTATATTGCGACGTTACATTCCCAGCCGCCCAGCCGGTATAGTGGTTAGTAACTCTGACTGCCGTGTGTTGGGCTTGGGTTCGAATCCCGGAGAAGGCATGGATGTTTGTAAATGTATAGTGCCTTTGTGGCATGGGGGTACTCTAAATAGCCTTCGAGCCGCAAGTTCTCTCGTGAGGTTGGTGGAAGACCCCTGCCCGCCTTCTGGGTGCTCTCCCTCCAAATGGGGTGGAATCGAGCCAAATCGCGTATTGTAATCTGTATAGTGTTAAAAGCTACGGCTAACGACAGACGCAAATCTCTAACCCTTTGCCGCGATTAACTTCATGGGCTTCGATCTGATAGCGTAAGAGAGATGGCATTAGAAACAACAGCAGCATTAACTAGGCCAGTGTTCTTCAAACTGTGGGGCGCGCCCCCCTAGAGGGCGTGATAACCTTACGAGGGAGACGCGAGCATGTCGAAAATGAAAGATTATTTTAAAAAGTTATAAAAACTTACTTAAAGGAAGCAAAACATAATACATTCTGACATAAAAAAATACACGTTGCACAAAAAATTTATTATTTAAAATTTATTTTTAAATAAATTAGAAAAAAAAAGCAACATAATACTTTTCTTATTACTTAAAAGTATATATATATATAATTTACTTAAAATATCTATTACTTAAAAATAACTTACTTAAAATATCTATTACTTATATATATAAAAAAATATTTTACTTAAAATATCTATTACTTATATACATAAAAAAATATTTTACTTAAAATATCTATTATTTGAAAGTAACATATACAAAATGTAATATTTATCTTGATAATTTGTGAGTGGTTTCTAATTAACATAGTATTGTAGTTCTAGCGTCAAAGTACATTATTATTGTATGGGGGGGCGAAGAAAATTATGATTGAAAATTGGGTCGTAAGTATTGAAACTTTGAAAAATACTGAACTAGGCGGGTTTTTTTTTTTTTTTTTTTGTCTTGTATTACTCATACTCGTAAAATGTTACAGTGTTTTTTATTTTCCTCTTATATTATTAGGATTATTGATGATTTATGAACAGTTAGCATTATTGATGACTAATTTTTGTTTGTATATTTAAATTTGATAATATATCATACACATATATTGCATTAAAATACTTTTGGTTTCGCATTGAACACATGCAATAGATTTTTTTTGCATATCTAGAACATTAATATATTTTATTTTGTACTAGATGCTACATAAATGTTCAGTGTACCCTCAAACACAACCCTTTTAGCGTTTTCGATAATTGAAGTAATTTTAATTCAGATGTGAGATTTGTGGCAATGACTGAAATTGAGCAACACTGAACGATATTTTCTTCCCAAATAATAATGATAATAATAAAAAAAAAATTATGCCATACCGAGAGAGCCTCCCAAACAAATAAATAAGTTGTCAAAATCACTTCAGATTCATTCATTCGCACTTCTGGAAGAACTCGATAAGTTTGTCAGATCACGAGGTCGCTGATTGNACTGAAATTGAGCAACACTGAACGATATTTTCTTCCCAAATAATAATAATAATAATAAAAAAAAAATTATGCCATACCGAGAGAGCCTCCCAAACAAATAAATAAGTTGTCAAAATCACTTCAGATTCATTCATTCGCACTTCTGGAAGAACTCGATAAGTTTGTCAGATCACGAGGTCGCTGATTGCTCTCCGACCAAAATGCTGACTGAGAGTAACGACCACTTTACATTCATTTAAGCTTGTAGAACTAATGGCGCACGTGAATTGGACGTAAAAGCTAAATCAGTGCGCGAGCTCACAACTGCTCTGTTTCTTGAGATCGCGCATATGGATTTCTTCGTAGTTTTTATATACCGTATATTTCCGAATATAAACCAAAAGTGTGTTTTTGAAGCAAAAAATTATCCAAAGCTCGAAACCTGCATACAAGCTGAATTGAAAAACAAGATTTTAATTCAGCGATTCCCGAAGTGGTCTATATAAGCGATACTCAACCTGCGGCTCACCGAGCCTTTTAAAGTGGACCCCGGTCATGGCCAATTGCTCTGAGAAAATCACTTATTTAAGAACATTGTGTTAAAAATTTGGTGGAAAATTCTTTGTCAAGAAATCAAATATATCAATTTTGCTTTTTGCTGTCGGTGTCGTACTGGTACGAATTGATACTCTTTTTCTGTTTGGAACGATTACAGTTAGATAGCGACAATTTTATGGGTGGACGTAATTTTTATAACCATGTTTCATATCTTACAAGAGAAAAATATTCTAAGAAAATATATCATTTCAAGACATTTGGGAGGTTAACTATTTTGTAGTGAAAAACAAACATGGATCAGTAATTGTTTCATTTGTCACGAAAGTGCTGTATTTAAAAAATACCAATAAACAGGAATTATTCAAATACACTTTTCCTCGAAGATCTCTTTCAAAAGAGGTAATAAATAGTATTACTTGAAAATTTTTTGTAACAGCAACAAAGTGTTTTGTCAGTGGTAATATCCCAGCGGTAACAAAGATATCCTATGAAATTTGCTATATTATTGATAATCATATGTTATATTATTGGTAATCTTCATTATACTGATGCAGAAATTGTGAAGGAGTGTTTCTTAAATGCTTCTAATTTAGTGTTAGTGACAAAAATAAAAAATATAAAACATAATTAAAAAAAAGCAAAACAGGAGTTATAATATTTTGATCAATTTACCACATTTTAAATTTCCAGGGCTACCTTGGTCTTAAAGCATTACTCCCTCCCTCCCCCATTTAGCTTCATGTTGCGGCCCTCGTGAAATAAGTAACATATATAGGCGGCCCGCGTGAGATAGCTGATATATGTATGCGGCCCAGCTGAAAAAAAGGTTGAGTGCCTCTAGTCTATATCAACCCCGAAGGGTCTATGACGACCTCCAAAGGGTCTACGTCAGCAAAAAAATAATTTGGGGGTCCATGAGGTGTAAATGGAGGTCTACGGTAGGGGCTCTCATTAAACTAGACCACGTCTTTAATTTTAAAAGAAAATTAATCAAGCGGAAACCAGACTTGCCTATTTAATAGATTTATTTACTAAATTTAATGAAGCTAATTTGAAGTTACAAGGTGTCAGCATAAATTTTATTAAAACGAGGACCACATTTCAGCGTTTCTTGTCAGAATTAAGCTAAAGCAGTATAATATTGGACGTCTCGAATTTTCCCGGCTTCTCAATTGTCACAGACAATCTGCCAGGAGGGGAAGTCGTTTTAACCTTTCAATATTTAAGTGTCCATTTCTTAGATTTTGAAACTAGGTTTGACATTGCTTTGACTATGGTAATATCACAGTAGGTAAGGAATTCATATGGTCGCATTGAAAAAAAAAAGTTAGATTTCAAGAATTAGGTACTAATTAGTAAAGTTTAGAAGTGGTTGTCACACAAAAACTTTGGCTTTAAAAAGGTGTATACCTGTTATTTATCCCAAATTATGGAATACTTTGAGAAAGTTTGTAATTGTGCTTTTCCGATTGAGGAAGAGTTCAGCGCGTTTACCAATCTCCAGAACAAAAAAGACAGGAAGGAATACTGGACTGAAAAAAGACTGGACACTATTAACCGAGGAGATATTTAGGGTTAAACATGACAAGTATGATACCAAACGTTAAAAATTTTTTATCGAATCCCCAGATTCATTCCTCCCACTAAAAGCATTTGCTTTTTGCTCAGTTATTTTATGCATTAATTATATTTAAATTTAATTAATTAACATGTATTTCTTAAGTTTTAAACAATACTGTTCAATACAGTTAAGAATTTAAATCTTTTAAAGTAAGTAGCGCGAAACCAGCTTTCAAAAACACATTTAAGCTGATGAATTTGCGAAAATTTAATATTAGGTATAAGTAGAGGTCTACCCAAAACCGAAAAACCCGGCAAGCGGTCTATTCAGGCAAAAATGTTTGGGAACCTCTGTTTAATTCATTGTATTTTTTAAACATGTTCCCATGGGACGAAAATGTTGCTAATTTGTGGAATATTTTTCAATCAAATTGCTATACAGCAAAACGCCAGATGTCAATATTATATAAGGTGTGACTATTAAATTCCCGGTTTGAACATGCCCTGGCTGTTAGGCTTGGTGTGAAGAAATGGGAATGGAATATAGTTGACCTTTATCCTACTGGGGATGGTGGCACGTTATTCCATCCTTCTATTTAGTTCAGTTTGTTTTTTATTCTTGTCTGAGTAAGAAATTATCATGTCGAGGCACCGCGATCATGACAAACTTAAAAAATGAGCTGCGCATACATTTGAAATTTCTCGAGAAATAAAAAAAAAACCTCCACAACTGAATGTTTTAAATTGTTAAAAGAAATGTTTGAAGATAGCTGCATTTCACGTGGTAAAATGTTTTAGTGGCACAACGATTATCGGAAGGTTGGGAGGCTTTTGAAGATAACAAATGTTCTGATCGACCTGTTTCATCAAGATTTGATGAAATCTTTTTAAAAAAATTTATGAAACCGTGCTAAAAGACCGACGTTTGAATGTTCGAATGATGCCAGATATTACGAACATTGAAAGAGAGACTAAGAAAGGTTTTGGCCGAGAATTTGCATATGGTGAAAGTTTGGGCGAAACTGGTACCAAAAACATTAATCAAGTAAACCCTCCGGTGCACATTGTAAAGAATTCTTGGCGAATAAACGCATTGCTATGCTAGAGCATCCACCGTACTCACAAGATCTTTCCCCAAACGATTTCTACCTGTTTCTTAAAGGGAAAAATGCATTGAAGAAAAACACATTTTCAATCTGTGGGTTAGTTAAAGGCAAAAACGGCACACTTACTGAAGATGGTAACACAAATGAGCCGCAGTACTGCTTTGAAAGGTGGGAAACTCGTATGCAGCTATGTATTGATAGGGAAGAGGAGTATGTTGAAGGGGATTAAAAGGTATTTGTGCATTTTTTGCAATAAAGCTATTTTATATGGCTAATCTGGTTTCTTAATTATCATAGTGGTAGTATTATTTTGGTGGTTCTATCTAAACCTAACACATTTTTCTGACCGTTTGTTATATTGTATATTACCTGTGCTAGTCTTACGTTCTGTGCCATTTTTTTATGTTTGGAAAATGAGCAGGAAAAGGAATTTGTATATGGCAAGTGATCGTCGAATTATGTTTAATGCCTTGAAGGAAAAACCCACTGTCTGAGGACCATTTGTTTTCAGTGAGTGAGTGAGTGAATTTAGAATTTAATGGTACCATTTTAACCATCTAATAAATGTGTGGCGCAGTTTAGTCGAAATCGGCTTTCGGCCATTGATTTTTCTAGAGAACCTAACATTGGATTTTTTAAAAATTCCCAAGGAGTTATGATCAGTTGAAATAATAACCTTTTTTTTTCTGTTAAAATTTCTCTAATTTGATTCATTAAAATACGAACCAATTCCCTTTTAGGTTATATATTTCAGAAATCCTAGTTCAAGCACTTTACAGAAGCCTGTAAAAGCATCATATTATTGATACAGAAGCATTTCATAAAAAGAGAATTAAAATTAGATTAGAATGTAATTAAAAAAAGCCTATAAATATACGTGCCAATGTTACCAGGCGAACGGAATGAAAAAAGAATTTTTTTTTTAATTCCCATGTTTTAAAAATCACGTAGAAAAGTACCGTGTCAATCGGGTGATCGGTGTACTTCATTACTTCTTTCTGAAACAGTTTGAGTTCCTCATCCGATAGGGAAAATGCGTTTAAAATTCCCTTTTGAAGGAATTAAGATTCCGTGGCACGAGTTGCTACATCTGGATAACAAAACGCTTTTGTCGCCCAGCTTGTATTGTGGTTTTTGCATTCGGCTTGTAATCGAGTGGGCTCGGGCTCGAATCCAGAATAAGGCATGGGTGTATCTTCGGGAAAAGAAGCTTGGGGACTTTCGTCTGAAATGTGGATTCCTGTCTCGAATGGAAAGCAGCGCAAACTCTTCTCTTCCATACTGGGATCATAGTTTGTAATAAAGTCTACATTCTTCTGTAATAATTGTACTGTATGTTTCTGTTCATTTATCTCTCATATTTCGTATGTATCTCAGGATGAAATGCAAGACAACAACAAATCTCTTTTAAACTGTCATATAGTAGATGAACTTGACAGAGTAAGTGCATTAATTAAAAAATTTGGGCTCTTTTTTAATTTAGTAATGCTCAAAAGATGACATATCAATTCATGCGTCTTTTATCAGTTTTTCACCGAAATAACTCTGCGTAGATTTCCAGTGTCTCGCTTTCAGTCCCGGTATTCTAAGCAATCCAGAAGAGTTTCGACGTGTATTACTATAGAATTGTGTCTCACACTTCACTCTGGTAAGAGGATCTCTTCTGCAGGAGTTGATTCATTCTGCCCAATCATGGAAAACATTTCATGATTTCATCACTTCACGATATTCCATGTTTGGCTAAGGTAGGTTTTCGTTAGCCCAATCACGCACTGCTTTCTGGTCAATATTTTCATACCCCTAAATGCCTTGTAAAGTATTCAAAGTTATATGGACTACTTCATAATGTCTGGAAAATCAAGAAATTCTTAATCTTTTTCCGGGAGTGTTTTCCACCTCAATTTTTTTAAGTGGATGATCTTTTCTATTTCCAGGCAGAAGGTATGTCATTTACAGCATCTAAGGCTGTCAGATTCTTCTAAAGTACACGTTGTGACGGCGCTTTATCGTGCCTTCTACTAAAACCCTCTTGGGAAATCTTTGGGGCCAGAATGGCATTTCTTTCCAACCAACTCAAGAAGAGATCGCGATTATGCAGATTAGGAATGTGTAACGTCTTCGATTGATGCGAACCCCACCCTGCCAATTCATCTGAAATCACCCTATCCATCCATCACCAAACAGATGTTGGATGACAGGTGCAGGTGGCCATGGGGGGTTTTTTTGTTGACTGGCCCCGGGGGCAAAACGCAACATCTGGTTTAAAATAGGCAAGGAATGCCAGCAATAGGCATTCCTTTATAAAAATTTTTAATAGAAGTCGATCATTGGGGTGGGGCTGTGAAGCCCAGGGTGAATGAAAAGATGGAGTTTTGGGGCCCGGGTTCCCGACGGGCGGGGGAATTTTTTGTGTTTTCCCCAAATGAGGGAAATGGCGGGGCAGGGCAGACTTTTTGACCTGCCAATGAGGAAGACGAGGCAGACCTTTTTTTTTTTTGACCCGCCCAAAGAGGAAAAGAAAGGGGGGGGTGGTGGACCCCCCCCCTGGGTTTAAAAGGGGTGAATTTTGGGAGGGAAAATGGACGGAGGAGGGGAAGGGGACGGGGGGAAACCTGAAGGCTTGGACGGAGAAAAATTGGAGAGATGACCATGGAGTAAACTGGGCCGGGAAAAACTTGGACGACCTCGGTGTAAAATTTGCCCGGCTTTTTTAAGAATATTTTTGAAGCAAAAATTCTATTTAAATATATTAAAATATGGCTGTAACAAATTTTTTTTGGGGACGAAGACTGACGACGTTTCGCAAAAAATATATATTTTGGTGGAGCGGTGGGATCCGGCAAAAGGTAGATGCCCGAACCCGTTTTATGGAAAAGAGGAAAAAAGGGCCCGCCGTGTGCGAAATTTATGCGATGAATTTTAAGCCCGCCTTTTTGGGGCGCCGACTTCGAGAGGTTTCTGTGCCTGCAAAAGGTTTTT
>BMAV01014762.1:8992-29259 GCA_019973955.1 Trichonephila inaurata madagascariensis
AAAAAAAAAAAAACTCACACAATTTTAATGAACAAATTTTTCAAGAGTAAATTTTTGGTCGCCAAATATGGAGAATTTTATTTGTTATAGTCACACTCTTCTCCTAGAGTAACCCTGTAGTGGCTGTAATTTGGTCCGCGTACCCTTCCCAGCGCTGCCAACTTAAGGTGAAACGGAGTATAAATAGATAGGCGTGGTTTCCTAGAGAGCGGTGGTTGGGAGCGGAATGTAAAGTAGCAGGTCGTCACGATCGTCATAACCGCAGCAACAGTTCGTTGCACATTTTTCACGACAGCGGTGGCAAAAAAAATGAGTGCCAATATTTTCTGGACTCCTGAAGATGATGAAATTTTAATAGATTTCGTGAGAAATCACGATGTCTTATACAATATAAGACATCCAGATTACAGGACTCGCCCGTGGCCAAGTGTCTGAAATAAATAAAATCATAAAGTTATATGTGACATTATACTAAATAAAAATATCATTTTTTGTCATTTATTTTTCCAAAATTAATAAAATTTAAATTGAGTTTTAAATGTAAGCACATTAAGTACAAATGAGTTTTTATAATTTTCTCTATTTCTTTAAATATATGTAACTTAATATTATAAATAGACTTAATAATAGATTAAAAAAATTCTTTAATTTTCACTTGTCTTTTCTTATTTTGTATTTAAATATGTGCTGATTAAAAACATTTCTTTATGGAAAACTTGCTACAAACTATAAAACTGTGATTTATAAAATGACATTAAATATATATATATCAATACAACACAGAAAATATTACATCTTGATTAATTGAACTTACCTCACAAGAATGCATAACTTTTCTTCTGGGCATATAGGCTTTTTGTGCCTGTTGTACGGTTTGGATGTTAATTCATCCGGTATGTTATTTAACACATAATCAAACAATACTGCCGTCAAACGAAAGTATTGTCTGAATTTTTCGTCATTGCAGTGGAGATGGCGACACACTAAAATTTGGAAAACTCCTTCAGAAGACCTATTTTTAAACAATTCGCTTTCTTCAGAACGACTTTCTTCTTCAGATGATTGCTCATCTTCCAAATACATTACCAATGCTACATCTAAATCATCCATTTTCAGCAGTCTGTAATTTGTTTACAATACTGTTTACAGTTACGGACTAAGTACTGTAGGGATCGAGGAAACCACTCGGACAACGTTAAGAGACAGCCGTCTTATCTGTGACGTCATCCCTCGTGATGTTACGGACACGAAAGAGCGACGCCGCTGCTCTATAGGAAGAGAGAGAGAAACCACTACTTAACAGCCAACACCGTAATATTACGGGTTTTAAAGGTCGTATATTCAACTGAGCGATTACTGGCTTCGCTCAAGCGATTACTGGCAAAAACTCCCAACAGAGGGCAGCACGTGGAAATGATTCCTCGACGTCCAATACTGATAAAAATTGCAATAACAATAACCGATTAAATTTAGAAATACTAAATGACACTAATAGCCAGGATGGTGATTTCACCTTCCTTCAAGCACTTTTTGAAATGAAAAAGATATTCGATCTTTTTTCAAATCTTATCTCGGAGATGAAAAAATCTTCGCAATACACTGACCCAACAGACAAACTACATTGTCTGCTCAAAGGTATCTGTACCTCAATCTCCTCTCTAGATATCAATAATGAGTAATTCTCTTTTCGGCCTTACCATATTCTCCTGGAACGCAGACGGAGTGAGATCGCGTATTGTTGAGATACGTGATTTCATTGATAAGCACTCCTCTGATCTAATGTTAATACAAGAAACACATCTGAGACCAGAATATTCTTTCAATATTCCCAACTATCTTTGTTACAGGGACGACAGGACCAACTCAGTCCGTGGCTGGGGCGGTACTGCGATCCTTATCAAAAGATCCATTCCCCACTTTCATGTTCCCACCCCACCCCTCCTTACAGGTGTTGAAGCAACACTCGTTGCACTCACCCCGTCAGACCAGGAACCCATTTTGGTTGCCTCAATCTATATCCCACCCAACCCCACGTACAGAAACCTGGGTGCCGACCTCGACGCTCTTTTCAAAATTTTTAAAGCGGCTTTCATAGCCGGAGATTATACTGCTAAACATACCTCATGGGGCTGTGCGAACAGTGACCCTAGAGGTAATTATTTGCTAAGATATATTACCAATAATAATATAGATTTAATCTCTCCTCCTACCCCTACTAGATATGGAACAGACTCTGCTTCCACTTTGGACTATGCCCTTACCAAGAATTTAATCTGGCCATGCACTGCAGATTCCATTTCGGAACTCAGCTCTGACCACAATCCTGTAAGATTCCATTTCCCCAGAACATCAAATTTCGAAATGCCCCCTCCCCAATTAAATACCACTTGGAGTATTTTCACTAATATCCTTGCTAACCCCGATAATTTTGAACTCCCCACCGCAAATTCTACCCAGGAGATTGACTCCTAAGTCAGCAATCTCACAAATGAGATCTTAAATGCGCACGCTAGTGCCTCTAAACCTTTCTATCACTCGGAGCAACCATATGTTCAGGGTGAGCTCAAAGATCTTATCAAAGAACGAAATAAAGCTATGAAAACCTGGCAACTTTCCAGACACCCACAACACAAAGCAGAATTAAACCGATTACAAAACAAAATTAAAAGAAAAATCTACCACTACAGACAACAAGCATGGGAGGATAACCTTTCTACCCTGAATGCCGAAGACAATTCTCTTTGGGGAATTGCAAAGGCTTTCAGGAAAAAATCCGCCCCGATCTCCGCCCTTAACGGCACTACTGGTATTGCTCTCAGCGACACAAATAAAACAGAAGTAATTGCAAATTCGCTCGAGAGACAATTTCAACTTAATGATATTCACAACCCACATAAAGACGAAATCATCACCAATGTTGTCGATGCATACTTTGTTTCTGACTCAAATAACACTGATATTCTCCCCCCCTCTCCCATCTGAAATCTTGCAATTCATCAAAGATTAAAATTAAAAAAGCCCGGGTAGAGATGGGTCACAAATAAAATGATTAAAAATTTCCTCGTCTCACTATTTTAAAATCACTAACATTATCAATAACATCTAACTCTCAGATATTTTCTAAATCATGGAAGACAGCGGTCGTCTCAAACCTAAAACCGGGTAAAAAATTTAGCCCTCGCTGAATCTTACGAAATCATTAGTTTGCTCCCAGTCCTAAGTAAACTGGCTGAAAAAGTATTTTAGCCAGACTCAACGTCATTCGACAGAGAAAATATTCTGATCGGGCACACGGGTTCCGTCCTCGTCTCCCACGTCTCATCAACTCCTCAGGTTGTTGGTTTTTTAAAGGAAGGGAACAAAAAGATGTGCTCGCGGGTTTTCCCCCGATATTAAAAAGCATTTGATCGAGTATGGCCCCGGTCTTTTAAACTAATTACCTAAAAAACCCGCCCCCTCTTATCTTCATTATTCTTCATTTCTGTGATCCTTTTTGTTGAATTAACCCGATCTAAAATTTAAAAAAAAGTTGGTGCGGAGGGGCCCCAGGGTCACCGCCCAACCTCTTTAGAATCTTGGAGTCAGAGTTGAATAACAAACTGCCTCTGTAAGGCCCCATAGGGATGGTGTGATCCAATGCGAAGAACTGATGTAAAATTGCCCGTTTTCGCATTGGTCTCCCTTTACACACAGGATTTGTTGTTGGGGAAAATACCCCTAACTGCCCTTTCATGCATGGTCTCGTACTCAGTTCAAATATTTTAATAGATTGTCCGTTTTAAAATTATGTATACCTTTTTAATTCTCTCTTTTCTTTACCTGATTTGGTGGGAGAAAACCCCACCAAAATCTATTTTTTTAAAAAAAAAGATTGGTTTTTTTATTTTTAAATTTAACAAATTATTTTTAATTGTTTTCTTTCTTTTTTATGTATGTGTAAGCATGAAATATAAAAAATATTTTATATATTTTTAATATGTTTTTTTTAATAATTAAAGATTTTAACAAACTTGGGGAAAGAAAAATTTTCTTGCGCCAAAAAACCTACACTCCTCACCCTCCCACCCTCTTTAATCTTTATGAAAACGATATTATCAAAAGTACTAATACCACATTTCCCTGTATGCAGATGACACAACTTTCTCAGCAGACACAGAAACCTCCCAAAAAACTTTTTTTAAACGAACACTTGGCCCCCCGGCGTATGGTTCTCCGTGTGGAAGTTTTCGTTAAAGACGGAAGGGGTTTTTCTTTTTGAAAAACCCCCGAAATTCTTTTAAAAACAAAAAAATTCCCCGGTCTCAACCCAAAAAACCGGTGTCATCTTATAAAAAACTCACTTTCCGAAAAAAACATATATTAGAGATAAATTTAAAAATACTCACCGGGAAAATTTACTCCCCAATTTGCAAAAATCTAAATTAAAGACATAATAAACTGCTTATCTACACCTGATCTTAAAACCATTGCTTCCTACGCCTCCCCGTGGGGACACGCAACAAAACTAATATAAATTTCAGAAACCTCCCAAAATGTTTTTCAGACAAATTTGCAACGCTCGTACATGAGAAATAAGGATCAGATTCGCCTGTAATATCCCCACCATTAACGACAATTCAAAAGCAGTTAACTTTTTTAACAAAAAATAGACAATCTAACAAATCTATAACCCATATATCTTCTTTTTCCCCTTTTCTGTGGAAGACCAAAAATATCCTGGTCAGACTTTTCTTAAATTTTTCCCATCATTTTTTCCCTTTTTTAAAACCCCCAAACACACACTTCAACATCGTTGAAATGCTGGAACCCTGATTGGTTCCGGTCGCTGATGTCATGGGAACTTTGCAAGCAGCCTCCATTTATGGGAAATTTGCCCGGGGTAGTAGCTTCCTGATGAGGGGCTCCTGATTGGGTTAAGGGGGGAGGGGGGTTGGCAGGGCGCTGGGAGAAAAGTTCTGGTCGGAAGATTCTCCTTGGTGGCTGAGGCTGGTCCTGTGATTGGTCTTGGGGAAAGTGATCTGGCTCTAGATTGGCGCCCTGAAGTTATTGGGGGAAAAAAATTTAATGGGGGGATTTCCTGTGTGGGTAAACAGATTAATTAAAATAATAAGTAAAGGTATGAAAAATTTTTAAAAAATTTAAATAAATTTTTTGATCATTTGGGGGAAATGATATCATTTAAATATTAAAAAGGGGTTTTAGGGTCAAGGGGGAATTTCCCGGGCTTCTGGGATTGTCCGAGGTATATAATTTTTTGATTTAGTGTTATTAGAAAATTTGAGGGGGTGAAAATTTAATTGCTAGTTTCTTAAAAAATTTTTTAAAAATTTTGGTTTTAAAGTGTTTTATAGATATCAAAAATTTCTCATATACATTTTTTGTTTTTTACAATCTTTCGTTTTTGTTTTTTTTTTTGGGGAGATTTCAAGCTTTTAAAAATTTTATCTTTTGGGGCGTACCCCCAAAACCATAGTTTCATTAGGGGCCGAAAAGAGGCTGTGTAGAAAGTACTTTTTTTTTGGAAATCATTGTAAAATTCCCGGCTTTTTAAAAGGGTATATTAGTCTTAAAAAATTTTCCCGGGAATTTATTTCCTTTATATGTAAAGTGTTGTCCCCAAAAGTGAGATTATTACCCTTTTGGTTTTGGGGAGACCATTGTAGTGGTGGGGTATAGTGTTGGGGGTATTGGATTTTTTTTTCCTTGAAAAATAGTACCGCAACAGTTTTGTCAAAAATTTTTTAAATTTTCCATGTTTAAAGAATGTTTCTAAAGTTGTAAATGATTGTTTAGTGATTTAGTAATGATTTGTGATTTTTTTGGTTTTCATTTATCTGAAAAATTTAAATTGAGGCTGGCCCCGTGATAAGTTGGTATGTTTTTATTAAATTTTGGGAAAAATTTGGCCCCGAGTAAACTACCTTGCGGGGCTGGATATTCATTTAAATAAGTATTTGATAGTTTTTTTTTGGGCTCGCATTTTGAAAAGACCTTTGGAAAGGGTTTGGGGGTTTTTTTTAATGTGAATTAAA
The DNA here is from genome assembly GCA_019973955.1 of Trichonephila inaurata madagascariensis. NCBI lineage: Eukaryota > Metazoa > Arthropoda > Arachnida > Araneae > Nephilidae > Trichonephila > Trichonephila inaurata. The sequence continues at coordinate 15,025 of BMAV01014762.1, forward strand.
AAAGGAAAGTTGAAAATTATTAGTTTGTAAATTGGTCCACTGATCCAGACCCGACCCAAACCCCTTCTGGATATCCGGGAAAGGAAGCTCCAGTGGAACCTCCCTCTGAAATCCAGATGTTTTTCAGTCAGTCTGAGTAGTGGGTGGGGTAGGGGGTTTTTTAGTAAAGCCAAATTGATTTGGGTTAATAAAATTTGAATCAGAGATATAGGTTTTAACCCTTTTAAAGAATGATATGCCCCGCAATTTTGTTAAAAAGGGGGGTTGGACGAAAACTAGTAGAAAATGTATTTTTTTTTCCTTTGGTTTTTTTAAAGGGGAAGATAAAGTTTTTTCCATTTTTTTAAAAGGTCAATTTTTTAAAAATCTTATTTTTTAAAAGGGGTAAAAAGAAAAAGCTTTAAATGGTATTTTTTAATCATTTTATTAGAAATTTAAAATAAAACCCTTTGGACTTTTTTTTTTTAAATTCCTTGCGTAGTTCATAACTTTTTCCCAGGTCCGTGGGAGTAAATAAAAAGGAGGTGGGTTAGCAAAAAAATTTTGGGGGGTTATTGGTTAAGGTATAAATAGGGGGAAAAAACTGGTCTTGGGTTATCCGTAAAGTTATCCGGGAAAATGAATCTGGGGGGTGCATTGGTTTTTTGCTCATCAGTTTTGGCGGGGTTTTAAAATTTTTTTGGGGAATCCGGGCGTTTTTAGGGAAAAAATTTTTTTTGGTATTTCCATAGGGTTGTCTTGTGTTTCATTGCTTCAGTTTATTTTCCCAGGTTTTTTTTAAAATTTTTTAATTTTTTTAAATAATTTTTTCTGTATTTCCATTATAAATTTTGTTTTTTGTTTTTTGGGTTTAGTGTTTTTTATTTTTTTTCTGGTTTTTTTTTAAGTCTTAAAAGTTTTTTGAATGTGATGGGGTGTATGTGTTTTTTTCTTGTTTGGATTGGATGGGAGGCGTGATCGGTGGGCGGGGAACAGTTTTTGTGAACAGATTGTTTTATTTTTCCCCAAAATTTCAGGATTTTTTTAAAGTTTTAAAGGGTAGAATTTGAATATTTTTATTAATGTAATCAGAGGAAAATAGACCCCAAAAAGGGGGGTAACCCCGGGTTTGAAGCGTATTAAAATATTGGGTTAAAAAAGAAAATTGGGGAATAACAGGATTATGATCTGAAGAAAGTTCCCGGGGTAGAAATGATTGTAAGGATAATGAAAAATTGTTTTAAGGGCAAAATCTAAATATTTGATGAATTACGTCCAAAAACCTTTGGGGTATTCGGGAAAGGAAATCGATATCTAAAAAAAATCGGTAAAAATTTTTAAACTGATTTCCTGAGTGGAAATTATGGGAGGTTCCAGATTTTGTGTGGGATTAAAATCGCCAAAATCCCCAATTACCGTTGATCTGTGATTTTTTAAGTCCAAGGGGGGAATAGCATATTTTCAGCCTTTGGGAAAAAAATACTGGTATTTTAAGGTGGGTTGGTTTTGGGGGATTAATTTTTCTTGGGGGGCTTCCCTAATGGGGTTGGGGTGTTGGTGGGGTTTTGGGGTTCAAAGTTTTTTAATTTTAATAGTACCACCTTGCGCATGTCTTTCCACCACAAAATTTATTTCTGTAACAGGTGTAATTGGGAACTCAATGTTGTGAAATGGTTCCCGTTTTGTTTCCCCCCCCTAGTATAATGTCAGGGGGTACTTTCACAAATAGTTTGAATTTACAATTTTACTAAATAAAGGTTTGCATTCCATGAAAAAACAAACTCAGGCCCCAAACCAAAAAGGGGACTAATTTTATCACCCTTTTCCCTTAGCGCATAAACCTGGTCAATTCTTTTTTTTAGAGATTTCTTTGAGTTTAGGTTTGGTGGGGGTGGGGGGGGGGTTTCTGCATTACTAAAATTTTTTGGGGGAAGCATTGAGAGGGGGGGGGAATACTTTTGGGTTTGGGGAGTTTATAATAAAACTTAGGTTTTATTTTTCCTGTTTGTATTATTAACAGTGGGGGATGGGGATTTATTTATTGGCCTGGTTTTTTCCCGTGCAGCAGGGGTTTCTTTGCGGAGTGGTTTTCCATCTGTTGGGGTTTTTTGGGGGTTTAAATTCCGGCGGCTTGCGAATAGGTGAATCCTTTGGGCTGACTATACTTTTACCGTTTTGTGTAGTTTTTTTGTTATTATTCTGAGTGCCTTTGAGGCTTTGGGGGGTTTTAGACATCCTGGAAAAGTTTCCCCAATGTGGCCGTAGGTTTCACAGTTAATAAAAACCCATTTTTTGACTTTTTTAGGCAATCACGCGTTTGGTGGGTTCCCCGCATTTTTAAAACACCTTGGCGTGAAAGACAATTTTTTGGCTGTTTGGGGGAAACGGTTTTAAAGGTTTGGTTGGGTTCCCTCGTAAACCCAAAGTTACATTCATATAGCTGACTTTGGTTTGATCGAATATTTTTGGGTTTTGAATATTTCTGGGTAAAAGATTTTAAAAAGGGGCGGTTTGGTTTTTTGGCCGATAAGTTTTAAAACATCGACCTGATCTAATTCTATTTAATTTATTATGGATGCTTCCCGGGTTAGAATCGCGGGTTGGGGGCCCCTTTATGAAACCCCTTTTAAATTGGGCGTTCTTCTTTTTTTTGATGGCAAAAAATTTTGGGATTTGGGGTCATCTTTAAATTTTTGGGAAATTAAATTTTCTTCTTTTTTCATTAGTGTCCATTTTGAATTTTGTATTCTCCGGTGTTTAATACGGAGGTCAGGGTATCATCATTTAACGTTTTTATCTGTTTCCTATGATTTCAAATAACCCTTAAAAAAAATTGGGGGGGGAAGATTTTTTTAAATGTAGGGTTATTTCTTTTAGGTTGAAGGGTAGTATTTCTTTGGGGTGTGATTTAAAGGGTTCCCGCGTTGGGGATCCGGGGTTTGAGATTTTTTAAAACTATTTTCTAAGTTTTTTTTTAAATTTTTTTTTCCCCGGGGATAAGTTGGGGTTTAAAAGACTTTTTCCCGGGGGAGGGAGATAAAAACCCCTTTTTCGTCTTTTCTTTTAGTGGGTTGAGATTTTTTCTGGGGATGGGGGGGGGGGGTTTCCATTTTGGGGGAGCCTGGGGGTGTCGCTTTTAAGGAAGAGACAAAAAACAATTTACCGTTTTTTCGGGGATTTTCGTAATAAGCCCTTTTCTTCAACATTTTCCCCAAATGGATGTCTTCGTCTTGTGCATTGGATTGGCGGAGGGTCGTTAGCATGTTCTCAAAGCCCTGTGCTATGAGGGTGTAACGCCGGATGTCAGCTTTTGTTGCTTCTAATCTTGCACATGGGGTTGGTCCGATCGGCCTTTCAGGAGTTGAGTTTCCGGAGTTTGGGAGAGTAGCATGTTGGTAATCCATGTCCGTTGTATTGTCCGTATTCATAGCCATGGTCGTCAGGGAAGAAAATTTAGGTTCAATGGGAGCAAGTCGACTCAGCTCTAAAAAGAGCTGAAAGTGCGGTTTAGAATAGAGTTCAGAAATGCCAGACGTGGGAGCTCGTTCAAGAACGTGTTAACTCGTCAGTGTCTAACCTTCGAATCCTGATTGGTTACCCACATTCCCAAATCTACTTATACCCCCTCTACCGAACTCTTGTATCGGCCAATCAGATCAATCCCTTTCAACTCTCTGACTTCGACTCACGTTTCCTACCAACTTTTCCCGCGCTCAAGATCTACAGTTTTTGCTGCAACCGGATTGGCTAGGCTAACTCCGCCCACTTTTTAAGTCATTTTCAATGTTTTTTCTTTGATTTTAAAGCTCTTTTAAATTTTAATTTGTGTTCCCACATCCAAGATAATTAGATATTTATATTCTATGACTATAAATTTATTATTCTAATAATTTTTATTACAATGGGCAAATGGTAAAACTCTCTAAAGGCATATCAAAATTACCTGATAGGAGGTTAGAGACCGACAGGTCTAGGTACTCCAAACAGCTTCTCCAACGATCTTTGATATTCAACTGATTGTAGATAATTGTATGGTTTTTACCAAAACAGAAAAAAAAAATCCAATGTCGATTTTCTAGGATGAAATATCGATTCAGTATTATATATCGTTTTAAATAATCGGCTTTTTTTTTTTTACCCGAGAAATCGATTACTCGATCTCAGATCGCCATCCCTATAACGTGTTTTGAATTTACGAGATGTTTGAATGGTAGAGATATCTTTTTTAAAAGAGAATCACTAAGTTGGATATCTCTGAAAAATTATATGTAACAGGCAATACTTTTTTTCGTGTGGTATGCCATTATTTTAATAACTTTTAATTAAGTTTTTCTTAAACCATAAGAATGACCACTGATTTATGAATGTGAATATTAATCTTAGATAATACCCCGTAAAAAGTCCGACGTATTACGCACACTTTTAACAAAATTTCAGAAAGAAAATTTAGAATGTATAAGGTAATTTAAAAGAGTAACTCTTTTACTGGGGCATGAATTTTTATTTTTAAGGGTTTCAAGCAAATAAAAAGTATATGACACTGTCTGAAAATTGAATGAAACCAGTGGTTTTATTTGGTCAGAATGCTGACAAATAATGTTCAAATAAATTGAACAATGAATTTATTTCAATAAATTTAAATGGTATGAATTTTTTCCACAAAGTAATGTACAAATTCATAAGTTGAGCATGTATTTGAAATGTAAGGAATTATTTGTAAATTTAAGCGATGCTGTAATAGTTTTCACTCTTTTATTTTAAGAAAAAATTGTGTAAATAATTGTAAAATTTATATTAAAATCTCTTTTTTTGATGCAAAAGCCTCTTTTATTATAGTATATATATATGTCTCTCCCTTTTTCTTAAATATTTATAATCTGTATAATATAATCGTAATATCTTTATAATGTTTTTATAAATGTAATAATGTGTAATTTAATTAAAAAATTTTTAACAAGTTTTTTTGTGTAACAAGGTTTGCCAAACGAAAGATATACCTTGTGTTATTTTTCTTTATTTTTATAATATAAATTACTTAAGATTAAGAATTGTTTTGAAAATTAATCAAAGGTTTAATTATTTTGAAATGCCCTTGCTTTAAATTATGACATTTATTATTAGTAGGAGTTTTCTGCGTGTCTTATGCTTTTTAACATATGTGATGTACAATATAACAGTGTTTAGAAATGAAATTTTTGTCTACCCTTTAATCAAAGTGATAATAAATTTGACAATTTGTTTACAACTGATTATATAATTATCAAAAGAAGAATCAATTATAAATTATAGAACATTTAAAAAATTCAGTTTTGAAGTTTTAAATTGTAAATAGTCAAAAATAGCAGCTAGACAATAACATTACAGGCAATATTTTTATGTTTTAAACTTTAAATAGTTTTCAAACAAATAAAATGTTTAATTATTTGATAAATACTATGTACAGTAACAGAATCAAAATATTATTCAGATATTTTGATTTTGTGAATATATTGAATTGTACTCCTATTATAAATGTTACATATGCTATTATCCTTGTTTAATAGCAAAATGAAAGATTTTGGTGAGCCACTATATATGTAAAGGTTCTTCTACAGTATAGATTATTATTGGTCATTTGTGTGGAGATTACATCTTTCCAAATTGGAGCTTAAAATATGCATGCTACCTTAATTGTTTCTTGGAAGAAAGAATGAATAGTGAATTGAAGTACATCTTTCACATTTAGATGTACAGTGTGTAGAAAAAATACAATATAATTGGGTCAAAAATTCTTTTTAGTGATAAAAAACATGGGGCTTTAAAAGTAATTGTATAAGTTTTAATTAGAAATGCTTAGTTTTATGCAATTTTTGTAATAAAATTTTCAGTATATTTTGCAATTTGTATTTTAATAGCATTTATTATTTGAAATCATTAATCTAAAATCTGTATCTTTTTATTTATAATTTCTCAGAATTTTTATTTTTTGTAAGATTGGAATCATCTATGATAATATGTTTATAATGTTCATTTTTATAAATTTAATGTAAAAACAGTTAAAAATGGTATTATTTAGCAAGTTATTCATTTCATTGTAAAAATATTTACAAAATTTTTACTGAATAGTAAAATTATTTTTAAAATAGACCTGCATATATTTTTTATTTTAAAGCCTTTTTCATATTAAATTTTCTAATTTGGAAGTGCTCTACATGTTTTTTCAATATTTGGTTGAATCCTAGCATTGCCCACTTATTTTGTTAAATTTTTGGGGATAAAGTTTACAATATGGCAACCTGTAAAATTTAGGGAAATAGTAACCCTACTCCGACAGAATGTTTTATATTTTTTCAGGTTTGAGACACTGGTCATTCTCTTGGAACAGTGGTCTTAGGCGGTTTGCAAGAGATTTTTCCAGATAGCTGAAAAAGAAAAATGAGTGAATTTTTTTCTTTTCTTGAATTAAAGAACTGTGGAAAAAATGTTTGTTAGAGAGAAATTGAGATGCATTAAATAACTGAATTTAGATGATTTTCCTTACTATTGTATCTCAGAAGCAATGGTTTTTTTCCCCCTTCTTGAAGTCATTTTGGAAACCATGTTTTTCTTTTTTGAAGCTCCACAAATGGATATTTTTTCTTTTCGAGTCAAAGAGGTAAGAAAGAAATGATTGCTTTGTGAATGAGGGAACGATTAAAAATATTTCGGTATGGATGCAGAAATAAGTAAATCTCCACAAGTCACCTTAAAATATCGAAAAGGAGATTTCAAAACATTTTCGATGAAGTTTGTATAACTAAAAGTATCTAAAAAGCTCGTCCAAGTCATTGAAACTGAAAAATTCTCTTTACACATAACTTTTTATTTTTATTTTGTAATGCTTTTTACAAACTTTTATTGTACTGTAATGAGACAGAATATTTAAAGCGTTTTTTCTTTATATGTACTATTTACTGCATTGTTAATATTTTATTGTTTGCGATCCTGGATACAACAAAACAATTTTATACTTATTAGTGCAATGTTTTTGCACAAGTAAATAGTTTTCTAATGGAAAATGCACCTTTTTTCATTTGCGGATAAAAACACTTAATGAAGGAAAGGGAACAACTTATTGACATCAAAAGATTAAACATTAAAACATATATTTAAAGAAGAACAGCTTCTAAATTTTAGGTTACAAATTCATGCAAAATACACAGAATTTCTCACATGGTTATAAACATTTTAATATCATTCAGAACAATGTATTTAAGTGAAAAATATTTCTCCACATCAGTGGTTACAAAATAAAATATAAAAACAAACTAAACACGGAATATGAAATGTGACCGCTGATAATTTCATTAGATATCGGTTATAACACTCGATTCTATGTAAAAAATGCAAGCATAATTAATTCCCAGTTCCTAAGTATAATGCATGGGTAGGTGACACTTAAATCACAAATTAATATAATTGAGTAAATATATTAAAAAATTACATTTTTATAACAAATACAATACTTTTGTCTTAACATAAAGTACCTGAAACATGTTGCTATTAAAATTCCCCCCGTACTACTCCTTAATATAGTTTATTTTATAAATAATTATTTGTATTATTGAGGAAGTAAATATCGTGTGCGTAGGTATACTATCTTAAGTGTATTGTAGCAGGAATTATAGAATATTTGGGATTCATAAGAAAAATTTATCGATATCAGAAATAATTTTGTTTCATAAAACTTATAGATTCCCAAAAAAAAACCCCTAGATATATATATTTTAAAATTTATACATTTTGTAGAAACCTTAAATTTTGCCCTTTTTAATTTAAAAAAATGTTATTGACCATATATGCAAAATTGAATAGTACATATATTGAGGAAAATTGCAAACATTCAATGTAAGCAGTATCTGTGTGATTTAAATTATTTACTATAATTATTTTTTAATACAGCCTTATATTTATTTCAGAAAATTCCATTAAAATATGTAATTTTTGGAAGACTAATTGAATTCTTATCAGCTTATTTTACCAATCAAACTTTTTAACATGTGTCATTTTCTTTTTATAATATTATTGTAAATTTTCAAGAAGTACGGCCTTATATTTTTTCATTGGAAAATCCCTTCTGTTGTCTTCTTTTGTTTTTAAACAAAAAAAACAGTTCTTTTAGAAACTGAGCTTTAGTTGAAACTTTCTCAGCAAATTGTTTAATAGATTCTGTAGAGTTTTCTTTGAGGATAAAGAAATTTTAGTATTATATGCATTAGAAAACTGAAAATGCTAGTGAATGTTCTAAATAGTATAGAAAAAAATGTTGAAAGAGGTATTGTTTCTCTAAAATTTGTGAAAACTGGAAACTTTGATGTAGTTATATCGTTTAACTATGTATTATACTTGTACTTTTTTTTTTCAAGTACTGATATTGATGGCTATTTCTTATTTTCAGAGGAATAGGAGAATTTAGACAAGTGTGCAAAATTCCAGAATCAAACCAACACAAGGAATAAAGTAAAAGGCCTAGAAAAATACAAAATGTCTGTGATAAAGTATAAAAATTTTAAAGAAAAGAAGATGAAGTACATAAATGTGGAGTGTTTTAGCAAAGTTTTACATGAAAGTTTCTTAAGTGGAAATTAAGAAGATTTTGTCTCTTGGTAATTTATATTTTTAAATATCAAATTATTATTTTCTTGCTCAGTAAAGACAGTGCATCATTAACTATAGAAAGAAATTATTGAAAATATTGCCACATAAAGATTGTCAATATATTTTCATTTGAATGATGCTGATTTTCATAAAAGGTTAAAAGTCTGAAACAGTTTTGTATAAATTGTCTAATGAAAAAGCTGTTTAGTCATATAAATTTTGGAGAGAACTTTTCATATTTAAACCTCATAAGTTATTAAGATATCGAATTGGAGAAAAGGTATCTATTCAGTTTCAAAGGTCTCTGACTACATGCTCTTAACTTGTTTAAAATTATGTGACTCATGACAAAAAGTATTGGTTTCTTGAAGGAATGTTACTTCAGACCAATCATAAAATCACAGTGTGCTATTTATTGTTCACTGCAAGCTTATCGTTTTATGGAACATAAGTTGGTCCTTGTCCTTTCCAAATTTTGCTCTATGAAATCATTTAATAAAGGTATTGTGACATACCTTTTTAAGTTCTGCTTAAAGTGCAATAGAAAAAGTAATTTTAGTTGAACATTTCCATGTACATTTAATTTTGTAATCATTGTATATATTTAAGAATATTTTCAGCATACCTAACAGAAAATATTTTAATGCCTTATTTTTTTAAAAAATGCAATATTCAGCTAGATTTCCAATTTCAGCATTGCATCAAAAGAAAACGCCTACAGAGTTGTATAATAAACCGCTTTCTTCAAAGATAGTGCAACCTGGCCTCTTCTCATCCCTTAAAATAAGTTAAGGATTTATGTGATCTCACTCAGATTTTCAGTTTTATAAACTAACAAGATGGCTACTTCTGAAAATGTTATCTTAAAACATCACTTGTGTGTGAGTAATCACAGTGGTTATTTAAATTCACTTGTACATATTCATACCAAGAAAAAGTCTCATGTTTGTGAAATATGCAACAAGGCATTTTCTCGTAGTGATAGTTTAAAAGGACATTTACGAATTCATACCAGTGAAAAACCTCATGTTTGTGAAATATGCAACAAGGCATTCACTCGTAGTGATAATTTAAATTCACATTTACGGATTCATACCAGTGAAAAACCTCATGTTTGTAAAATATGCAACAAGGCATTCACTCGTAGTGATAATTTAAATTCACATTTACGAATTCATTCTGAGGCAAGTCACATGTTTGTGAAATATGTAACAAGGCTTTCCGTCAAAGTGGTTCCTTAAAAAAACACTTACGTATTCATACCAAGGAAAAGCCTTATGTTTGTGCAATATGCAATAAGGCTTCCTCTGAAAGTGGTTCCTTAAAAAAACATTTACGTATTCATACCAATGAAAAGCCCTATGTTTGTGAAATATGCAACTGGGCCTTCTCTCAAAGGGGTCATTTAAATTCTCATTTACGTATTCATACCAAGGAAAAACCTCATGTTTGTGAAATATGCAACAAGGCCTTCTCTGAAAGTGGTAATTTAAAGAAACATGTACGTATTCATACCAAGGAAAAGCCTCATGTTTGTGAAATATGCAACAAAGCTTTCTCTCAAAGTGGTCATTTAAAAAAACATTTACTTATTCATACCAAGTAAAAAAAGCCTCATGTTTGTAAAAGGGGCAATGAGACTTTCTCTTAAGGCGTGAACTTGACGCAAAACACATTTTCGGACAGAAAAAATTTGTGACATTGTAACTCATGCATTTGTTTATAATATAGTTTTTTAATTTCAAAATATATAATAAATAATTAGTTTTTCCTTTTAACAAATGAAGGGATAGCTCATTTAGCATTACGGTATAGGGGAAAAAGTGTTAAATGCATTTTATAAAAGAAAAAATGTGTCAGCTCTGATAAAAATGAGTAGTATGATAAAATAAGTGATTATCTACAGGATAGTGTAGCCAGAATATAATGTTTGTGTGAGTACTTTTATAACTGAAAAAATATTCCGAATTTGGCCCCTATTCTTTAATATTAGCTGAAGATAGCCTTAAGGGGAACTTCTAAATGTACTGAAAAAGTTAGGGTACTTTAGCTCACTGAATTCACATTATTCAGGCGTAAAACTTTTGCTGAGAGTGTAAATTATTCATATAAATCCCTAATAAACTGTAAAAATGTCAGAAATCATCTTTAAAATTATGCAAAATACATACATCTTTGCTTCTATAATTTTCTGACGCCATGTTTGCCAAGCTTTGACATAATACCTGCTGATGGCAGCCCATGTATGCAATCTACGTATGTTTAAGGCCCCTGTTCATCAGGCCTTGGCGATGATTATTCACACCAGAAAATTGTCTTTTTTTTTACTAGTTGTGTGAACCCCTTTGAAGCGAGTGGCTGGTGCTATAACCAGCTCTGAACCAATCTAACAATTGTTAATTTGTAGATTATTAAAATTTGTTTATTTTTTACTTAAACTGGATTTATATTATTTGATATGAATGTATTGACTAAAGAATATTTACCAAATGTACCTGCAAATACCGAAATAAGCCTCAATAACATACAAAGTTATAAAACATTACTTTAGAAGAAAATTATGGAATTAAAATGCCTAAATACACATTAACAATAGTTTATTTTACGAAAAAGAATATTTTGCTACTTGAATAATGACTTTAATCACTTCAAAAACACTAATTCTGCTTTTTCTCCATAAAAGAAGGGGGTATCGCATTTAAAAAGAATGAAAGTAACCATAGATTACTTCATGAGACCAGGTCATTACGTACATGTTCTGTTGTACTCCCCTTGACGTCTTAAAAAAACAAATGCTTTTTAAATTGTGTTTTCAAAATTATGCTTTTTTTAAAAAGATAGTTCTTACGAAATTTTTCTATATTTGTAATTAAAAATATAAAAAGGGATGTCCAATATAAGAAGAAATTTTTCTTGATTTCTTATATATTTGAATAATAATAAAAAAATAATGTGCAATGGATTTATACATTTCATTACATTATATAAAATTTAATTTTTTATTAATGATGGGGCTGCTGATTACTTTTTTCCATTATATTTCTAATTTATTCATATAATTGTTTTTCTGTATTAATATATTTGAAACCTCATATGAAAAAGTTATTTTTACCCTTTCAAGTTAAAATTTAGTTTGTTGCTCTTCCCGTTATAAATCTACTAAATATCTTTACAGTAGCGCAATCCTGCATTTATATCTAAATTATTCAGAGTTAGTTGTTATTTGTTATTGCCTTAAGTACGAAATTGAGAATTTTATCTATGTGCTTTAAAAACATATAATTGATATATATATGTCAGGTTTGAAAAGTTAAGCTTCAAAATTAAGTAAGTAATAAATGAAAATAGAGCGAACTTTTACCATCGCATAAGAATTTGTATTTAAATAGGCCTATTTTAAAGTGGAGCGAGCGCTGACGAAGGAGAATGCATACTCGAAAAGGCTTAGCTGGTCACTCTTCGCCAAATGGTTGTCTATTGTTCTACTCGTTTGCGCGCCAAAGGGCCACTATGTTGGATTTTATGTGATTGAAGCAAAATAAAGACATTATAGAGAGATGATGCCCTCCTCATTTTACCAGCTGGCTTGGGGCCTGAGATATGTATATAGTTATAACAATATTACAGGTATTAAAACCAAATATTGGGGAAAATAAGTGCATGTGAAAATATTTCAATTATAATTTAACTAATATTATGTTCGGTTCCTTTTGGGTTAGCTTTTTCACTGTAGGGATTTCTCATGAAGTAATAAATTTTCTTGATTTGTTTGTCATAAATACTTTATCATTTTCAACCTCATTTCATTTCTTGTGTAGCAAATTAATGTTATTATTTCGGGTACTCTCTTTCATAAAAATAGCAAAAATATCACTGCTTTCTTTTAAATAAATTATGTCAGTTGTATTCATTTCAAAATTATTTTCTTTTCAAGAGAGTATTAGTTAGGAGGTATCTTCAATTGAGGCTCGAGTAAGTAATTTTTACTTTTATTTTTGTATGAAGATATTTTTTATTTCTCTTTGGTTTGTTTTGAAATATATTTTGTGCAAAGAAATAGTAGTTCATTGCATATTTTATTTATTACATTACTCAAATTCATAAGCAGGAAATGCGTGATAATTAAATTATTTTAGCAGAATTAAAATTTGACACATAAAAAATCAATTATCCTTTCTTTTACTTACGAATTTCAATTTTAGTATGTGATTTCCTGTAACATGGTTGCATGTGATTTTTGTTTCATTTCATACTTGTGTTTATAACAGATTCATCGATAATATCATAGTTTACCACTTTTTTTATTTGTGTACCACATAAGTTGCCACATATATACGTGTAAAAGAGCTGATAATTTTTGGAACTCTTTAACAGCTTAAGTTGAGGGGTGAACTTATATATGAATCCAGTGATCTCAGTAAAGTAGTTTATGAAAAAAGATTTTTTTTAAAGTGCGATCAGCGATTGTAGTTGTTAGAAGGGAGGAGGGGCACCCTCTTCCTTGAAATGAAAGAGGGGAAATGGTCAAGTGACCTTGAGATCAGCTGACTGTTATTTCCTGTCTTAAAATGGTGTGTAGGGGAAACGCATGAACAGGATTAGTCTAATTTCTGAGATTAATAGACAAGTCTATTTTAGAGCTGGAGAGGTAAGGAGGTTATCTCAGTTTGAAAGAGGGAAAAACTTCTCAGTTATAAAGAATTAATCCCTGAAGAAATATATGGCTCCTGGCATCGATGTTTACTTGAAAAGCATTCTGTGCAACTTTTTTTAAGGCAAAACATTTGTAAAAAGTCAAGAACTCATGGAAAAGAAGTGCATGCAAGGAAATAAATGGTTTTGCAATAGTAAAGTAATGTAATTTTTGTTTTAGAAATAAATAATGTTGCTCAAAATAAAGAGTTATTACCTGTCACAATAATCTTAAGTTTGAGAGGAAAAAAAAACCATTTTGAATAATATGTCCATTTTTTTTATATAATTTTACTTCTATGTATGATAAAATGAATTTGAAAAGTAATTAAACATTTTCTTTAACGAAATTTTTAATGCAATAATGGTTAGATGATAAATTGTTTATTACATTCTTTGTGTTTTCTGTTTCCTAACAAAGTTTCGCAGCATTTTTAATCATGTATCGAGCAAACATTACTTTTGATGATGAGAAAAAGATTTGTATATGAAAATGTTTGTGTAAAATTTTTAATAAAAAATATATTCAAATATGTACAGGCATTTTAACTGCAATAGTTTTTAGAGAGTAGAAGTATATTATATTGAACATTTAAAAAGTTGAGACCAGTGTAGAGTGGTGTGGAGTATAGCGTGGGAGGGGTGCAAGGCTTTCTTCTGGTTAAAAGCACAGCAACCGTTTTTTCGACATTGATTTTTATCTTCCATGTATTAAAGAAATTTTCCAGGAGAGAAAGGTGTTTATTTAGAGTGAGTGTGATTGTGTTGTGATTTTTGTAACAGGCCGTTATACATGCGTCGTCAGCATAGAGGTTTATCATTGTTTGTGGATGTGTAGGCATGTCGTTTATGTATAGATTAAATAAAATTGGGCCAAGGAGAGACCCCTGTGGGCAGAATATTTATGTTGTGTGTGTCAGGAATGTTTGTTGACTCTGGGGAAACTAA
>BMAV01014763.1:13439-30766 GCA_019973955.1 Trichonephila inaurata madagascariensis
CATTGAGGGTGAAAGAGGATATCGAAGATGTTTCTAGAGAACTGGGCCTCCTACCTCAAGAAATGTTGCACCAGCTGGTTCTGAGTATGCGGAGACGGTGCAAAGCAACCATTGTAGTAAGGGGAGGGCATATACCATATTAAGGAACATCTGCTTGTTGTTCTTCCTGTTGGATAGACAATCATGAGTCACGATACTATGCGTTCAATAAAGCTTGTTTTTGTTTGATTCCATACCGTATGCGTTGTATTCCTTTTTCAGCGCCGATGCTTTCGTCATCCTTTACGTACATAATACTCTCCCTCATTTCAGAATTTCATGTCTCTCAGATGATTTTTCGTGAAGTTATGGCAATAAACCCACCTGTTGCTTAAGTTTTGCACACCAGTGTAGTATATTTTTGATAAATTGGAAATCTTCAACTTAAATGAAGAATGTGCAAGAAATGAATAATTAGGTAAAAGTTCATCATCACCAAAATTAACTCAAAAACAAACATTTTTAAGAAATGAGTACTGCTTTCAAAAAAAATAGCACACAACTACAATTTACAAGTATATTCCAGCATAGTATATAACTATTCTGGAGTGAGTAGCAAAGTATATAACTATGCTGGAGTAAGTAGCAAAGTATATAACTATGCTGACTAGCGCAACACACTAAGTAACTATGCTATAATGGATATTTTATCGTGATTTATTCACTGATATTTATTCAAATAAATAGAATTATTCAATTAAAATAAAATAATGACAGTAAAATTTGAAATGTGTTATAAAAAATTTATAAAGTCAAAAGTTTTAAAAGTTATTTTCCTATCGATCAAATTACTTGCACTTACAATGCAAGAATTAAATTTACAAAAAATTTTTTAAACTTAACTAGAAATTAAACCGATTATTTCAGAAAAGAAATAATAATAAATAAGAGAATGAGATTTATAGTAGCAGCAAACCACTAAAACATAATTTACACATATAAAAAAAGCTGATACAAAAATGTTAATTAAATAGGAAAATCTATTTGAAATAAATGGATTTGTTAATTTACTAATTGATATATTTTAAACAATATTTTTAAGTTTAGTTTAAAGCAGTAATTCCCAAAGTGGTCTATATAGAATCCCAGAGGGCTATGACAACCTGCTAGGGATCCACGCCAGTGGAAAAAAAATTTGGGGGGGTCCATGAGGTATAAATAGGAGTCTATATAATAGTGGCTCTCATTAAACCAGATCATGACTTTAATCTTAAAAAAAAAAAATTGATCTAGAGGAAACCAGATTTTACCAATTTAACAGATTTATTTTCTAAATTTAGCAAAGTTAACTTGTGGAGTTACAGGCAACAACATAAATTTTATTAAGACAAGGACCATTTTAGCATTTTATTCCAGAATTAAATTAAGGAAGTATAATATTGGCTATCGTGAATTTTCTCACTTACGTCAGGACCTTCTAACCTACATTCAATATTTAAATGCCCTTTATTCGGGTTTTGAAACTAGTTTGAGATTGCTTTTTTTACAGTAATACCACAGTAGACAATGAATTCATATAATCACATTGAAAATAAAAAGTCATTTATAATAGGAACTGATCTGAATAGGTCCTAAGGATCTTAAAATAAAGCTTAGAAACGGATGTCGAGCAATTTTGGCTTTAACAAGATATACCTGTTATTTGTCCCAAATTATGGAATATCTTGAGAAAATTTTTAATTGTTTTTCCTAGTGAGAGGGAATTTCCAAATCTCAAAAAAAAAGAGGGGGTGGCAGATACTAACAAAGGAGATTTAAGGTGTTAAACTTGACTAGATTGATATTAAACGCTGAAAATTTGTTATTAAAGCACTAGTGTCATCCCTCTCATTAAAAATATTCATTGTTCCATTGTTTTATGTATTAAATTAATTTATTTTAATTTAATTCATTAACATATGATTCTTTAGTTTTAAATGCTATACTTCACAACAGTTAGAAATTTAATTCTTTTAAAGTAGTATCAAAAAGATATTTAAGGTGATAAATTTCCAAAAATTCAATATTAGGTAAGCTGCGGTCTACCCGAAACCGAAAAACATGGCAAGGAGTCTATGTGACAAAAAAGTTTGGGAACCTCTGATTTAAAGCATTGGGGAATTATTGAATTTTGTTATTGAACAGAAAATGAATGATTCTGCATTTGCCTAAAAAGATGCCCTCATTGTATTTCATTTTATTATTATCGTAATAAATTATACTAACATTTCAGAAAAGTGTATTCTTTGTGATGAACTGCTAATAAGAAAGAAGCACAAATTTTAAAATGAATAATACAATCAAAGTTGGTTTTGAGTCATAACTACAAATTAAGTTAAAGAAATCTAAACCAGTTATCTCCCATACAAGCTTGTTTTATTAAGAACAAATTCTGCAACTCATACCTCTTCTATGCATTTAGTATTTGTTAAAAAAAGATTTAGTAAGAAATGATTCTTTTCTTTCAAACATTGTAAATTTAACTTGTAATCTACAATTTGTGACAGTAAACAAACAAAACAAAAAAAAGAGAGTAAGAAAAACTTTTTAACATACAATGTGAAATAGAATTCTGTACACAAAACACATGATTCAGAAATGCAATAAGAAAAATGGTATAGCAAAATAATGAAAAGTAAATAGTTTACTAAATAAAAGGAAAAAAACATTATGTCAAATTTAAACTACTAAATTTCCTCTTTACTGGAATTCACTGAAGATATCAATGTACAACAAATCTATGGGCTTACTAGAATATCAAATTATTATAATATCAGAAATTATCTTAACAAAAAGCATTTCTGACAAACTAAAGCAATCTGCCAATCACCAAATACTTCTGTAATAGATTTCAAAAAATTTTAAATTCCTTTTTTTTCTGGTCAACTATCAGCACTTTTATATTATTTACTGTTTTCTTTTCTTTTTTGATTGAATAAATAAATTTAAATTGTATTTTCCATATCAAAGCTAATTAGAAATAGAGATGCATTATGACCTCCCTAATAGTACTTTTAAGCTGATTTAAATAAAATTAATGAAAAGGAAATAGTAGGCTTATTTTATATATATTATAATCAAATATGAAAATAAGTTTTAACAATCTCATGCATACCATAAAATGAAATAATTGTTACTATTTTTATTATGTATGTTTTGAATTGTTTAACTTTTTAGGGAGCATAAAATTATTAAGGCAAATTTATAAGAAAATGATATTGAAATTCAATGTATAAATAAGTAATAAAGTAGCATTGATGAATAAACACCTTCAAAACACAGCAGTGACTGATTGTCTAAGGTAGTGGTCTTCAAATTTCATTAACTCGCAGAACCCTTATAATGATAAGGTGCTTTCAGGGAAACTCATTTCAAACTTAGAAAAAACATATCTTAATCTTAATAGAATATTTAAAGTAAATTAACATGTTATCATTACCTTACGTAAAGACAATTAAAAAAGTATTGCATTTGTTATTAAAACTTTTAAAAGAAATTAATGTATTTTACTCATTAATAATATTAATTTGAACTCTAGGTGGTTCAATTAAGAAGAGAATGTCAATCTATTTTGAATACACAATTATAATTATCTTTGTGAATTTTTATTTTGACTCTTGGAGCCCCTATGTAGAACCCCAGGCTTCCATGGAACACAGTTTGAAGACCACTGGTCTAATGAGACCATGGTAAGATCAACATGCATCTAAGACATTGAAATGAGGACCACTTTGCTTCTTTTTGTGTTTTAATTTACTATAAAAACTTAGCTTAAGAAATAAATAATTCACACATAAATATAGGATAACAATAGCAGCCAATTGCAAGGTGATATTACTTCAATTTGTGATAGATAACTGTGTGTTATGTAATTTTACACAAGGTGTCATTTTGGTAACAGTTACTGAAGGTTACAAGGAGTTGAAATGCTTTGGGAAATGTAATTATAAAAATCTGCATAAATGAGCATATTACTGAAATATATATTTAAGAAATTACTTCTAGATTAGTATTTTTGGTAATAAAATAAACAATACATTTCACCACTTTACAACAAAAATTAAAATATGCATTATACAGTTACATAAAAAATTGGGTTGAAAGTTCTAAAATTAATTTTTAACACACAGCTGTAGTAATAAATAAGCATATTAGTGAATTGAATACAGCACATAATTGATCAATATAACATATTATTATAATGAGCACTACAATATATAGTTATCAAAATACGTATATCTTGTATTGTTTTTGATGCTGCAGCACAACCAGAATCAGTTCTAGAGCTAGTTAATCACTGGCATAGCTAGTTCTGAGTTGGCCCCATATCAAAACTCCTTCGAGGCCCTTTTTCAGAAAAGAAAATCCTGTTAGTAGTACTGTAGTTTGTTGGGGCCCTGTATCATTGATACAGCTGATAAGGCGGTAGCTATGCCCCTGTATTTAATGCTCACTATCATGCAATGTTTGAATAAATATATAATTTGATATAACCCCAGTAATAAAAAATAATGCAATAAGCAATGATCATACAAAATAAAATAAGAATTATCAAACTTAATGTAGCAATTGCACAAAAAAATATCACATATAATTATAAAAAAGAAAATATTGCAAGTCCTGGAAAAGATACATAAGGAAAAACCATAAATATGAATAACCGTATATACAAAAATTGTTCAACTTTTAAATCTCTCTCTCTCTCTCTCTCATTCTTACTTTACATAAAATTTCTGTGAATACAAGTATATATTTTTGGAACATATACACAAATAAGTTATGTTTGTTCTGCGTTAACTTAGTTCTTTTTCAAAATGCTCATCTCCTTGGTTTATATTTCACACTAAATCTAACTGTAGTCCATTTTTCCATTTAATCCTTGTTTAAACTGAAGCTGCATTGTATATTTTTAGAATAAAAACAGCTACTTCAAAACAACTTGGTAATCTTTTTCATATTTACAACTTCATGAACTAAATGTTTATTTAATTAAATAGTTTTTTTTTAACCAAATAAACAAATATATTCAATCAATACATTTAATTTTTCAACATGGTTTTAGTTATCATTTGGTTTATGACAATTCATCCAAAAAAATATTGATAAAATTGTACTATACGATACCTAATAAATGTCACTTAAACAGAATATGGATTTTTTAGTATTAATTTAATCTAAAGGAAGGAAGAAGTATGATGTATTGGCATATAAAAATCCCTATTGCAGAGTTATTTTAATAATGATACCAATAAATAAATCCAATCCACAGATTTAAACATAAACCCAATATACTTTTTAAAACTGAAAACTTGCTAATTTTTTTAAAAAAAAAAAATCTAGAAATTATTTTAATAATGCTACTTTGTTCAATAAAAAAATATACATCCAAAAATTCACTAATTTATATCGATTAAACTGTATATTTATTTATATAGTTCAAATCAGTTAACAACAATGAACAACATTTAATACATCCAATTTAATTACAAATTTTTAAAAAAAATTGATTAAGAAAGCATAAAAAAACATTGTTTTAATAAATTATTCCAAAATTTACACATTACAGCCATTTTATATTCCATGGAATGAACTTTAAGTGTAATATTAATTCAAAATAAATGACAATAAGCAACAATTCTAAAAATAATTTATCACAAAGACATCAAAAATATGACTTAGTCAGATTTTTCAATTATCCCATTAAGTTTTGATGTAAATAATTGAAATGAGAAATTACGTCGCACATGTTCAGAAGCTGTGACACCAAGTTCTCTAGCTAAACTATGGTCTCTTGAAAGTATAGCCATTTTGGAAGCAAATGATTCAGGTGTTGCATTACATAAATATCCAGTCTGTTCATGGAGAATTGTTTCAAGAGGTCCACCACTATCACATGCAAGAACAGGGCGACCTAAAAGCATTGCTTCTAGTGGTACAATTCCAAAATGTTCATTAGATGGAGTGTAAAGAACAGCAGTGCAACAGTGAAATAGAACTCTTTTAACATCATCACTAGGCGATTTTAAAAAAGACACATTTCTTTCCAATTGCACATTTTCAACATGTGCCTTGAGTTCTTCAAAATGTTGTTTGTTTTCATCAACACGTTCATCATAGCCACCAGCTATAATTAAATGTATCTTTGAAAATTCTTTTGGGTTCATAACTTTCCTCAACCGCTCTGAAAATAGGAATATAAATAAATATAAACAGTTGTGAAATAGTTCAAAATTGTTTAATTCCTTTTGTAAATATATTTTCCTTCCTTTTTTTGTACATTGGCTCCTACTTTTTAAAATAGTCATGCTCAACTTTCTTTATTTTTATTAAAAAAACTAACAGGAAACTACAACAGTTCAGAAATAAACATTACGAATTTCTGAAATAAACATCACTTTTGCACTAGCAATTGCATTATATGTTTATAAAATAAATATGAATTGAAAAGCAATGATTCATAATCCAAAATAATACAATAATCTTATTTTGAACAAGGTCTTCTTTGATTAAAACATTTAAACAATATAATTCTTTTTTAAATTTAAGTTACAAATTTTTATTTTAGTATGCTATATTCTAAGCAGAATTATTAACCCATTATTTAGCATTGTCCCTTTTTTGGATGCTTGTATTTCATTTATTTCTACCAAAATAGTGGAACTTTTGGTTTTGATTTTTATACCTAAATATTGTACTGACTATACACTATAAAGGTTGTGAAATCAATAAAAAAACTTTTTCAATTATTTGCTTACTGTTGGAAATGAATTAATTAGCAAATTTTTTAGTTTTACACTTGATAGCATTGTAAGCTTGCTGGTAGGAGCTATACAACAATTGAGAGAAATATTTTTAAGTGGATATGTTTGCTATAAATAAACAGGTGTCCATGTAACATTCAGTTGATTCTAGAACTCCTTAGATAAGTGCAAGATCAAATTATTTTATGTGTTCCAATAATGGAACAATGGCATATTACAATATCTTTCCTACGCCCATATCAGAATGGAATTTCAAAGAAATGGTGGTGGTCATTGTTCCCCCACATGGTCATTATTTGTGTGGTAAAGACATGGCCTGCATACCAAATTGCTAATCCAGATGCTTTTGGATGTTCAACGGAGAATAGTGCTTTTATACTTCTCAAAGAAAACAGGATCAACTTTTGAACGTCAAGGAAACAAACTGATGGGAGGATGGGTTAGCACAAACATGCAACTTGATCCAGGAAATGACTTCATTGTGCTAACTAAAACACAGAAAAGATGTGAGTACTATAAAAAAAAAATGGCGAAAGTGTGCGATAGGTGTAATGTTGGTGTCCATGATAAGTCTTTTGTTTCCTTCTACATGGCCCAGAAATACAAACTCATTTTGTTTTGACCACCATGGTGTTTATTACAGTTTCTTGCATTACCAATAATATTGTGGATTTTGTTAGTGTATTTGGCCAATGTTCCAAAAAAGGGATGGACCGTATTTTCTATACCAATGCACATAAGAAAATTGAAATAGTTTTTATTTTCATATTTAATTCATTTATCATATTATAATGTACTTTGTTTTTGAAAAAAATTAAAGAATAAAGTTTTGCATTTAATGGGTTAAATACTAGATTTCGAATATTTTAGTAGCATGAATAAAAAAAAAAACGTAAAAAATTACATTTCAAGCAGTTATCAGGGAATTGTAGAAAAAAATTTCCATAAAAATCATATTTCACTTTTTGTTAAATTAGCATAAATTTTTAAAGCTATGCCATATATTAACAAGTTAATTAATTGGGAAAAATTCAAAGAAAAGTGATTAAATATCATACCCATTGCCTCAATTGCCAACAAAATGTTTTTCTTCCTTTCATATCTATTTAGGGAAAGAAAAACTGTTGTTGCATCAGTTTTAATTCCAGGATCGATATCTGGAAGTGGACGCAGCAAGGAATTCGTATTAATGGTAGGATGGACAACTTTTAAGCTCATCTCTTTCAGGCTTTGAAATGTTGTTCTGAAAACTTCAGCTGCAAAGGAAAAATAAGAAAAAATTTCAGTTTGAAAATTTTGATAGAAGTAAAATCCTGTAAAGAAAAACAATCATAAAAAAACAGAAATTATTTTTAATAATCACTAAAATTTAAAGAGAAAAAAAATGGTACTTTTCTGTTAGCTGGGCGCAAATGTTGCCAATTGTGAACCAAACGCAAGCCAATTCGACAAGCGAAGCAAATGACAAAAAGTCGAAAACGTTCAACTATAAACAAATATTAATTAATAGTACGCAAAAGAAGTTCAACTATAAACACATATTAATGAATTGTAAGCAAAACAGTTTCAATCAAACTCAATCTGGACGATTCGAACCAAGTAACATTGCAAAGGGTCTTCTTCGTGCAGCATGTTGAAAAATTACACCGCCAACATACTCCCTCACAAAAAGACAGCTTCATTTCATGACTCTGATTGCATGTTCCATTCTTTGCCAATATACCGTTCTCATGAAAAAAAAGAGACTGAATCTTCTTCAGTTCTGGCTAAATCTCAAATTTTCATCATTTTTTAAAACAAAAATTAAGATGGAAGAAAGAAAGGAAAACATCCTTTGTTTTGAATGAATTCAGAGAATAGAGCACATGGCCCAAAGCAAACATTTCCCTTATGGTTGTAAGAAATTTGGTGGAATTCTACATTATTTGGCAATTTTTCACTTGCGCCTGGCTAACGGAAAAGAACCAAAAAAATTTATAGTTTTGACTTTAGGTTTAATTTAAAGATTTTTTAGTAGAGATTTCAAAAGAATTTTTTATAAAGAGTTTGTATTTCTTTAACACCTATTATTAAAACACCTTTTAAAATTTATTTATGAATGAATTATATATTAATTAATTATATACAGTGGGTTACAAAAGTGTTTGTATACTTGGAATTTCCAATAAAGTTTAATGTTCTTGGCTAATAAAAATTAATATATTGTAATTGTAATTTTTTTTATAATATCTGCAACTTGTTCTTAATGGAATGACATAATTAATTTTTTTTTAAAAAGTATAACTATTTTTTTAAAAAATTAATAATCAAATAGCTACTAAAAAATTACGCCACAAAAATCTTCGTACATTTAACAAAAATCTCAACTTAGCTTTAAATATTGTGTTTCTTTCTTAATTTAGTACTTAGTAAGATATCTTTTAGTGTCCACAACAACTTCTAAGTGTCTTGGAATAGATTGAATCAGGTTTTGTAATTTCTGCATTGATTTTCCTCCATTTTTCTGTGATTATTATTTTTATTTCACATTTTGTGTTTGTCATGTTTTCTTTTTTTTTACATCAAAATATCACCAAATATGATTTACTAGACTAAATAAAGTGATTGAGGATCTGTTTTCATAATTTGGGGACAGTTATAGAGACACACCAGTGGCGTACATTGAGAGCAGTGCGCTTGGCGTCATTATCCTGTTAAAAAATTAAGTCGTCTCCAATATCCAAATTTCGGGTGGATAATTTAAAATATTTAAATAGAGCTCATTATTCACAATACCATAAAAAAATACCAAATTAACTCATTCTGAGGCCAATTTACACCCCCACGCCAGAACACCTTCACTTCCATGCTGAAGCATGGAGGTGGAGGAGTTCTTTTTCCACATATATTCATGGGATTAAACCCCTCATTTTTTCATTTACAAGCTATTATAGGCCCATCAGAACCAAAAATGTTGAATTATCCACCATCCCAATTAGTAAGCTGTCAATTTTTAATTTTCTGAAAATTAATCAAAAGAATCTAGTTGGATCAATAAAACATGGAGGTGGAAGTGTTCTTGTTTGGGGGTGTAAATCAGCCCCAGAATTACGTAGTTTGGTATTTCTTGTTGATATTGTGACGAGCTCTATTTACATATTTTAAAGAGAAATTTTAGATTATCAGCCCAAATTTTGTAAACGACTTCATTTTTTAGCAGGATAATGACCTTAAGTTCACTGCTCTCAATGTACACCACTGGTGTCTCTATAACTGTCCCCAAATTATGAAAACACCTCCTCAATCACTTTATTTAGCCCAGTAGAACATATTTGGTGAGATTTTGATGTAAAAAAAAAGAAAACATGAGAAATAGACACAAAATGTGAAATGAAAACAATAATCACAGAAGAATGGAGGAAAATCGATGAAGAAATTACAAAAAACTAATTCAATCTATACCAAGACGCTTAGAAGTTGTTATGGACACTAAAAGATATCCTAGTAAGTACTAAATTAAGAAAGAAATACAATATTTAAAGCTAAGTTAAGATTTTTGTTAAGTGTACGAGGACCTTTGCGCATAATTTTTTAGTAGCTTTTTGATTATTAATTTTTAAAAAAAATAGTTATACTTTTTTTAAAAAATTAATTATGTCATTCCATTAAGAACAAGTTGCAGATATCAAAAAAATTACAATTACAATATATTAATTTTTACTAGCCCAAAACATTAAATTTTATAAGAAATTGCAAGTGTATGAACACTTTTGTGGCCCACTGTACATATTAGTTTTGGAACTCACTTTTTTTCCACTGAACAGTTTTGCCAAATCAAAAGATGTCACTAAATAAAAAAATGTTGCCGAATACTGCCACTGTTATTATTATTGTTTGAACATGTGCATGAACTACTTCCACAACTACCTGCACAATGCAGTATTTGGCAATGTCTTTTGATTTTACAAAATTGATCAGTGGTATAATACATAAATGTTTTGGTTTTTCAAAAAAAAAAACTTATCTTAAGAGAAATGTCAATATAATTAAATAGTCAAACAATAAATTAAAACATAGCTCAAGTTCAATTTCGTACTAAGTAAAATAATGTTTAGGACGTGATATCTGGCTCAAGTGTAGTATAGGAGGACCACATCGGATTTAGCGATTTTTCTTCGGATTTGGCGATTTTTATCTAAATGTCATGGTGAGATATCGAATTCATTCTAAAATAAATAATAAATAATTCCGAAAAAAGTACCTTGGCGACCGCTTTTAGTTGCCAAAAGAAAAAGGACTGCGCCAAGTGCACTCCCCCCCCCCATACTACACTTTAACCATGTGAAATATTCGGAAAAACACAAATCATCGATCAAATTAAATGGCAATGTAATTTCATTTTCATAAAAAGACGATTTTAACCTGTAAAGTTGCTGTTCACTAATACAACATCAGCCATGCCTGTCGTTTTTTCTTCAAACCAATCCAAAGGTAGACGATAAATCCTTTTTAACCAATGCTTTCTTTCGGTTAGAAGTTGATCAGGAAAATGGCAATAAAATACCACTTTTGCTCCTTTACATTTCAGAAAAGGTATACAAGCCGATACTTGATCAACAATGTACAAATCTGGTTGATACTTACAGAAAAATACGAGATATATAGCAGCATAAATCATTCGTATATACGCACAAAGAGCTATGAATCTACCGAGAATTGTTCTTGGTAACCAATTCCCGATTACTACAGTTTCTAATGATCCATCCCTAGTTTCGCTGAAACAGTGTTGTGGATCATAATGATTTGTATAAATGCGAATTTCATGGCCTTTAGATTTTAATGCAAGAGCCGCATCAACAATGAGTCGTTCAGCCCCGCCGATTCCGAGATCTGGATGTAAAAACACAATTTTCATTTTATTGAATTTCCACAAATTTTTCTCATAAATTTTAGGAAGAAAAAAACACTCTGTGTAACTTAGGTCCACAGAAATGAGTTTTATAATGATTAATTAGGATCCATACAAAATTTAGTATAAAATGCTATTGTCTTCGAATGTAATAATTTAAATGACGTCTCCTTAAACATAAACAAAACATATGGTGTTGCCACTGATCAACTTCATGAAAAGAAATTGCTCTTGGGGAAAAAAAACAGCTGCATTTTTTCAAATGCATTCAAAAATTTCAAATTTATTTTTCTCTTTTGAATTTTCTTCATTATAATAACTTCTGAAATACTTTAATGATAATGTTATTTTTTATTTATAATGACAAAATGTACTAATAATTTATTAATACCTCAGATTCCTTTACACACTGTATCTCTAACTGGGCACTTTGTTTACGTGCGTGATTTCATTTCATTTTGCAAAGTGATATCGTAAAGTGATTTGTATTTGTTGCATTCATGAGTGACGTCACGGGAACTCTACTCTTTACGAATCCAGCACAGTTGAATTCTTTTTCATCAGTAGTGGAAGTACGAACATTGTGGAGCTTCATATGTGAAACATTGTGCAATAATAAATTGTCTTACAAGAATGGGGAAAAGTAATAAATCCAACCGAACGAAAGGAAACACTAGAGTAAATAATATCTTTAATACTCCATTATAAATTGATACGTTTATTGACATGAAAAAATATTTTTTAAATACATCAGGATTGGGAGTTGCTACATATGGAATATCTTTTTTTTGTATATACATATAATTTTTTCTAAATAAGTATTTACAGTGATGAATTTTATTTCAAAAACAAACGTTCTATCATGATATTTTGTGTATTGAAAAATTGGGGGTGGAGAATTATTTTAATCTGAGAAACTGCATAACAGTTTTAAAAATAAAGTTGTTTAAATTATTTAATTGTCTGATATATCCGAATTCATGTTCTTTTTGTTTGTTTCATTAAGTCCAGTGTAGTAAATGCACATCATAATTTTGAGAGAATGAAATGAGGAATTTTATATGCATCAAAATTGTTCTTGATTATTAGTTGTTACAAAATGAATGTTTGAGATTTATTAAAATTTTAATCATACTAATTATGAAGTTAAAATTTTGTAAATGTTTGGAATGTACCAATTTTCTCATCGAAATTCTCGTGAATTGGAAAGACTACACTTAATGATTGAGGCCACAGGTTTTCTACTTAAGTGTGTACTTAGCTCAAATGTTGCTTCTAGATACAGCATTATGGTTTAAAATGTAGAATAGGGAGCCTTTAGGATTCCATGATGTTTATCTAGATGCCGGAATTAATTCGGCTCATTACTCTCGAAATACCTATCGCTATGTTTAGGTAGTATGGCGGTTGATTCTGGTTGAAAAAAAAATGGCTTCGCCAAAGGGCCCTGTATTCCGCATGTTAACCATTGTTTCAAATATAATGCACCAGGTGAAGTATGAGAATAAAGAAATTTGGTACTTACGAAAGTATCACCGCAGCTAAATTCACGCCAGATAAGTTGTCATTTTCTAATCAAATCTTACTGATTGTCTTTCCAAATGAAACGCATGAATAAGAATCATTTTTGCTGTTATGATATGCACAACTCGCATGGTGTAAATTTTGTTGTGATGTTAATACGTAGGTACCAGAAATCTTATGTATTTTTGTTTGGTATGTATGTGTTATACCATCGGCCAATTTTACTAGACTAAAAGATGTTGCCAAATGTCAATTTTGGAGAGCCATTCCTGTTCATTTTCTAACAATAATGACAGCATTTGATGTATTTTGATTCGATGAAATAGATCAACATTACACAATGCATATAAACCTTTTCTTTCTATAAAACCTTTATGTTATATGTATCAGTATTTGACAATTTAACTGCAAATGAACAGATTATAAGAATGATTATTTATTAATATTATTAATCACTAAATAACACCTAAAATAACTCATTTTATCGGGAAAAAAAGTTGCTATTTACAGTTTCTGAAAAATATTCAAGCCATTCTTTAATTAAGGGTTATCACATTTAGGGAAGTGTATGTTTGATGATAATTTATGTCCAAAAAGCTCAGTGAGCTTGTAAAAACCATCCATAATAAATACTGATATTATTTCTCAGTTATTAGAAAATGAAATTTTATTAAATTCTTATTTTTTTTTATATTTGCTATGCAGATTATTAATGTCTTTGTTTTTATATTCTGATATCATGTTTCCTCAGTCTCAAGTATTGTTATAGCAACGACAGATATGAATTCTAAAAATGTATTTTAATGATGAAAATATATGTGTATGTATAATTAATTTAGAAAGGAATTTAATACATGTAATTATGTATTTATTTATTTAAACTGTATTCAAATTTTACAAATTTGAAGATTAGCCCCAGTTTAAAAAATTTTCACCCTGAAAAAAATTTGCAAAATACTGCCAGAGCTCCCTGGTCTCTTAAAATAGAAATTCTTACCTTAGCCTTAAGTTTAAAGATGAAATGAAAAGTGGGCATTTCTTCTTTTCCCTCATAATTGGATTGTAATTATAACTAAAAATGTTAAAATCTGGTGAAATTGTCTACTTTTAATGGAAAGCATTAAAATCTAATTTGAATCTATATTAGATAGAGATAAACATTCAAGTTATATAAATGTCAAGAAAAAAATTAATGAAATATAAACCCAGATAAAAAGATATTGAAGAAAAATATCATTTACTTAAAATCACGAGAAGTATAAAAATTCTATGATAATTTTATTAACCAATTGCTATTGATTGACTAAAGTAATGGGTTAAAAATATCTAGAACCCCCCCCCCCCCAATCCAAGATTTGATAAATTCAATTTTACCGAGAAAATTATAAAAAAACTACTTATTATAACATAAATTTGAATTTAAATAATATTAAAAGTCATTTTAATATAAATTTTCCTTCAGTTTTAAAAACCAATAGTTGTTTGATCTGTCTCAATATCAAAAGAGGAATTTTGTTAATAGAAGAAAGAATATTAAGTAATTAAAGGAATGTTCTTTAACCCCTTAAATGCCACTGGCATATGTATCCGTTTTGCTCAATGGGTGCGTTGCGTACCCCAGAGTATTTATCCGTCCTTCCAAAGAATGATTCTTTTCTTTACACTGCTGTCAGTAGAATTATTCCAAAGGCTTTGGATTCAATAAAATGACCTTGACAGTGTCTGTGAAGAGAACTTATTTCAAAGGAAAATTTGCTTATTTGTGCCATTTCTTTCCCCTTCAATATACCGCATTTGCGCACCTATGTGAACATAGTGACACTGGAAAGTCAATAATGGTACTTTTAATTGGCAATTATGGGGTTGAAGTATTAATACTTGAGTCACAGAACTTTCTTAACATTAATTTTATTGATTAAACTACAATTTTTGTGTAAAAATCTGTAATCTGCTTTTGAATTATTTAATATACATTAATTATTTTGAATCGAATAATTGCATTTACCTCACAAATCATTCAATTTTATGTTATTTCATCTATATTATTTTGTTGATGGGTGTTTTTTTACATAAAGTTAATGCAAGACCTTTAGGTTCATTTCCGAGTCTTACGAAAAAGTAACTGATGTCCTCATAAAAATTCTGTTGATATTCAGTGGTACATAATATTTGTTTTTATCTTCCTTTCATCCAGCTGTTATCACCAAATGTATGAGAGCCTGAACTAAACGTGAAGCACATTTTCAGGCAGAAAAATGTCTCAATTTTCATGAAAACTTATAACGTTGTAATTCATACATCTGTATAGAATTTTTTAAAATTTTCAAATATTCCATAAATAATTAATTTTATCTTTTAACAGGTAAAGGAATATCTCATTTAACATTACGGTCTAGGAGAAAAGTGTGAAACACATTTTCTATCAGAAAAAAACGGGTCTACTAAAAAAAAAAATTAATAGTGTGATGAAATATATCTCTCTCTATGGGATAGTGAAGCCTGGATATAGTATTAGTTTTGGAATACTTTTTTTATCTAAAAAATTCTTCCATATCTGGACCCTGTTCTTTAGTGTTACACCAAAGACAACTTTAATGTTTCTCAATGGTTTGTTATAATTATAGATAATTATCTAAAACTAAACTCAGTGGTGCAACAGCCCATGAGGGTCAAGGTCTAATGTGCCCATCTCAGTATACATGACCATTGGGCGTTGAGGTGCATGAGCAGATGTCCCGATCAGGTGGTCACTCTGAAGCGAGCTTGCAAGCTTGGTACTCATTTATTGACCCATCAGATGAATGAAAGGCTGAGTTGACATAGCCCAGCATGAAGATAGAACCCCAGACCTGTGGTGGGGAAGCGCACTACGCTACCACTCGGCCAGAAGGAAATATTTTGTTTTAATTATTTTATGAAAATAAAATCCGTAATATATATATATTCCTGCTTGTTTTTCTTTTTGATATGATTGCTTCTTTCTAGGAATTTAAGCTATCATAAAATACTCATAGATGAAATGAAATTGAAAATAATTTAAATATAACTACAACTTAATTTATTACTTTTATCTTGTGATCAACTCTTATCTTTTACAGGTCAGTAAAAATTATACCTATAATAAAGAATGTAATGAATTGATTCCTAGCATTATTATTTTTTTGTTTATCTTATAAATAGCTTATATATATAGTTTGACTGATAATTTAAAACTTAGTTTGATGTCATAGAAAAAAGTTATGTTTTAGAATTAATTTTTCATTATTCTTTGTTTTAATGAATCAGTTTTATATTAATATTTTATTTATTAATAAAAATCTGTGAAATGTGATGATAGTAATATATTTTCTTCATTTCAGCCCTCAAGTAGTGATCATAGTGCACAACTTCTTGGTGTAAATGCTCGAGCTCTTTCTGGATTCATCGGTTTTGATGCCCTTAATAAAGATGCCCCAAGCTATGTTCCAGTCACTGGCCAACATTTGGCGGATACTGCTGATAACACAGTGGATTCGAATTTTAGAATGGTCATGAGGAAAATGATCAAAAGAGATGCAGTGACTAGACTAAAAGTATGCTATTGTTGATCGCTTCTTTGAATTTACTTATTAAAATAGAGAAATAAATTACAATATATAAGAAACAAGATGATGCGAGATAATAGTTATATCCTTACTTATTAGATTTTTTAATGGTTTGGTCAAATTAACATCACTTTTGGGCTGTGGCTATCTGTGTTGGCATTCATAATATTGTTCAATAGTTATATGTCTCTTGAGTTAGTATGTACTCTTTCGATTTATACCCTTTCACATAAAGACTTTAAGGTATAATTAACTTTCACATGTAACGAATCTTTTCTACTTTGCTAATCCAGCAGCATCAACTACAAAGCTCACACTCTTAAGCTTGTATGAACTATCATATAGTCTATGTCCTTTCCAAAGTACAGTAATACCTAGACTTACACGATTTTCAAATCTTGTCAATTTGTCTTTTGTTTGGAGGGGATAGTAAAATTGGTAATAGGATTGAAGAAGGCACAATCAATCTTGCCAGGCAAATAAATTGAAAGGGGAAAGTGATGACATTAAAGAACTACTGGATTCCCACAATCAGGAGCTGACAATAAATGA
>BMAV01014763.1:31166-121737 GCA_019973955.1 Trichonephila inaurata madagascariensis
TTTGTAACTCTATTGCCAGTAATTGTAATGTAATCTTCATTTGAATCAGTTGTGCATTTAAAAAATATATGTTGATTGCTTAATTTAGTACTTGCTATTAGAAAGGTATATTAACTTAACTCAGTGGCACAACAGCCCCTGAGATGCAAGAGCAGATGTTCCATTCAGGTGGTCAGTCTGACGCGATACCCCCAGTGTTAAGTTCATAAGCAAGCTTGGTACTCATTTACGACCCTCTGAAGGTATGAAAGGCTAAGTCAACCTTGTCCAGTCCGAGGTTTGAACCTCGGACCTGTGGTGTGGAAGCATGATGCACTAACCACTTAGCCACTGGGTTTCTAAGGTATATTAAGCTAATTGAAATTCAGAAGTGTAAAAAATATTTCTTAGCATAATTTGTAAGGAAACTGACATTCCTATTTCTCTAAACCATAATTGTTGTTTTTTAATAAATTAACATCATTTCTAAATTTTATGGTTGAAGCTATTATGCAATTTTATCTCAAAAATATATCCAAGAACTTTTTTTCAGATTTAACTAAATATTCTTGATTATAATTCATGTTCCTCCTTATTTATTAAAATCAGTATTGAGGTTTTGTTTAAAGTTGCAGCACTATGCTTAATAGTGGAAGGTAAAACTGTCCAGATAGCACTACTCAATTCAATTATTATTCATTGTATTGAAAGTATTAGTAATGTGGTACTTACATTTTATACCATTTACCAATTTCTTCAAATCAAAGGACCTTTGTCAAATGCTGTAAAATGCTGCTAATGGTGGAAAATTGTTCTTTCACCTAGAACAGAAAAAATATAATTACAGCATTTAGTAAAGTCTTTTGAATTGCTGATGTCATTTTATTTGATGAAATTGTTTGACTGTGTATTACGTAAGTATCATTAATAATGTTAGTCTAAATCTTGTGATTTTTAATAAATTCTTATTAAAAACTTTTAGAAAACTATTTTTTTTTTCTCTTGAAATTTTTACTTAATAATTTCTTATGTAAGTACAGAATTCCATTTTAAATTCAATATGTCATTGTACAGGGCAAAACAAAAAGTTATGAGTTAGAAAATATTTAGATTGTAAGATCTATTGAATCTTCAGACTTTTTGAATTCTTAATTTTGTATGTTAAATTTATTGGTGATATGAAATATTGTGTAACTACTCTTGGTGATTATTTAAATGTTACATATAACAAAGATTTTAATTATGAATATTTTTTCTGATAATTTTTGTGTGATTTAAATATACTTTTTTGCATATTAGTAAAGTTAATCACAAATTAGTTGGACTGTTTTGTTACCACATTGCCAGAGGAAATATAAATCATCCTTAAAAACTTAAGTTTTGTTGGATGTAAATTTGTAATGCTACATTAAATTTGAAATTTTCTCTTTTATTGAAAAAAATTATTTTTCTTTTTAGGCTGTACAAGAATTTGGAGAATATTGCCTTGAAAAGGAAGAAAATGTGGTGCAAAATGTGTTACCTTTTTGGCCTAGATTGTTCAATAAATTGGCATTGGTAAGTAAATTTTCTACAATGTTCCTTTTAA
Organism: Trichonephila inaurata madagascariensis; assembly: GCA_019973955.1. Lineage (NCBI taxonomy): Eukaryota > Metazoa > Arthropoda > Arachnida > Araneae > Nephilidae > Trichonephila > Trichonephila inaurata. The sequence goes on from BMAV01014763.1 coordinate 32,734, forward strand.
TTATAACAATAGTGTTTTCTCTTTCCCCCTTATTTAATAGATACTTTCAGTGTCAATTTAAGTTCATTTTGGGCCCCGGGTGCTGAAGATCTACAGGCCAACCTCCTTGGCACTGGGGAATCAAAATTTATATCCAGAAAGTCTAGTTATATCCAGCTTATCCGAGCCCCTGTGCACCTGCCTCAAGCACCCAATGGGTAAACTGGCACTGAGTACTTTCCATGTCCTTTCCAAATACATGATTATATTCAAGTGTCTGTTTTATTTTTGTAACATTTCTTTTTGGGAACATAACTTCTTTTTGTGTTAAATATTATCTGGACTTTTCAGTTACAAAATTGCTTTAATCCTTATGTGAAACATCACAATTTTAATATTACACTTCACTCATACGTTATCCATACCTTTGTGATAAAATATTCACCTCTTTTGATTTTAGACTAATAGCCCTATGTACTAACCTGTGCATTAAAAATTTTTAAAAGTTTCTAGAAACATTTCAAAACAATCTTTAATAAATTGCAATATGTATGTAATTATTGTAAGCAGATGTATTCAGAAATGCTATGCACATGAATACATACAAGGTGGCTCTACAGCCATGGGACAAACTTTGAGAAGTCACATCTTACTAAAATATACATTTTATGCATATATATATATAAGAGTATGTGGTCAGAAGTGATGTGCTGAGGCTCAAATACAAAAAAAAATATAAAATTATAAAAAAAAAAAAAGTTTTTTTAAAGCATTTTTGCAAAGTGCTTGTTTGCAGCAATGTTCTACAGTACATGCTTAAAATTTCAAATGCCAACTAAGCAACTGTAGTATAAACTAAGCTGGGATTTGTTGTCAATGCTATGGGTAGAGGACAGTAATGAATCTAGCCATCTGTGATATGATGCATCTTTGGGAAAATGTAATTTATAATTGTGTTTAATCAATGAAAGGAGATTTCCCTGTGAAAAGGCAGACATGCACCTTATGTACTGTGCTCAGGGATTGCAATACCGGGATACCTAATACCGGTATTTTGAGCCATTTCTGCAATTTTGTAATACCGAAATTCACAAGCTTAAATACCGGTTTTTTGGTATTTACTAGAAATTTTATTTAAATTGTCTCCAGTATATGTTAAGGGATCACCAACCTAGCAAAACAGTATACATTTTTGTTTATATGTCTCCCTAACGGGAGAAATCAATTAGAAAGTGAATATAAAGTTGCATCATACAATTAAGTGATAAAATATGTGAATTATCCAAGAATGCAGGCCAAAACTATTCTATTACAGCTCAGAGTGATACTGCACAGGATTCGTAGTCTGATATTCGTATCTGTGAAAACAAGTTTGTAGTTGTGAAGAAAGTGTGTAATATTTCACACATAATTTTTTAAATTAAGAAGTTTGTTATTCACATTGTACTCTCATATCATACTTGTATTTACATATCATCATGATTTTATAAATGAAAATGGGAAAGAAGAAAAAGACTAACCAATTAAAATTTGATCAAGTTTATAGTTAATTTTCTTAAAATTTTTTACCCACAAACCGTATTTACATTCAGAAAAATTTGGTACAGTTATCACAGATGATTATAACACTAATGTCTATAGTGAAAAGGAATTGTCTCTTGAACAAAGTTAGAAATAGCGATAACTATAAAAAAATTTCAATAAACCAAAATGCAATTAAGAGAAATCAGCTACATCCAAAACCATCCGATGAGAAATTTAAAGGTAAATACTTGGAAAAAGTATATCACATATTGCTAACAATACCACTAACTAGCGTAGATACCGAAAGAGTTTTTGACAGCTGGTAATTTTTGCACATAATTACATTCCAGACCTAATGACAGTACAATTTATGCATTATGTTTTTTTTAAGTTCACATTTCAAAAATTTAAAATAGTACCACAGATTGAATAGTGATATTTACAATTTTTGTGATTTAAATAAATAAGATGCTCCCTTACTTTTCTGTGATTCTTTATTAACAGTTATAATTTATCAGTTAAAAATTATTTTTTGTGTTATTTACACTCTAATAAAACTGACAAATAAAACAAAGAAATGCCTGTGTTTTTCTAAAATTTCTCATACCGGTATTAAAACCTGTATCCCGGTATTAAGATCTAAAAAATACCGAATACCGGTATTGAACTTTTGGTCCGATATTGCAATCCCTAACTGTGCTGCTAATGCAAAAATAGAGCAGTTTTACATCTGTATCAAAAACATTTTACAAGCAGGAATATGCTCAATCACAAATTACATTTACATCGGCAACTTTGCGAAAATCATTTATCCATCACCAATTCTGATGGCAGAACAAGAACTACATGTCTTCCAAATATGGAAAAAACCATCTTGAGTATTGTAGATGAAACATTCCATACAAATAAGAATTATTACTCATAGTATATATGATTCAGTCTACCATTTGGATAATCTTAATTAAAAAATGTCTAGAAATATATATTCCATTTGGAGAGTCCAAGCAGTGCAATCAAGTTATTACTTTTGTCTTATAGAATTCTGCTAATAATTCTTGCAATTGTGTGTTGCAGGTGGATTTGTCTAGTTATGTGCTATTCACAGAGATGAGATAACTTTTACACAGAAGGTGTTTTCAGTGTGTAAAATATTTGTGTTAATAACTGAAAGCTCAAATGCTACATCCCAAATATTATTCCAAAAACGCTGTTATATAAATGTTTAGACAACTATTGTGAACTATTTCCTCTATGGCCCAGCTCACTGGCTTTTATTATTGTATTTTTTTAAAAGAGGTTTTGGCAGAATTACTGCTAGTTGTTCTGAGTATCATTTGTAACCAAATGTAGTTTCAGCATGATAATGTACTATTTCATTTCAAACTGACTGTATGTGTCAGTTTTGAAGCATAATAAATTGAATGTGAAGGACCATTCTGATAGGTATTCCATTTGTCAAATTTGATTACTTCTCTTGGAAGCATCTGAAAGCCATCATTTTTTAGACTCCAGTTGAGGACTTTATTGCTAAAATATCCATTATTGCAGCAAGTTTGCAAAAAATATCTGGCATCTTTGGAACTGTATGTAAATCTCTTCCATACTATCAAGGATATTTTATTGTAGGTGGTTAGTCATCAGTATTTATTCTAAACACTTCTACAAAGAAGCAATTTGTAATGATACTGTAATTCAGGAGTGTCAAACTCGTGACCTGCAATGTACATTTTTGCGACCCGGCCAATATATTGGCACACAATAATATATAATAAAACAACAAACCGGGGCAAACTGAAAATAAAATAGGTTGAATTCGCTTAATTTTTTTTTTATACTCTTTTTTTTGTTTTTGCTATTAAACAAAATGCATACATTTATTTTTGAATATATTTTTTTAACATTAAAAACATTGCGGCCCTCAACTTAATATAAAATAGGTTTTGCAACCTGTAATATCATACGAGTTTGACATGCCTTCTGTAAGTAAACAATCTTTTCTTTTAGTGTCTTTCCCCCCTCTCAATGTGACTACACATTTCTATTTAAAATGCAATATATATTTTAGGAAGCTGTAGCATTATTTTTGATAGTTTGTGCCATGACTGTAGAATCATCTCGTATATGCATAATTCACTGTTGAAGAAGTTCTTGTTATTTTTATAAGATAACATTTTTTTAACACTTAATAACTAGCTTTTTTCAGATCTAGAATGAGTCTGGCATATGTTAATATTTACACTTGATGATAGATTTATTCTTGCTAATCATTTACATTTTACTAAGATATTGATGTAATGTGAATGTATTCAATAATTAAAACTTCATTTAAGTTTTATGACAAGAATCTGAATTTGCATTGCATTTTCTATGGTTTTTAGCTTTTTTGTCTTTGTTATTTAAACCAAATCAATTTTTTGTGTTAAATATTCACCAAACATTTTTAAGGGTGTACAGTTATTTAAGTATTTGCAAACTAATGGTTAAATCTGGGGTTGTTTTTGTTTGTTTTTTTACCAACATTATTTTTACTAGCACTTTGAATACTTATTGCTATTGTTCTTAAATAGTTGTGGAGAAATACTGAAGTTCAAATTTGCTAATCATATGAATACTTTCCATTTTAAAATTTATTTAATTAGAATCCTTTGATTTTGAAAGAGCTTTATTACAGCAATTTTTTTAAATAAGAGGTTCTTTTTCAAGACTTAATTAATTTTCAGAATTAATTGAAGTACTTTTTGAGATCATATAATACTTATTTTCTATAAATGAATGATTTAAAACACTATTATGTAGTAGTTGTGTATTTTATCTATCATATCCTTAGTGTTTTTAAACTTTTTCTAGCATTTAATTTTTTTTTTAAAAAAAATTTCTTTAAATTGGGTTATTACATTGGATTTTTTTTTCAGAAAATAGTATCTTATTTTGTGAGAGAATTATATATATATTGGTTAAAAGCAACTCGCATACTCATCATAAAATCTCCAAATCTATTACTCCTACAAATTTGAAATTTAGTTGGTATGTTTTTCTTATTGAAAAGAAAACTGAATATATATATATAGGTTTTGCAGAAATCATCTCCCACAATGGTGAAAATGATACTTATTTATTTGATTTAAACCTGGGAAATACTATAACTCAGTTATAATTATTTGACTTAGCATTTTTATTTGCTCTTTCTTTCGAGTTTAGTATCACTGAAGATCTGCCCTGGAGAGGATGCTGATGCACATTAAATACATCGAGGCTCACACAAGCATCCTTTCATTGGTGTGGTCGGAAAGTCAGGAGAGGGGAGTGCCAGCTCAGGTGTCACCCTTGTCACTTACTTGACCATGGTTTAAAATTATGAGGTCCTTTGGCAAAAGTCCTCAAGTACCTAAATGGTGTGATGTTAATATTCACTCACTCGTTTGCTCTTTCTTTTCCTCGATTTTTTTTCTGTGCACTTAAAATTAATCAAAATAATATTTAAATTTTGACCTCATTAAAAATCTATTTATCCTTCCATCTTGATTGTTGGTTTTATCAGTTCACCCTTACAAAGAATGGGTGTACCTGGTAGCATATATATGTGTATATAAGCTGTTAACTTATATATATATAATTGTGTTAAGATTGTTGATTCATTATTTTTAAAAAGTAAGATTATTATTTCATATTGCAGGACTTTGATCGGCGCATTAGAGAAGCAGCACATCAGGCGAATGGAAAATTGATGTCTAAAGTAAAACGAGAAATTGCCCCATACCTCAGAAACATAATGGGTGTTTGGTTATTAGGACAGTGTGACTTATATGCTCCTGCTGCAAGTGTAGCAAACACAATATTTTGTACAACTTTTCCTACAAATAAACAAGCAGATGCTCTAATGTTCTGTAAAAGTGAAATATTTTCTGTAAGTTCCTTTTTTATTTAAAAAAATAAGTATTATTTCTTGAGCTTAATAAAATAAGCTCTTCTTTTTTTGTTGTAAATAAATAAAATGCTAGCATTTGTGAAAAATTTTAAAGTAAAATTGTTTTAAACTGATGATAGAATTCGCAAAAATTAATAACATGGTTCAAAAGCAATTGTTTTTCTGCATTAAATTTATATATGAATAATTTCCTTAGGATTGCCATACTTTAAGCTTTATAAACATAGAATTTTTATTTTATTTATGAAAAATATTGTGTTATTTTTTTTAAAATAATTTCCTATTGTATAGATTGGTTTTTTTTGTTGTTTTGTTAATTATTTACATATTAGTTCTTTTTGTATCAAAAACAGACATTTTTTTTTATTACCTCATATAAGCAAGGTAAAGAAACTGATGTTTGTTTAAAGATAAAGCTCTTATTTCTGAAAAAAAAATTTTGACAAATACTAAAGGTAAAAATTTATATTTTAGGCTGATACAAGGTATTTTTCTCTGCCTGTATTTATCAGTTATAAAATAAAATATTTTAACATCAATGTATATTAATAATATTTTTCTTTTTTTCAGTTTTTCAAGGATAATTTATTTGAACAAACTGCTAAAACAATGAGTGATCCCAAGTAAATAGATTTTATTCTTTTTCAAAAATTGTATTTAACTTACTGACATTTTAGACTTTTTTTAAAAAAAGAAATAGGATAAAATTCCTTATGTATACCATTTTTGGAGTAATTATACATATGTTGATTCTTATTCTCAAATCTTTCTTTTGTATCATATTTTAAATTTTATTTTCTAGTTTTTTAGCTTAAATTTTTATTGAATTTCTCATCTGAAGGCTGTCTTTGCTTAATGTTAAAGAATAAGACCTGAATTCACACAGGATATTCTTTTGAATACAAAAGTCCTCCAACATTAACATTACATTCTGGCTTTGCTATGCTTATAGAAAAGCATTTATTTTACCATGCTGCTCGTTTTTATCTAAATTAAGACGTTTTTTCTTGTACAAAATATATTTCATATTTTTCTCCTGAACCATAATGAGAAATAAGTTCTCCCAATATATGTTAAAAAGAAAAATTAATTATTTATGGAACATTTTGAAATTTTAAAATGCTATACTATAGAAAAATGTATAAATTGCAATGTTGCAAGTTTATCAAAATTGAGTCATTTTTCTGTCTGAAAATGTGCTTCACGTTTAGTTCAGGCCCTCCTATATTTGGCAAAAATAGTCTTAATTGTATTTGATATAAAATATGCTTTCAAGTAGTTGGCTTAGTTTTTAAGTTTCTTATTTCATCCTCTGTTCAGCTGCATAATGAATATAATGTGCAATCATTGTTACCTTCACATTAGAAGCATTAAAAATTAAACATCACAACAGCCTAATCTTGAATTGTTTAATCTGTATATATTAAAAGGATATAAGAAATATATGTGTGGTGCCGTTGGTTGAATTCGAATAACAGCCAGAGATGGAGATAGTACATATATTTATATCTAGAAAATAAATATTTACTGTTAATGTTTACACTTAAAAGTAGTAATGTGGTTAAATGAAAATTACACCTTTGAAGGTGCTGCGGATTGATGTGGACAAGACCTTGCATCTGCCCATTGCGCTTTCTGTTACAGAATGTCCCGGTACGGGGTTCAAAACTTTCAGTTGGGTAGGAAGGCGGGAAAGTATGTCGCACTCAGTTACAGTTAAGTGAGGAGTGTAGGAAACAATATGTATTTGAATGTTCCTTTAATTTTTTTTTATTTCTGATATAGGTAATTAAATTTTATTGTTTTGTTTTTAACTAGTTATTTGTCTTACTGATTGTCAAAATACAATGCCATCCTATAATATGGTCATCCTAATCATGGTCAAAATTTGAGTTATATGTACATCACAAATGATTTGCATTGTTTTGTAAAAGCAAAAGTATTAAATATTGCTAAATTTTTACTAAAGAGATCTAAATTTATATTTTTGTCTGTTTTCTTAAACTCGTTTATGGCTTTTACCAGTCTGCATTAAAAATATATATACTAGATCCTTCCTTCCATATTTTAGAAATTACGATATTTTTCACACTCTAATGGGTTTATATAACGACATTAGAATTAAAACAGAAATTTGATACACATCTTATTTATTCTCTTCCAAACAAGCATGTGTTTTTTTGTACTTCCAAATCTTGTGGTAAGTGAAGCTGTATCTTGAATTAATGTGCTGAAGTAATTTTAAAGTATCTGAGATTCTATTCTAGACGCAAATATTACAATTCTAAATTAATTATTTTTTTTACTAAGCTTTTCATTTATTCATTTTAATTTTATCTTCATGCAATGTGAAAAACATTTTGTTTGAATAGAATTTTAATTTATATGGAGAGGGCTTTTATTTATTAGAATTTTTCTTTTAATTTTATAGTGTATGTTTTTTTACATACATTGAATAAAAATATGAATATCACAAAATTTAGTCTTGAATGAGAAACTAATTTTCTCTCTATATATATTATTATTTATTCTACAATTGTACTTATTTCAATGATGCAACAGTTTTAATTCTCCTCTTTACTGTTGCTCATACACTATTTATTAGCAGTAGTTAATTTTTTGTAGTCTTTAGGCAAGAGTTTCATGTTCTCTGAAGAAAGGGAAGAGTTATAAAATGCTTTAAATTTCTGTAAAAATGCAAACTTCTTTCTAGGGAATAAGGAAATTTTTTTTCTCAATATGCACTCAAATACTGATTAATGAAATGTGTCAATTTTTTAAATCTTAAAACCTGAATTTAAAAAATTGTTAATTTTTCTCCCATAGTGTAGCCACTCCAGAGGACATAGAAAACAAATATATATTAGTGATATCTGGTACACTGCAAGCATTAAGACTTTTCCTTATGATTGTAAAACAGAAAGAACTTACCGAAGTGCATGATTATTTTCATTCCATAATTGCTGAAAACAAATTTTGGAAGTTGGCCAAAAGTAAAGAAGCTCAAGTAAGAGCCTTTTTTTTTTTTTAAATTAATTATCTATCCTAAGAAAGAATATGTGTTTGTGTATGCACATATAATGTACCACAAAATCAGAAAACCCCAAAGACATGAAATTCAGCATCTGGAAACTATGAGTAATGATTTGTAATTTGCAGAGATCTTTTTCAAGTTAAATTTTAAGTGATTCCATTATAGCTCTGGAAATGTGGTGTTATCGCAACAATGTTTGAGTGTGATAAATATTCTTCATTAGTTTTATTAGAAATTGATGCATTTTTTCCTCAACATGTTTGTATATTGTAATTTTTATTCATCATTATTATTTATTTTGCAGAATTAAATTTGTTTCCCAAATAAATCATTGTAAAAATGTTTTTTTTTTCAGTAGTTTCATTAACAAGACAGTTTGTGTTTTTTGTTATAAACTTTTGATAAAATTCAATGAAAACTAAACCTGTCTTGTGTTTTTCATTAATCCTAAGCTAAATCTTGATTCATCTCTTTTAATTTTTTTTAACTTAATGTTGATACTATAATTTCTTTTTCAGTGTATACCTTTATGCAATTAATGATAGTTTGATCAAAACTAAACCTATTTTATCAGTCTTTTTTTTTTTTTTTGCTTCAATTAACACTACTGTTGTATTTTTCCCCCCAATTTATATTTTGGCTAAATTGTCTAAAATTATTTATATATATATATATACTAGATAGCATTTAACTTCAGTTAATTGGTCCCCCTCCCAAATAAGATTATTTTTAGTCCACAACTTTTTTGCTGTCTAATTTCATTAAACAAATGTTGCCATATTAGATAGAAGTCCAATACAAAAAAGCAATTGGGAGCCATTTTTATACCCTTGCTAAAGATGCGGACTAAATTAGAGTTTTATCAAGAACTGTTTATTATATAGTCTCATCAAAGCTAGAGTTGTTTTATACATTTGATATTTTTTTTACTGAAGCTAATGTTACAATTTGTTTTTCAAGTTAGAATGCTTCATATTTAGTGATTAATGATGACTATTTTATGAGCTACACTTATATCGTGATTTTTAGTATTGAATGTTAAATGTTTGGATACATATATGGTTTATTTAGTTATGCGCATCTCACCAAGGAATTTATTCCTTCTATTCAGAACCGTTTAAAGGCTAAGCACTTTCAACCTTATTTTAAACTTACCCAGTTTCTAACTGGGCATGGAAACTTTAAAGCCTATTTAAAGCGCTTCAATTTGTCGCCTACTGATCAGTGTTCTTGCTCCAGTGACGCAGTCCAGAATGCCAAGCATCTGATTCTTGCTTGTACTAAATTCGCTTCGGAAAGACGTACACTCATGAATTGCCTACAAAAGAACAATATAGTGTGGCCTCCTCCTTTCTGTGCCTTTGTTCAAAGCAAATCATCTTTCACATCGTTTTGTGCATACATTAATTGCATTTATTACTGTATTATTTAGATTGTAAATTTTGCGTGTTTGTAAACATTTTCTGTACATGAATATATATGTGTGTGTATATGTATATATGTGTGTGTTTATATATATATATGCCTATGTATGTATGTATGCTTTATGTATTTGTATTTTGAAAATTTTTTGTGATCATATTTTCTTATATTCCTCATTGTATAGTTTTAATTTTTGATTATCTCCGTTCACATGTGAGCAATCTTGTATTTTTTTTCTGTATTTCTTGTATCTGTATTCACTTTTTTTCCCCTCTTTTGGTTCCCATTTGTGAATATTTCCTTCTACATGTAATTTCCAATCACTATTATTTGAGTATTGACTTACGTTTGTAAGCCTTGTGTTATACTTGTCGGCACACAAAGAGTCTACCTAGAGTCTCAAAAAAAAAAAATATTAATAAAAAGAAGAGTTTTTAAAGAGATCCAGACAAAAAATAATTACGAAAAATCGGAAAGATCATTCACTTCGCCACCAGTAACACGCCACTAGTGAACATAGTGCAAAGATGGAAAAATCTAGTTGTACAGTATTCAGTACATTGAAACTGTGGGTCATAACGATTTGCGCTATGAAGCAAGTTTTTCAAAATATGCTGTAAATTTAAAGCTTTATAGAATTACAATTCATGCTCTTTTTGAGAAATCTAATTATGTAAATAGATTAACTTTGGAACATGCTAATTGGCCAATTTTTAAAAATGCATTGAAACTTGTTAATTTTTTACTCCTCTTTAATTTAGATAGTATTATCCAAAAATCCATCAATCCAAACAATTTGGAAACTTTTAACTCCTTATTTTAAATGGTATTATCCAAAAATCCATCAATCCAAACAACATGGAATTTATACAGTATTCAGAGTGTTAGCAGTTCATTTTATTTTCTCCTAGAAAAAAAAAGAGGGTGTTGTTTAAATTAAGAGATATCATATAAACTTTTAAATACACAATCATAGTAAATTTTCCTATTTCTTTCTTACTTAAGGGAAGAGGGGGTATGTACATTCATCGCACGATATTGTGATCTATTTTTAGAAAGCTTTGTACCTATTTATTTGCTCTTTGTAGCAGATATATTATCCCTTTTCAATTGAATTCTCATGTAAATGTGTCATTTCAAAAACTCACTGAAAATTTAGAGGGTTATTAAAGGGGGCTCATAATTTTAAAAAATATATTTTTGAATATGTTGTCTTGCATTGGATTGTGTGGACATGAGCCATCATTAAAAATTTTATATAAAAATAAGAATAAGTTTATTTAAAAAATAAGTTTTTTATTTTAAAAATTCAGCCATGTGTGAAGAATAGACACTACAGCAAATAAGATAAGGCAGCTTTTAGTGGCTTAAAAATTCATTTTTTTTAAAAAGTAAATGCTTATATTTTTTTAACTAATTTATAGTCAATCTTTGGTCACTTGAATTTCTTTTCATACAGCAATTTAAAGAATGTTTTCCATATGGTTAGTATTTACAAATATGTCTCCTGTTTTTATTTTGTTAATATTGTCTCATAATTTTATAATTTCTTTCTTAGCTTTTTGAAAATATTTTTTAAATGAATAATTTTGTATTTTTCAGATTCGTGGTGCTTGGTATGGCTTAATTAGTTCTTTATGCCAACTGAAACCAGATGTTTTTGTAGAAGTAGAGAAGAAACTATCAATTACAGTTTTAAGTAACATATCAGAAAGTGATCCAGTGGTTGCCCCGGCAGTATGGGAATCTGCTTTGCATATAGCTGTTACGTTTGAGGTGGGTTGATCAGTAATCGTAATTTGGCTAGGTGCCAAATAGTTTATAAAATCATTACATTTCTAATGAATACTAGGAAATTTCATTCACTTTCTTCATGCCTGTTTTAAGAAATTTAATTCATAAATTTAAAGAAACCATGCTCTTTAATGTCTAAAATTGTGTCTGTCTGTATTTTGATTGTTAGGAAAATGAAAATATTTTGAGGACAAATTTTTAGATTTGAACATCATTTCTTTGGAGTAGAAGTTAGTTTGTATTCAGTTCTCAGACAATTTAAAATTCACAATTTAGTCTTAAGGAAACTTTTTTTCTTGGGTTAATATCCATATAAAATTTTCAAATATAAAGGGACACTTTTTAAAATTACTTTTTTGTATTCATACTCCAAGATGAGCTCCATATTTCATCTCTTTCACAATTAATTAGCACTCAAATATCAAAAATGAAATTTTCCATTTTCTTGTCATCGTATCCAAAACTCAAATTTTGCTGTTTGACCCCTTAACTGCTGAGGGTGCATATACACACCTTTCCAAATTACAAATCTTTGCATTGTGCTGCTATTTGTAAAACTATTTCAGGGGTTTTAGAATGCAATATAATGACCTTGACAGTGTTTGGAAAGGATTTATTTATGGCCTTTCTTTACTCCAATATACCACTTAGCTATATGTGCCAGTGTATAACGGTGGCACTGGGGAGTAAATCATATTACTTTTCCTCCTCAGATAAAATGTTAATCAAAATATTGATAAAAAGTCAAAGTCCGTATTCATTTATAAAACTGTACAATTTAAAGTATAATAAGTTTCTTTTGATGTGCTGAAAAATCTCACACTTTTTTTATAGCAGATTTTTCTTCTTTTTTTTTTCTCATTTTTACTTAATTTTTAATCATAAATTGTCTGAAATACAAAATTCCCTCTTTTTATAAGATATTAACAAGTGTACTGTCAAATAAAAATAGAACATTTTTAATAATTTTCTATTCTCATTGTCTGAATATCACTGCTAATGAATCAAAAAGGAATCAAATTGTGTTATTAATGGTTTAGTTGACATGCTCAATTAACTTCTAAAACATTCATTATAATTTTTCAGAAATAAGTAGAGAATGCATTATATTGCCTGTGTTCAAATTTCATTAGCTTTAGTTCGGGGGCCATGTACTGAATTATTTGAGCAAATGATTGATCTACAAAACCTTTTAACATTGCAGATTAATAATAAATGAAATTTTTCTGATCATTAAATGTTGTATGATTTATTTAAATATCTTTATTTTTATTAAAATAAAGCTTTTCTAAAAATTATAAGATTAATTCAAAAATGAGGGACTTTTAATATATATTGATTACATACATTTCATTTTTAAGCACTAGATAAGATTAAAAAGGAGCTACAAGATTTAATTGCTTGAAATTTTGTTTTTAAGGATTTTATAATATGAGAAAACCAAATTTTTCTACTAAAATTAACTACTCAAATGAGATATAGGTATCCAAGTATCTGAGCACTTTGAGGTTAAGAATGATAATTCTTAATAGAGGGCAATTACTTTATTTTGTTAAATATCTACTATTTCCATCCAACTAAAAATTAAAACATTTTGTGTTTCAAAAACATTTCAAATTTTTTGCTAATTTCCATATATTTATTTTATAATTTATTTAAAAAATCGAAATTAGCTATGTTTAAACAATTTTAATGTGTTAACTATATATTCTATGCCCTCCCTCCCATCCTTTCTTTCTTATCATATAGTATTAGTGTACTTTATACTTGTTCCAGAGAAAATAGATTTGAATCCTGTCACTAAAGATCAGCTGTGAGGTTGCATTTGAAATTTAGTAAAGCTCAAAATCTTCTCGTTAGTATGGAAATTTGGAGAGTGGGAAGCCAGTTCTGGGATGTTGTCCTTGAACATGGTTCAAAATTACAAGATCTGTTGTCAATAGGCCTCATTTTGCTTTATAGTGTGCCTTAATAAATATTCAATCAACTCAAGATACTCAGCTTCTTAAAATAATTGCCCCAGGTTGCTAAAAAGCTGACAGTACTCATTTAGTATATAAAACCTTGTTATAGTAGTTTCTGAATATCTCTGGATTAAACTTAAATAATGTTTGGAGCATAGGCTATTTAGATTATTCTATTTTTAATTTTGTGAGCTCTTTGTAAGTATTACTTTTTGCTCCAAAAACTGTGAAATAAGTAATAAAATAACATTTCCTTTTAAAAGAATAATATATTTAAGTTTAACTATATATATTTTAAGCACTTCCAGTTGAAAACATTCATTTAATATTGTAAGATATTCGTAAGTCACACAAATTATTCAATCTGTATTCTAATGAATTTGTTTTTTGAAATATAAATTAAAATTGTAACTTTTCCTCCTCATAGAATTGTTGGCAGGGTATAGATATCCACAAAGTAGTTCTTCCTCAGCTGTGGACATTTTTGAAAGAAGGTGGTAAAGGCAATGCGCGTGTTCTTTATCCTTGTTTGTTACCCTTTTTAAATCAGCTTCCAAAAGATATTGTTGAAACGGAAGATTTTCTTTTACAGTTCTTTTCTTGTTTTAAACAAAGGTAATTCATGCATGTCTAGATTTTTTTTCTTATATTTTTTAAGACATTCATTTACATTAACATTTTTTGGCATTCATATTATAATAGAAGCTAAGCTGTCAGAAATTTGTACTTCTAAAGTAAATATGTTAAAACACTGGAAAGCAGAAAGGTTTTTTCCTCCTGCCTTAAATGCCATAGTCATGTGGCTTCAGCTGAACATCATTTAGATTGCATAGACCTCACCAAGAGAGGAAATGTATTGCAATCCATTAATAGTAATTGATTTCTTGAAAGTCAACATATTTATTGATCTCGTTCTGATTGCATCAGGTACTAAGGGATAAAAAAGAGAATTATTTAGTTGACAAAATTCTAAAATCATACCCTTGATATTTTGATATTCTTACTTTGTAAATTATATTCAGTTACTGTGAAAATAGATTATAACTATTGAAATAGATGATATTTACTTATAGTAATATTCTGAATTCTCTTATGGATCTCTCTGTATATATAATTATCTGGTGGGAAGCTAAATATTATGTAAGTGATTGTAAATTTTCACATTTTTCCATTCATTCCGTTAATTTTTTTAAGGAATGTTGAGACTACCTTATGTTGATTATACCTTTACCTCTTGAAATTCCAATAAGCTTAGTATAAAAATGATTAAAAGGAAATTCTACCTTAAGTATTATTTCTATCATTTCATACTGTCTTAAAATTTAAAAAGATGTTTCTGTTGTCATATTAGCTAGATCTAATGCTGAGGGAAATCAATTTATTCCAATGTTTATATTGCATGCCCAAGTGTACAATGTAATGTTGCACACCCAAGTTTGTGTTTTGTCCCTTGCCCAAGTCAATGGATTTTCATGATGCAAAAAATCAACAGTTTCCATGTTGCATAATTATGCAGCTTTTAAAATATCACTTGAATGCTGTTCACTTGGGGGCTCTCAGCAAAATTAAATTCCTTGTACGATTTCACATCCCTCTTAGAAACTGGGCATTAAAATTACTTGCAGCGATTGGTATACCATCTATATGATGCTGCACTAAAAAAGAGGTACCAGTTCCTGGGGAATGTACAAAGCCCTCGTGTAGCTGAACAGTGCAATCAATCAATCAAACCTGGGGAATGTACTAGGTCTGGAATGGTAAAAAAACCAGTCTACAGCCCCATTAAAAACAAAGAAATAAAAATTGTTTACTTAAAGAACAAGATTGTGAATTTTACATAAAAAAATATGATTTTTAGTTTAAGAGTATGTTTTAAAATTTTATGGAATGTTTAAAAAATATTTGTTTTTTATTTTTCTGCTATTTTCAGTTTATTGCTCCAATTTGTGAAGTCATCTGCTATTGAATGTGATGCTATTTTACAAGCATTTTTTGAATGTCTTCAATTCATAAGTTTTGTCCGCTTGGGTAATGAGAAAAAAGGTTCAGAATTGTTACGGAAAGTTTTAACAAATGAGGTAATACAATTTTTTATATTTTGAACTTTATTGTGCATTAAGATTTCCTTAAACAAAAATAATTTTGTCTAAGGTTTTTAAACTCTTGTATATGAACCTCTAGGAAACTACAGCATTTAAGAGAACAATGATGTTCTTACTCTTTGTCAAGTTTCATTTCATAAATGCTTTTGTGAGCAAATAGTGGCCTCTTAATTCACTGGTGCAGAAAATTAAAGTCAAACACAAAATCCATGATAATTGGGAAAGTATTCAGAATTTATTAGTGATATTTGGCTCATGTGTATATTGTTGTGGGAGAAAGCATATAGCAACACAATAATATTAACATTGGAAAGAGGTGAATTATTAATTAAGATACAGGTTATATTAAATATGATCAAATCATGATGCATTTTATCTTGGGAAAAGTCCATCTAATGTTGAATATAGTGATCATGCGCTGCTATACAAGCTTCACTTTGACCTGTCATATTGTTTATAAGGGTATAAAGAAATATGGCAATAAAACTCATTCTCCCCACTAAAGCCATACTAGGAGGGTGATAGCATACAGTGACTCTTCCTAGACTGTTTCAAACTTTTCTATAAGATTGAAATTTAGAGACTTTGCAATTTAGTTTATATGGCAAATATTTTCTTCAAGGAAATCAACAGTTTGAAATTTGTGTGACTTCACGTTATTGTACATAAAAAGAAGTCCAGGGTTGTAGCACCTGAAAAACCTCATAGATTTCAAGGATTTCACCATTATAGAGCACTGTACAGTGAAACTACAGATGTCAAAGACATTCTGTGATGTACAACTGCCCAGTATGAAGCCATCCCAGAAAAGGTTTTCTTATGTCATCAAATTGATCAATTCCCTTTATGTTGGAAATATGATTGCAAGCTCCATATTTTCTCCTGATAGACTTGCCAAAAGTCACTCTGTGTGCTGAATTTCAATTCATCAGTAAAAGGACACCATTCTTGATATGTTCAAAATTAGTGTGTTCAGCTCCATGACAGGCTGTCCTATATGATGTGCTCAGAATGAGACACCATTGGATGCCAAGTGTAAAGTGCCCTCTTTGGTATCTGTATCAGTGGTGCACACAAGGGGGATTCCTAGGAGTCCGGACCCCCCCCCAAAGCCCTTGATTTTTTTCCCGATTGATTATAATTCTAAGTATATATTTATTATTAATGATTAATTTTATTAATTAATGCTAATTATTTATTCAATAATTAGTTTGTAATGTTTTTTGTTCCCCCAAATTGACAAAAACAAAAGGAGTATGGTACAAGAATGGTGGACTTTCGACCATAGACCCCCTTGAAAAATTTCTGTGTGCTCTACTGATCTGTATACTGCAATTGTATAGTACATCTGTATGTTACAACTGTATAAATACACTGCATACTGTTTGCATGAAAGTTTTTTTTTAAAAAAACTCACAGCAACTAGATGATTAAAAAGCTTCTGTAGGTGTTGTCTGCCTATGTGTTCATGCACTTAGGCCAAGTAGCCATTTAGTGTAGGTGTTGTCATTCCTGCTCAGCCTTTGAAGGATTTCCTTGCGATAGTACTAGATGTTTGGAATGGATTCCACAATCTAAATACCATTTTCAACACACAAGTGCTATATGCAATCACTGAGTCACTTTCACTTAAGACTGATCAGGTTCATTGTTTTCCATCTCATTCAATCATCTAAAATTTAGATGATCATAATCATTTAGATTCTAAATGATTATGAGAACTCTCTACAAACAGTCAAATATTTATGCAATATTCGCAACACTGCAAGCAAAATTCCCAGATGCTTAAGTAGTCAAATACCTTATTGTGCTATAAAACTAAGTCTTATATATATATATATATATAAACTCAGTTAATTCCTAACTGAACACTTACATATGACCCATTCCTCAAAATGTATGAATTTTATCAATTTGGCTGGTGTCAAATTTGAATTGCTGTGAAAAACATGTTTGTGATTACTGTATTTTATTAATTTTAATTATTCTTATTTTGCCATAATTCAGCAGTTTTTGTGTGCCATAAAATCCAGCATATAACATGTACTTTTATCACAAAAAGATCCAAGTTTACTGGCGCACATTATACGACTGTTGTAAAAACAGTAACTTCAAACATAAGAAAAAATTAGACTTCTACTTAGATCAGAATATTTTTTTTATCACGTATTTAATGAATTTATAAAGTTGTAGTTCTAGAAGTGTACTATTTTTTCAAAATCTTGGGATAATACCTTGAATAAATGATTTCAAACATAATAAGCATTGCATATGTACATTTCAAGTTCCTTCATAAAAAAGGGTGTGTGCATTATATACAAATATAACTAAATATTTTTAAAAAGGAAGCTTGAAAATATTGTGTGTTATACACAGGTGTGCATTATGTGCAGGATTTTAGGATACATCAAGTCTGATAGTGTGAATAAATACATAATAATCTTTTGTCACAAGTGTCTTGATAAAGTACTATTGATACTATGAATACATTTAAAAGTAAAAACATGTATACAAGAAAAATATGCAAATATTTTTTCTCTTAGAGATCTCTTTTAATATGGGAAAGTTCTAATTAGTTAGAAGTATTGTTTTCAAAAAAATATTAAAAAAATGTTAATATAATGTTGGATTTGTATTTTATTGTAATCAGTAATTATAATCAGAAGCATGCATATTTGCAAACACTGTTTTCTTTCATGGTTATAAATTACAGACTAAAAAATTTTAACCTAGTAAAACTTGTTATGGAACATTTTTTTTTCATTGTATGTTCTTTTATATTTCAGTTAACTATATTATTTTTTTATAGATTATACCAATGCTAGAATCATCACTGTATGATGAAAATAACTGTCATCTTGCTGCATCTAAATTTTATGAACTTGTTGGATCTTTGCTCAAGAAACTTGAAAAACTCAGCTGTGATCAAAAGGATGAAACTTCTGAAGCTTTAAAAGAAGTTATAAATGTGTTTTGGCTAGAAATGCTTCCTATTACCTACAAAATTTTCAAAGTGGAAGAAAAGAAGAAATTAACATCTTTAGTATATTTGTCATTTTTCTTTAATAATATTTTTCAACTTGAAGTCAAACCAGGTAAACCATTGAAACAAACTGTTCGATTCAAAGATGAATGTGAAGATATTGAACCAACCACTGAAGAAAGTTCACCTGTATTCGATTCAATTTCTACATATGTAGATAAAGATTTTCAGAAAAATACTCCATCATTTTCTTTTGTTTTGAAATTTTGTGAAACCTTATGTGAAAATATTGATGTAAATTGCCAAGAAGGCTATTTAAAACTACTTGACGAATTACTGGTAAATGCTACTGAAGATTTTGTTAGGGAACTTGTGAAAGTCTTTTCAACATCAAGAAACTATGAACCAACATCTGTGTTGTGTTTTGTACAGAAAGTGGTTATGCCCTGGTTAGAAAAAGCCTCTCATGATAAAAATTGCCTTATGGGTGTCTTCAAAATTATTTTTATGATTTGTATATATGTAACTGATGAGGAATCTAAAAGTATACTTGAATGTTGTTCAAAAGTAAGTATAATTTTAAAAATAATATTCTAGATATATATTCCATTGAAAAAAGTGAACCTGTATTTAATGAAATTGCATGTTTTAAATTTTTTGCAGTTCAACAAAAGTAATACTATGTATTTATTTTTTTAAAGAAATTTATTAGTAGAATAAAATAAAATGAGGAGGAAAAGGTAGAAATAGAAGACAGTAAAACAATTAATTTGTATTAAACTTAACTCGGAGGTGCTACAGCCCATGAGGGCCAAGCCTTACTGTGCCTAACTCAATATACCTGACCTTGGGCCCTGAGGTGCAGGAGCATTTTACAGTCAGGTGGTCAACCTCGCATGAAACCCCCAGTGTTAAGTTCCCAAGCAAGCTTAATACTCATTTATCGACTCACTGAAGGGATGAAAGGCTGAGTCAACCTTGCCCACCCCGGGATTTGACCCTCGGACCTGTGGTGTGGAAGCATGATGCATTTACCACTCAGCCACTGGGCTTCAATTTGTATTAAGTTGCCTATAAATAGTTACAAACAAAACTAAGTAGAAAGGAATATATTACAATGCATTAATGCATAAAATAAGACACCTGTGTTGCTTAAAATATTGAAAATTTTTAACCTTTTTTTATACAGATTATTTTATAACTTTGCACTATCAATTCCTTGAATCAAATGTAGTTATCCTTTAACACTCAACAGTATGTATGCTGCACCACAAATTTCTCTTATTCATTTTGGCTAAGGTACGATTGATGTGTCAAACACAGAACTTTTCTGACTTTTAATGGTAGTTGTAATACACATGAAGTAAATTTGTAGAAAATCTGCTGTGTATATAGCAAATATGTAAAGAAAATCTGATATAAGAAATAAATTAGGTTTTTTTTTTTTAAACAAATAAACATCCCTTCATTATTTTTGGTGAATTTGAATTGACCACAAACTCCATTTTTATGCATATGTTACATACATGTATGCTTTTAAATAATTAAAAAAACATTTAATCACATTGAAAATGTAATTAATCTAAAAAACAATGTTATGGTGTGATATTTGAAATATATTAGGCATCCTTAATTGTTTTAAGTGCTGATATTATTGGTATTTTACAATACCAATAATATCAGATTATGATGAAGACTGCAAAGATCATTAAGGGATGAGTCAATTTTCAACATTTGTTTAGTAATGCAAGTCTTCCTTAGTACATTTAAAATATGTAAACAATAATTAATGTATATGGTAATATAATTTTTATTAAAATACTATACAAAATTTTTATTTGTAAGTAAGTTTATTTATTTGAAGCAAAAAAAATTACTTTGCTTTGAAGATTCTTAACCCCTTAAGTGCTGCAGACGTGTATACATGTCCTGCAGAGCTGGGGCCTTTAGTGCCCAGGAAGTCTATACTCATCCTTCCAAAGGAGGACTTTTTGTATTGTGCTACTCTGTTTAAAACTAGTCCCACAACTTTGGAATACAATAACATGATAATAACAGTGCTCCTAAAGAATTTACTTATTTCATAGAAGAGGTAGGGGAGGAATTTGTGTGTGGAAGGGTATGTTTCTAGAATGATGAAATTCATAGCTAAGGAGTTTTTTTTGTTTGAGTGTGCTCTTTTCTATTCTTCATTTGCTGTCATTTTCATTTACTATGTATAATGAGTTTTTTCATTTTTTGTACGAATGCACTGAATGTGATTCTGGTTTATGTGTTCAACCATGTTTCAGGATATATCACAGAACAGATAGGTTGTAATTTATTTTGTATTACATTGTAACTCTAGAAATTAAATTTTTTAATTTCATTTTATTCTTTTCTTTTTTTTGTTTTCAAAGTTAAAGTAAACAATTTTAGATGAAAAAACACACCTTTTCTTTTCTGGCAATAAAGCGCGTAATGTTGCAAGCCTGTGGGGGAAACGATGGCAGGGGTGGGTGATTTTCATTACTTTTCCTCTGCAGTTAAGGATATATAAGTGTTACTACTAGTTTTATGCATACACTTATATATATAAAACTAGATGCAATAGTTCGATATAAAAAATAAATGTAAAGTATGCTTCCTTCCTGCTAGCTCATCAAAACCTCTTTTGTAAATATAATAATGTGTACCTTTTCATACTTTAAATATAAATTATTTAGCTAAATAAAATAAAAGTATTTTTTTTATAGGTCGTTATTACAATTTAGATAATGCTCTATTTAAAACATAACTGAATATGTGATTTTGTTTATTTAAGCTACAAGTTTCACAACTGGAGTGCTTTTTGAAAAAAGGCCTTGATTTATACAAAGAAGCATATTTTTTTGAAAATTGGCTGAAAATTTCTTTATGGTCTTCTGAAATTGTGACTGGTCTACAACAATTGGTTGCTGGGAATAAGTTTTTCAATGATAATTCTGCTATTATGGAAATCCAAGTGTATCAAAGAATCCTAAGCATGTGTCTAAATAATTCTAGTGCTGGTAAAGTTTTCTTTCTATTTTCATAAAATCAAGAATAATGAATATTTTTTCAATAACTGATACTCTGTGATAATTTTTTTTATGATATTCAAAATTATTTTGATTTGGATCAAAAACTGTTGAAATGTCATCTTCATTTTTATTAATTTGCAGATATTTTGATACCTGAGGCAAACATAAAAAGTATTGTGCAGCTGTTAAGTGACCTTACTAAACAGATTTTTGCTGTTGACAGTCCAACTAGCAGAATAAATCTTGCTTTGTACTTCGTCCATGATGTTTTTATAGCTATTCTTAAGAATTCTTCAGTAAGTCAGTTGATTAATATTTATTTTTGAAAGTTTTTATACTGTAGTATCTTGTCAATTTATGTTTCAATATGTATATACGTAGGCTTTTCAATAAGTAGTAAGACTAATTTTACTGCCGCAAAACCACTCATCAGAATGTTTATTTCTGTGGCATAAGAAAAGTTTGTTGTCTGTATTAATAAAAGCTACCAATAGATGGCCTGTACAGACTATGATCATGAGTATAACATGCTCGAACTGAAGCGTGTTTGCGGGCGCCTATGAGCCACGGCCAGTGATCGAAATGGAAACAAAAATCAGCATCGTAGACCTTTGATATGATACAATATGATAAAAGACTGAAGCAGGTGACAATATCTTAAAACGCTTCACCTCAGCAGACAAAGCTTGGTTGTATCACTGATCCAACCATAAAACAACAAAGCAGTGAATGGAAACATCCATCTTCACCTACTCCCAAGAAAGCAAAAACTGTGAAATTGTCTTATAAAGTTATGACCAGAATTTTTTTTTGATTATGAAGGAATTGTGCAACAACGCGCTGTCGAACCTGGTACGACCGTAAACGGCTCGTACTACGCAAATGTCTTGCGAACAATGATACAGCATGTTAAAAGGAAACGTCCATTGCTCCAAAATGGCTTTCTATTACACCATGATAGTGCCTAACCACATATTGCTCATTGCGTACTGGATGTTTTGCAGAAGAACAATGTAGAGATTTTACCACACCCTCCATACAGTCCCAATAAAACTCCATGCGATTTCTAGCTGTTTCCTCAACTTAAGAAATCATTACGAGGCAAACATTTTGCAAGCAACAAAGCATGTGTAAAAGCTGTGGAGGCGATTTTGATAAAGCTCTCACAAAATGGACTTTTACATGTTTTTAAGAAGTAGACAGAATGTTGGGATACATGCATTACATGCCGTGAAATACCATGTAAATGATGGGGATTAAAGGTAATCTTTTTTTTTTATAATTTTAGTCTTTTACTTATTGAACAGCCCTCGTATCATAAAAAAAATAATGACCTATTAAATTGAATTTTAAAAAATTTATAAGTATTCAAAAGATAAGAGGAATATCTTTAATTAATGCTTTACATTTTAAAATACACACACGCATATTTAAAGTGAAATTGTTATATTCTAAAAGAAATCCATTGTGAAACTCAACTGCTTTTATTGCAAAGCAGATTGTAGAGTACAAGACTTGTTTTGTAAAGAGATTGTAGGAGCCTGCATCAAAAATGGTCAATTTTTGTAAAGTTTTTTTAGTTTTTGTTTTTATATTTGAAAAAAATCATGATTTTAAATTCTTTCCAGATATGTTGGAAGTTTGAAATCAATGAAGAACTCATTTATGAATTGTTTCATGCCAATTTACATGGCATCCTTTTTAAGAATTCAGGTAATTATACAGTTTTATTTTAAAGGCAATTGAAATTAAGTGAAAATTGTTCAGTACATGTAGGTGTATTTACAGAAGTGTAAATTCATTTTTTTAAATATTTTCTTTCTCAGATGTATCACAAGTCTTGTTTGAAGTTCTAGATGCTTTTGTTGAATCTTATATAAATGTAAAGGAAGAGATAATGAAAGAAAATAGCTTACTAAACAAAATTGTTAAAGAATTGAATTCATCAATCCATTCTTTGAAATCAGATGAAGAGTAAGTTTTTCATTGAGAATTTCCTGTGTTTTTGTATTTAATGTCATTTATAGGGATTTTTTTAAATCAGTTTTAATTAAAAGATTAATATATTGTAAAGAATATCAATATGCTTCTTCAAAAATTATATCCAGAAACTGGGGAACACTGATGCAGTGTTTGGACTATTGTTGGCGGTGGATTGTGGAATGTTTGGCGCAGTTCACACAAACTGCACCTATGGAGACAGGTTGCTGTTTTGAAAGGAGAAGATGACTGACCCTTGAGGAGAGGGGTGAGAAAAATCCCTTGTGTTTTGTAAACATGGAGTGCTCTACCAGGATTAACACCGAATCCTGGTAGAGCACTCCACGTGTGAATTTGATTGAGAACCCACGCATAGCACATGGTTTGCAGTACAAAAAATAGGAGAGGTTTTAGCACGAAGGACTGTGTTTTGTGCTGGCTGTTGAGAAGTAGTTGATTATATGGAGAAGGTTAGAAAGTAATTGTGAGTTTTAAAAGTTATATTTACTGTGTATTTATCATCTGTTTATTTATTTATTCAATTTGTGATTCAATTATTTAGGTGTGTACGTGTTAAGGAAATAATAATACCTAATTCAGCCACTTCAATTTAATTACCATTTAAAAATGGAATACATTTAATGCATGCTCGTGCTAACAGTCTGGATAGCGGAGATATTTACAGTTGCACCTCTCTCAACGAAAATTAATGACGAACTGCCGGCTCCTCTTTTTTAAACGCTTCCTTTACTTCACGTGCCTCAGTCTCTCTTCACTTCTTCCTTCGGTGCTCTGTTGCTTCATCTTCCCTACCAATGTCAGCCAGTGGCGGCAGCACTCCACAACCTCCACAATTAAATTCATTTTGGGATATGTTGTTTAACTTGCTTGTAGCTCATTTTGTGAAGGAAGTGGTGTTTTCCAGTTATATTCTATTTTTATTTTAAATTAATAAAATTGCTGTATCTTTTGGGTTTTTCTCCCCCATAATTTACCCTACTTAACACAATAGATTTATCACTATAACAAAGAAAAATATCTATATATATAAAATAATTTGAATATTATTAATACTTGAAAATCTTATTTTATTGTTTGTGACTAAATTTATGTAATAAATAATGGGCTTGCATGTTTGTATTAGAGATTTGCATAACTTTTTAATTTGTTATTGTAAAAGTAAAATAAATGTAATTAAATATATTTTCTCATTTATAGGGCAGAATGTGTTCAGAAACATTTCTTGTTCCTGTTTCATTCAGTTCAAAAGTACTTGGCAATTCATAAACCTGATCTGAATTCAACTCTATTTATATCACATAAATTAATGGATGAATTTTTACCTTCATCTCATACTTGGGATTCATTGAAAGAGGATCTGACTATTGTAAGAAAAAAATATTGTTTTATAATTTGATTCCTTTTCTAATACTAAAAAACTGATACCATTATTAAGAATATACTTTATTTTTGGAAGCTTAAATATGTTGTTGTTGCTCCTAATGCCACCTGTCTGACGATGTCAGATTGAGGCCCACAAAATTCATTGCGGCAAATGGCTAGATGTGCACCTGACAGTAGCTACAGCTTTGAGCACCATACAGGTGACATAAGGTTTGAGTTCAGTTCCGTCCCAATTTTGGGGGAGAACACCCTAAGGGAGGTAAGGGGCCTCCCACCTTTCTTCCCCTTCCACCAACCTGATGAGAGGACTTGCAGCTCGACGACTATTTAGAGTACCCCCATGCCGCAAAGGCACTATACATTTATAAACATCCATGTCTTCTGCAGGATTCGAACCCAGGCCCCACAGTACAGCATTCAGCGTTGCTAACCACTATACCAGATGGGCAACAGCTTAAATATTTGTATACCAACTATTTGCCATTAAAAGTTTGCTGCTTTAATGACAGCAAATCTAGAGTGTATAAATAAAATTTCTATCTATTTCCTAACTTTATATATATAGCTGAAAAACTAAAGTTTTAATTATTAGTTTATGAAATTGCTCAAGTTCTCAAACTTTTTATAAGGTCTGTTCAGCATTAATAAATCAGTGTTATATAATTAATATAAGTGTTATTCTGCATCCTGTATGCATCATAATTCTAATTTTAACCATAATTTGCTTCAATATTAATTTCTTTTCTTAGCTTATTAAATGCTAAATACAAGTTATGCTGATTAATTGTTTTTTGCATTGCTTTTTATCTAGTCCAAATGTAATGGACTTTTAGGTGAAAAAATTCAGAATGAAGTAGTAATTTATTAGAAGTTATACAGTAGTCTGAGTAAAATACAGTGGTACCTTTATTTAACAAAGTCACTAAATCCCTCAAAAAAAGTTTATGTGAAAAATTCCTTAAATTTAGCTATTCATCTTCCAATGTACCAGATCCATGGTTCCAGGAAAAAGTTCATAAAATGGAGGCCCAACTGTATTTATATTGTAAATCTAAAAAAAAAATTATGTTTCTATTTGTTAATATCTATAAATCTATACCTCCCTCATTTAAACTATTGGAATTTGATAATGTGCTTTCTTTTCAGAATTTACTACCTTCCTTTTTGAAGAGTAAAATTTTTTATCCTGTACCTACTGATGAAAAATTGTCATATCCAGAAGACAGTGTTACAAAATTCAATCTCGCTGTTGAAGTTATTAGCAATATACTGTGTGGTGATTTTTTAATTTCGTTAGATCCTGAAGTTAATTCCACGTTTTATGTGCATTACATAAATGAACAATTTTTACAGTTTTTATGGTGTTTAACATTTAATAAAGGAATTGAAACGCTGGAGGTAAATATTGAGTTTCTTTCTTTTTTTAGTTATCAAAATACAAAATAGAAAACCATGCTTAGCACATGAATTTTGTTTTAAAATTGCATTTTTGTCATCCTCTTTCTTTCAAATAAAACACTTGCAAATTGAAATTCAATCAACTTGTTTCATTTAATAATTTACAATTGCACTTAGTATGAATTTACATAGTTTCAAGTACCTGTTTAAAGTGAGCCATATATATTTTATCTATAAGGGTTTAAATTATAAATAATATAGATCTATATATCATTGTCGTGTTTTCAGGTAAGAAAAAAATTAGAAGAAAATAATATGTATTGACTATTATATTTTTCTTTGTATGGGAAAATTATTTACCATTTGAGAAAATAAAATAATCTATTGTACATAAAATTAATTTGAAAATTTTATTTGTTAATGTTCAGGATATTGACTAATCTTTTACTAGTACTCTATTTATTTCTGGTATTTAAAATTTCCCTTAGCAATTTATCAGTGTAATTTTTTATTTTTATTTTTATGACCCTTTTTTTTTTAATATTAGTTAAATACTGTTATTTAGAACTTGAAATTATATTTAGTAAGTTGTGATTAATGTGTTTATTGCAGTTAAAATGTGATATCCAATTTGAAGATTTGATTATTGAAAACTTTTTAATTATTAAATATGGTAGTTTAGTACGTATTCGTCTTTTAATAAAAAAAAAAATGAGCAAATATCAAACTTATGAATAATATCTGATATAATTGTAAAATATGTGCTTTGAGAGGATCTCAAAGGTGATCTATAAATTAATGTGACTCACACTTTATATTAACCCCTTAACGGTTGCATAATTTTGAAGAAAACCGTCATAAAAATGCCTATAATTTTTATTCAAGAAAATTATATAAAACCAAGTGTATGTTCAATATATGTATTTTTAAATTTTGGGTAAATTTTTAGCCTGAAATACCAAAAATTAAATCTTTTTAAAAAAGCCAACATTAGGGTTATTATGACTGAATGTTGGTTTTCCAGCAAAGAGAAAAAATTTTATAAAACCTGTGTTTTAAACATTAAAGGAGAATTTTATTATACTATGCAATGTAAAAACACATAAGTAATTTTTTCTTGTGAAATAAAAATTTCAAAGCATGAAATGAAAAGGTAAATATCAGAGGTAATATTACAGATCCATCATCACTGCTCTCAGGTTCACTAAATGAACTTTCAAAACAATCAGTTATTTCAGAATAGCTCTCAGATCTCTTTATACTTAAAGTAGAATTTGATTCACTTTCAAACTAACTAAATAATGAATAAAATATTTTAAAAATATACATTTATCACAGAACACAACCTACATGTATTCATAAAGAGTGGAACTAAGTAACTGAGCGAAGGTTACAAAAACATATTGCTAATATATATATATGTTTTATTATGCTAACATATAACTATTTCTAAAAACTTAACTTATAATCTGGTGCTGCCAACTGGAAAGAAATGAACATAATTTCGGGCATAAGAAATAGACAGCTTTAATCTTTTTAGTGCATTACCTATGAACACTGAAGCTTGGAAATATCATGGGCATGAGAAATAAGAGAGGGAACGTTCATCCCCGTGATTTTGACAGGAGCGAGAAGTAAGGGGTTAAACTTTGAATATATTTCCTTTTGTATGAAAAGTTCTAAATTAACTTTAAAACAAATTGGGTGAATTTTTTTACATATATTTGAGTTTAGCCTAACCTCTTTGTAGTATTTTATTTAATCTAAATATGAAACTTATATTTAAATTAAAATGCTTCGGAAGTATTCTAAGATTTTCAATATGTTTGATATTCTCAATTTTTGATTTTTAGGTAAGCAGAGCAGAATCTTCTTCTGAAATTATTGTGAATAATTGTCAGAAAATGCTGTCTTTCCTATCTGATTCAGATATTGGCAACTTAGGACAAAAACTGTTTGATTTGTAAGTAAACTGTTTTAATTTAATATTTAAGTAATTGACAAGTAACTTTTGTGAAAAATATCATTTTTCATCTATTAGATCTCTTTTTGATGAAGATTGGGCCCTTTGCTTGGAAACTCTTTCTGGAATATCCCCTGCATGTAATCTTAATACTATTGCTGATAAAGAATTTGACAGTATTTCAAATGAGTAAGTTATATTATAAATAAAAAAAAATGCTAACTATATAATTTTAATTTCTCAAAAATCTATGGTAATTCAAAAAAAAGTTTGAATAACTTAAGATTTTCAGGACATTATTTTGATATACATTTAAAGTTGTATTTTTAAAAAAATTTCTTAAATTAATATTAAAAGTGTTTCAAAATATAAAGTATTGCTTATTGCTTCAATTGTGCATCCTGTAAATCCTAGAAATATGAAAATAATGTTAAAACTGAAGTTTTAGTTAAAACTTCTTAATGAAATCAATTTTTTTGAAAAAAAAATATGCTTGGAAATATAGTGTGAAGATTGCATTTTGAATGCATTGAATAAAATATGTTTATTTGAAGGTTATTTAAATAGTGAACCAAGCTTATTAAATAGTGAATGAGCTTGATTACTGCATAGTTGGGAGAGCTAGAATTTATATTTTTATTATTTGAAAATATATAATGGCTTAATGATTTTCTATATATATTAAGTAACTAGCTGGTACACCCTCTCTTTGCATAGGTGAATTGAAAAATAAAACAATAGAGATTGGAGGAAAAAGAAAAAGATTTTTAGTATATCTGCTAAAAAAAATCAGGTTTGCCAAATTTGAAATCTGTAGATCTAATAGTTGAAAAAAATGGATTTTCTTATTTTTTTTTTATCTAGAACGCCCCCATAACATCCATGTGGGTTGACTTTTGAAAACCTTCTTATCAGATCTCTGCTCAGTAAAAGTTGTGTTTTCTTAATTACAAGTTTATAGGGGTTTAGTTATTCATAAAAGGGAATTTTTTTCATATAAAACACACTTGCAACCCTTCTGGGATATCAATTTTCACAAAACCATCTCTTAGAGGATCTCTTCTCCATGAAATAAACATGCCTTCTAAATTTCAAAACTAGGTTTAATAGTTCTAAAACTGAACTGCATTTTCCTTGGGGGTCAATTTTCATAAAAACCTCTTTTGTGTTTTTTCTCTTGAAAGAAATATACCAGCCAAATTTCAGATCTGCAGATTTAATAGTTAAAAAACATGAATATTCATAATGGCACTTAACCCTTTACAAACCCTTTAGGAGTCGATTTTGCCAAAACCCTTTCTTAGTGGATCTCTACTCCATGAAAGAACATGCTTGCCAAATTTCAAGTCTGTATGTCTAATAATTCAAAAACGGGAATATTTATCATCAACACCAATTGAGCCCTCACACCAACCCTTCAGGGTCGATTTTCACAAACCCAATTCTTAGATGAATTCTATTCCATAAAAGGAATTGGTCTATCAAGTTTCATATCTGTAGGTCTAATATTTCGAAAACAGGAATATTTTTTAACGCCCCTTTATCCCCCACAACACTTCTTGAGAGTCGATTTTCACAAAACCCATTTTGTAGTAGATCTCTACTCCATGAAAGAAATATACTTGTTAAATTTCAAGACTGTACATCTAATAGTTGAAAAATGGAAATAATTATTTAAAATGCTCCTTAATCTCCTGCACTTGGAGGAGAGCTCCAAGCTTTACTAACTCAATAACCTTTGCTGGCAT
The DNA here is from genome assembly GCA_019973955.1 of Trichonephila inaurata madagascariensis. Taxonomy (NCBI): domain Eukaryota; kingdom Metazoa; phylum Arthropoda; class Arachnida; order Araneae; family Nephilidae; genus Trichonephila; species Trichonephila inaurata. The sequence continues at coordinate 62,995 of BMAV01014763.1, forward strand.
GCGTCTAACCATTCCCCAAAGTTTCATCGCAATTGGATGAACCATTCAGGAAGGCATAAGAAACATACAAACACAAAGATTCATTTTTATTTATATAGATTTTCAGTGTAATGAAGTTTTTAAACAAATTATAAATTTTCTCCCTTACAACTAAACTTATATTTTCTTGTTTGTGTGAATTCATCAAATGCTGTTTGACACATTTGCAATGAGGCTAATAAGTTTTTTTTAGTGTTTTTACCATGGAGTTTAAGAATCATGTGTATTAAGGAATTTCTCTTTTAAATTATATATTTTTGTTGGAAAATACTGGGTTTTATAATGCAATAATGTTTTGTTAAATTTTAATTTCTCTCTAAAATAGAGTATATGTTTGGAAATGTATGTCTTTGGTTTTTACTTTTCTGTAGGTGGCCAGGCTTACATAAATATGTTGTGCGTCAAGTCCTAATACATCATTTATCAACTGAGAAAAGGAAACAATATTTCCAAGAGTGTCTTCGGGATCTTATAAAAATGGAGAATATTTCTGATAGAAGTAATTAATTCATATTCTACCATCATTGTGCATTTAATTCTTTACCCAATTTTATTTTTAAATGCCTTTATAGTTTTATATGTAAAAAAATGTCTCTATTTCATGTTAAGAATTGTTGAACAATGTCACCATTGCTAATGATTCCTTATAGAACTGTTTATGGATATAAGTTTTTGTGAATGTTTTTACAATGAATATATATATATATATATATACATATATATATTTTAAATTTATTATATTTTGTCACTTTTGTGCAGACTTTGCTGGTAGATTGGGAGAGTTATGTTGCTGCCTGCAATACAAAGATACAACATTATGGGAGATCCAGGATGGTTTAAAACTTCTTTTTGAAATTATAATTATGTAACTATTTTTTTTTTATTTTCAAATTTTATTCTGTATTAGTTGTTGGTTATAATTGTTTTATAATCTTTGTTTTCACAAAAATATCTTTTTTAACTTTAATTTTGTGGTAAAAAAGAAAGTCTTGATAGTTGATAACTTATTGCATAATTTTATTAGTTTTTTTTTTTTCCCAAAACAAAATAGATTAACTTTAATACTGTTCTACAGAAATAATCTATATAATAGTACAATTTACTAATGATTACTAATTATAATTTCTAATTTATTTATACTGTAGTACTTTCAAGAAGTCAACATCTAAAGTTGATTTTACGTAAAAAATTTGGTCTTATATTAATTCATACAAGTGTTATTTTGTATAGTTTAAGAGAAAATGAGCAATTATATGTAATAAAAACACTGCAGAATTATGTGGGCAGTATTCAAAATGTATACATTTTTTCATAATTCACTTTAAAAGGATTTTAATGAGAAATACACATCTTTCTCTTTTAATGGATTAAATTGAAAACATTGAATTCTCATTGTAAATTAATAATCTTTAATGATAATACATTAATTTAGTGTATGTAGAGAAATTTGTATTTGTTGTAAATTATGTATTTGTTAAGAGTGGGAAAATTAGAGTGGTTTTCAGCCTGCATTGTTTTATTCAACAGTTAAATGAATTATCTGTATTTTATTTTGTAATCTGTATTTCATTTTTTATAGGCATGATTTTCAAAATTGTGAAGATTTGAAATATAATTGCTACTTGATAATGGTACGAATCTTTTACTGTAAATTGAAATATGGATTTGGCCTTTTAAATTCAAAGATTTGGGAATTCTTCACAAACTTGGTTTGTGATTCTGTTAAGGTATTTTGTATATTTTGACATTATAAATTGCTTAAATTTACGTATTTTATGTAATGCTATTTTTTATTTATTCAAGATTAGTTGTAGAAAATTTATTCCTTTTTTATTTCTAAATGTGCAATAAATTTTTCACTAATGATACCTTTTAAAGGTTAAATTAATGGATATATATCCTAAACAATTGGTAGCAGTCATTACAAGTTAATAGTAAGGTACAAGCTTATTGTAATGTTTATCAAACTTAAAACAGTATAATTTTTTAAAAACATCTTTATTCTAAGCTTGAATGATTACTTGAAATGTAACTTGTTAAGTTTCTGAAACGTATTTGCGTAGAATAATTTTATAAATAAATAACCCCAATCATACTTATTGTTGTTAAATATATGTAACTATTACTAGGCAGAATATTTTGTATAAAAACTATGAATTGTTTTCTCACAATGCAAATAAATTAGCAATGGAAGAACCTAGAATTTACTATATTACTATAAGTAATATAATAAAATTTCAATAAATTTAAATATTCTTTATATATCAATAAACATGAAAATGTAAAACATTTAGTACTTGAAAGGTCAATTTTTTGGGGAATTGTAAATTTAATTTCATTGATCGCTTAACAACAAAAAGTAAGTTATGTGTATACTGTTAATGTAATTAAACAATTTTCAAAATGTAGGGAATATTCTACTTTATCTCTACAAATATTTTTTTACAGATATGTAGAAGTATAACATTTGACAATCCAAAGGATCTTATGTTATTGTATCAGGCAGCTTCAGTTTTCTTGATATTATCAGAACTGCTCAAAGCACCTAAAGAAGATCCCTCTGGTGATGAATCTGCCTGGGCATTTACATCAATTTCTGATCAAACTCATAAAAACATGGTTCATTTATTGATTCATTTATCAGGTATTGTTTTATCATTTTCATAAGATTTAACATTTTTTTTCATAGCATTCATAAGATTTATTAATTCTCTTCAATGCAACAGCAACAAATATGTAAATAATTTGGTTTCAAAGGCCAGTAGATGCCTAAATATCCTCAAATATCTAGCTGACAGAGATTAGGGAGTTGATGCAAACACTCTTAGAACCACATATATTTCGCTAATAAAACCTGTTATAGAATATGACTACCCAATTTATTCCTGCACATCTGAAACCAATCCTCAGAAATTGGAGCATATACAACTGAGTGCCACTCGAATTATTGTCTTAGAAATAGATTCCCATCTGGTATAGCCTTGTTTGAAACCAACTTACAGCAACTGCATTTTGGAAGAAGAGCTAATTTGGTTAAGTATTTCAATAAAATATACAGCTACAGACCCCACCATCGTACTTCCTTGTATCTACACAATTGGCACAACAATCAAAAGAAATTCTTTCTAGCTCTTTGCTTACTTATCAATAACTATACTCAAATAAAAGATTTTTTTATTTCTAGCAGCAGCACTTGATGAATACATCATTTGCAAGAGTGCAAATACACGTGGAGTAACAACTAATTAAACAACAGAAAAACAAGAGAAACAGAAGCGTAAACACAATCGAAAAGTCAGATTTTAGAGCTTGTAACTGCTCTCTGTCTCTCCAGTATCTATTGTAGATGTTACCAGGGACAGCAGGGCAAATCTCCAGGTGCTTAGCATTTATTAGGGAATTCTCTCTGCACAAAACACAGTTTGGAGAGGGGAGGACATTTTATGTAGGTGACCTGCAAGGCAGTCGTGCCCGGTTTCCAACTTGAAGGCAACAACCGCTTGCCATCTCAGGTGATCTGGGATCTTATTAAGTGTCTCCCTCCAAGACTTATCACAAATTAAATGAAAGATCTAAACTCATTTAATATGGCATATTCCATCTACGCATCAATTGGACATAGGCTCTCTACTGGAAATCAAATGTGACCCTGGCTCCCTGACTGCTCTTGTTAAATTAACAAATGGCCACCTTAACTGTCCTTCCCTTGATAGTGGCAGAAAAAATCCACCTCACTTATAAAATTGCTGTGACCATCCAGCTTCACTGGCTCTCATTCTGGGTTGTATCACACTTTCGAGGTGAGGGGGCTTTACATCCAATTCCCTTATTATTATAGATTTTTTGACGACGGTCAGCAATCCTCTTCAAATATGGTGCTCTCTGTATAAAAATTAATGCTTTTTTAGTATAACAGAGCAACAGCAACATCTAGTATATTACTAGTTCCTCTTCCTATTGCAAGGTAGGGGTCATAAATTTCCCTTCCACTGTAAAACTACATTGTATAACATGCTTTTACTCTGCACATAATTTAAAGACATTTCTAGTAATAATATAATTTTGAAAATAAAAAGCGTTTGTTTTTTCCATAATTTTTCTAATAGAATTCTTTTAAAGAGTTTTTTTTTTTTTTTTTTTCTTAATTGGTATCTATTATCATGAAATTCTTAAATTTAAATTGTTTCTTTTCCAAATTATGCTTTTACTTTGTGGTCGTTTGTACCTGAAAATTTTTAATAAAATGTATTATAAATTGTGTCTTCAATCTACTGGAATAACGTGAATTTAAAATGTGCGAGAAAAATTTTTTGAAACTTAACAAAAAATTAAATATTTTATTTCCTAATTTAATCAACAACGCTTTGAAAAAAGTTCTTTATTTTTATGTTTAAAGCAAAATTTTCTCATTTATATTTTGGTATGAATATTTCAAAAAAATATTGGCTTCATATTAAGGCTGTCATTTGGCTGTTACAATTATATTATGTAAAAGTTCTAAAACTCACCTCCTCCCTCCCTATATTGTGTGCTCATAAGCATTTATGTAAAATTTCAAATATGAAGTTGATTTCATTTTTGCTTTTTGCCTTTAATTTAATTTTATTTCATAATGTCTTATCTCTGGAAAAAGAATGTGGTTATTTTTCAAAGTATTTTGTAGGTGAATTTTTAGTTATATGATATATTGTTATTATTATTCCAGCTGCTTCTTTAATGAGAATCTTTTATAGAATATGTTTCTGTAAATATTAATAATTTCATAAATGTGGATGGACTTGGATAATTTTTTATGGTCACTTGATAGCTTAGTGGTCATTATCATAAACTTGTGGGCGGCATTATAAAGCCCTAGATTCAAGTCCTGATGCCAAATGAAGGCCTGCTTTGTAGAGGGGTTGCACTTTAAATCTGTTGGGACCCAAAGTCCTCATGTTGGTGTGATGTGGAAGTTTGGAGAAATGGGAACCTATTCAGGTGCCATTCTCCTCACTTCTCTACTGTTCAAAATTGCAAGGTTCATCACCAATAGCTTTAATGTTGCTTTAGAGTGTGAGGTTAATAAACATTCACTCATTTGATATTTTTTTTAACTGTATAGTCATCAACAACATTACCAGTTTGTTTGGACTTCAAAACTATAGATAAAAATGTCAAGAGTTAACTGATCATATTTTATTCACTTTATATGTTTATTTAATCTTTTATATAATATTAATAAAAGTATTCTAGATATGTTCAATATTTCTGTATATAATTATCTAAGATTTCTTGCTTTTTTTAAACTAGGAATTTTTAAACTAGATTTATGTATAGCTTACAGAAGTATATTTAGGAGTTAGAATTTGTTGTTGCAATCAAAATTTTCATTTTCAGACCTTGAAATAAGAACTAATTATTTAACTATTCTTATCCTTTTTAAAATGTTTACATTTTTGCAAACATACAACATAAAATTTCTTTACATTGTGAACATTATAAATAGTCGCCCATCCGGTATAGTGGTTAGCAATGCTGACTGCTGTGCCGTAGGGTCTGGGCTCGAATCCCAAAGAAGACATGGGTGTTTGTAAATGTATAATGCCTTCACGGCATGGGGGTACTATAAATAGCCATCGAGCCGCAAGTCCTCTTGTGTGGTTGGTGGAAGGGGAAGAGATGTGGGAGTCCCCTGACCACCCCCAGGTGTCCTCCCTCAAAATTGGGGTGGAAACGAGCCAAATCGTACTTGTCACCTGTAGGGTGCTCAAAACTACGGCTAACGACAGGTGTCACTTAGCCCTTCACCATGATGAATTTCATGGGCCTCGATCTGGCCTTTGCCGATTAGGTGGCATCAGTAACAACATTATAAAACATAAAATTTCTTAACATTATGATTGTTATAAAACATAAAATGATTACATTTACATTAAGACTTACCCCCTCCAATCTACATTTCCACTTTAAAAGGTAAAGTATATAATTTGTATAAAAAATTTTACTATGAATTATTTTTGAATATTAATTTTTTCTTTGGTTTTTTTCTGATAAAGATATGTTTTGTAATTTTCATAAGATAAATAATCATTAAAATATATTTTTGTTTTTAAATGTATATGGTAGCCATTTTGAATTTTATATTAATAAGCTGAATCAAATTTTTTAAGGTGTTTTCAGTGATTGCAAATCTACACCTGTGGTGCGTGTAATAGTGCTCTCTCAATATTTGGAGGTTTTGAAACAGATTCCAGAAGATAACCTTTTCAACATATTAGAGTTACAAGATTCAGAAACTGAGTTTAGTCAGTGCAATGGAGATTCAATTTTGAATAAACTTATATCATCACTAACTTCTCATGTGCGGCAAATACAATTTGCTGCTCATACAATACTCTTAAAGTAAGTAAATATATTCTTATTATCCGATTCATTTTTTTTTAAAGTAATTTGATGAATTCTTTTGGTTATGCTTAAATTGTTAGTTTTTCTGGTGATTAATTTTTGGATTAAGAGATAATAAGTTTTTATTAGGTTTCAAATTAGGAAAATAGAAATTAGTTGCAGCCAAAATTTTCTTAGCAGAACGAGAAAACTGGCTTTTCCCTTTAAATGGTGCTAATAGCTTCTTGATTTTATCACGGTATATTAAGCTTGGAACTCACAATTATTCTAATACACAACAACCAGATATACTCTTACAATTTACAATCATTTTCTTAGAATGCATGTGCATATAAGTAACCTTGTCTACATACTTTGTGTAAAGAGAGATATTTTATTGTGTATCACTTTTTTATTTGAACTCTTGTTTCATATTCTTCAGAAACAAAAAACTGATCTTTTTTTTGAGGAGGGGGAAATTTTTTTAACATTAAAATAAGTCATTGTTCTTAGCATAAAAAACATACAAAATTATTCACAAAATTCTTTAAAAAATTACTATACTTATAATAAAATAGTGAATGCAATAGTATTGTGAGCTAGAATTTAATTAGATATTCTTAGATAATTAGAATTTTATGTTAGGAATACTTTTGCTAAAGTAACTTCTACTTTTGCTATTTTAATTGTAGTTTTTCGTGCAATCAAAAACAGTAAATGCAAATATGCTATTATTTTATTCTCATTTCCAATTTATTTATAAGGTTTCTGACAAAATTAATGAGAAGTGGATTGGTAATTTTGTCAAAAAATCTTTATATATAAATTGGAAATTAGAATATCAGAATAGCGATATAAGAGATTTCACCATTTCATAAAATATTTCTCCAAGCAAAATATTGTGAATATTACTTGAGAGTATTTTAAACCTTATATTTGGAAAAGTATTACTGATATGCATTGTATCCTTAAAAATTATGCAAATATAGCCTTCACCTTATTTAACAAATGTAACATTTATATAATTTTTTTTTTTTTTAATCTTTAGAATCATGCCAGCAATTCCTTCATTGTCAGATGAAATGAAATCTCAATGTAGTGATGAGTCTGAAGAAGATGTAAAAATCCCATATTTGTAATTAACTTTATTTATTTCATATCCAAACATATTAATTGTTTATCCTGTATAATTTGAAATTACATCCAATGTAAAAAAGTGTTCACTTATATTCAAAGCATATTAATGGTTAATTATGAAACAATTGTGTGTTTTAGTACATTTTTATACATTTTCTGTAAAGTATAAATTAAAGCAGACCATTGATAATAAATAATTTTATCTCATCTCCCCATGAGCCGTGAACTATTGTTTAATTTTTACAAAGATTATAATTTATTAGAATATAAGCAAATTATTGTTTTTAATGCCATTTAGTTTTGTCTTCCATTTTACTTAGCTGTTAATTCAGAGTATATATCAATCTTTTTTAATGATTTAAATATAATATCTATTGTGTTTTCTCAAAGTTACTTTTTTTCTCTTATTTTATTTCTTAACATTCCGGAATTTTTCCTGAATTCTTTACCATGTGCAAATAAACTTATTTTATAACTTTTATTTTACTTCAATATATGTGACGAAAGTCTTTGCAAAAAAAAAAAATTATTTGGCTGTATTATTATTTATTCAAATTCCAAGACTCTCGCAAGATGTGAACTGGAGGAAAAAATAATGAACTTAAAGTGTGTTTTTTTTTTTAAACTAAACTGTAATTTGGTAATTTTGAAGATCATATTACATTGCATTTTCCAATTCTTTCATCACAAAGTATTTTTTCACAATTTAAATTATACAAAGTTCAAAAAAGTTATACTCTACTCTTCAATCACAAAATAGTTTCGTAAAACTGAAAACTTGTAGTTTGATACAAATTGCAATACATGAACTATGTATTTTTTAAATGAAGTTTTACCTTTGCTAAATTATATGTGTGCATTTTATATACTAATATTTCAATCCAAAATGTTTGTAATGAAGAGATACATGTGTATTTATATAGGAGGTATAGCATCTAAAAAAATAATACAAATTTTGAAATTTTTTTAATGTATAACATGGGCTGTATTACTGAATTAACTATTCTGTTTAATTATATTCTACTAAACAAATAATTTTGATGAAATGTGTTTTCACTACATTGTGTATGATTGTTTAATTATAAAGCTTTGGAAATATATTTTTATTCAAAGCATATGTGCTTTCAAATCCAAAACGTTAACCTTTGCCTTTTGGTTTTGAAAAATATCCTTATGAAATTAACATGTATGAGTTTTAGAAAACTTGTTTAAAATTAACATTTTCATACTTTTCAGCATGATGAAGACAACTTGATATTAGACTGACTATTATAAATTGTAATCTTTTCATTAAAAAAAATATTTATAACTGCATTCATCTTTTGTACACACATATACTCAATATTTTGAATTATTGTTCATATTGAATCATATTTTATAATAATTTCTTTTATATTTCTGACTTAATAGAATGAGGCACCCATTTAAGATTCCATTCTTTTCTTACTATAATCATTGAAATTTTAATTAATTACTATAATAATTTTGTGAATATTTTATTTAATGAAATATATCAATTCAATTTCAAATAAATTTTATGATGCAGTTAGTAAATGAAGATCTAAATAAATGGTTTTTATTTAGTAATTATGGATTTAATTGTTTTTAATACTTATATTAATTTTTAATTCATTTATCTTACAGATTGTCACCTTTGATTGAAAAATTAAAATTCTTGAATGAACTTGTTGTGGGTATGCTTCTGGATATAAAAATTGGTGATCAGTGTGCTGTTGTTCCATATACTGATTCATATGTTTATGCCATGGCGTATCTTTTGGCTTGGATAGAAGTGTTGGAGTTCATTTCTACTTCCCCATCACAGGTAAATTTGGAATATTTTATAGTATATTAAAATTACTTGAAATTTGAAATCATTTGCATACTAATCGAAAAGCCATTGTTGCAGACTTCCAGCTGGCAGTAAGGAATATTCGATCATTCCTTAAATAATCACATCATTTGTTGACGATTTCAGGATGTTCGATTAAACTCGTCTAGACCGATACAATGACTGTCATTATAACAGCATTGTATTGTCATCAAAATTTGAAGTTTTGTTTTGCTAGAGGAACGCCGAACATCCAGTGCTGGTGGAGGCTACTTTGTCAGTACTAAAATTTGTAACATTATTCTAAATCACAAATCCAAAAGACTTCGAGATGTCATGTTGTGGGGTGCGATTGCATGTAATGTTGAATCACTCTTGGTGGTAGTTACAAGCTCTTTGATATGCCACAGGTTACATTAAAAAAGTCATGCGACTAGTTGCAGTTCCATTTCTTGTTTAGTTCCCAGTTTCAACCACTTTTCCAGCAAGACTGCTGGCATATTTCGGCTGCTATTTACAAGGTGCAGCAAAAAAAACCTCCCCTCTTTCAAAAGGCAGTTACAAACAAACAAAACAAGATACAGAGAAAAGTCTTTTATTTGTGAGCAACAAATATGCCATTTTATATTAATTGGTTTTAAAAATTATGTCCGCTAAATGGCTTCCTCCAATTGTGACACATTGACGAAGTCTGTCCCGTAAGTTGTCCATAATTTAGTTTTATCTCCTTCAAAAAAATAAGGACCCTACACACCAAATTCAGCAATAATGCACCAAACTGTCACACAAGAACTGTGAAGTGGTCTTTGGTGAAGCAGCAAGGTTTTCTGCTGTCCAGTAGCGAAAATTTTGTTTATTCATAGTGTCTGACAAGTGGGCCTTGTCAAACAAAATCAAAACAGTGCCAGGGGGAATGTTCTGAAGAGCTTTTGGACCATTTAGTGGACATAATTTTTAAAAACAATTAATGTAAAATGGCATCTTATTTGTTTTTCACCTGTAAAAGACTTCTCTGTATCATGTTTTGTTTCTTTGTAACTTCCTTTTGAAACAGGGGAGGTATTTTTGCTGCACCCTATATAGCATGTCCATACCTTACAGCAGCTATCATTTTAACTAGACCTGGCTCTAAATGAGAATGTTAGGGATACCATTGGTTGAGAAGTTAATACTTCACCCATACCATTTAACCTGCAAGAATAACATGCTATGATTCAAATAGCATAGAATTGACTTTCACAAGACTGACTACCAAAGGAACCTATATGACTCACTAAACTAAGGTGCTTGGCATGTAGTATTAGGAATAATAATAATCATGCTTCATAATAGAATACTACTATTCTGCATTTTTTCAATAAATTTGAAATTTTTTATTCTAAATTTAAATTATTTACTCTTTTATAAGCATTTTACCTACCTTTTAAATTTCACTGCATTATAACAGTTTCTTCTGGCTCCTTTTTTATTTTTTTAAAGTAAATAATTTTTTCAGTTCTCATGGTCAGTTACTAAAAATAGTAAAGATTATAAGTAATATTTAAAACAAAGAAATTTTTACATATTAATTTAGTTCTCAGATAAAACTATGTTAATTGTTGATATATAAAATCAGATTTACCAAAAATATCTGCTAACAGTGGTTAAGCTAATTTACGTTTTTATGAAAAGCACTATTTGGATAATTCTTTTTTCATACATAGCCATATTGATGCTAATTTTTTATAATAAACAGTGACTGTATCTAAGATTAATTTTTATCCTACTTTCTTAAACCTTATTAAAATTAACAATAAAAGAATATCTGGATGCAACTTTTTTTAACATATCATAATTAAAATTCCATCCTGAAACAGAGATATTCATTATCAGTTTTTACAAATATATTCTCAGTATAATTATGTAGGGATAAAATGAATTGTGTATTTTTTAAAAAATTATAAAATAGTGCTTAGAACATGATTACCCATGAAATTTCTTAACTTATACATTAGGAATAAGTTTAATATTAGTTTATATGAATTTACTTTTTAATTATAAATGTTACTACCAAATAACTTGTTTAGAATTTATTCAAATTAGCTGTAGTGTATACTAATTTTTACTTTCTTTTTTTTGTAAAAAAAATATTTAAATTTTGTATTTTCATATTTTTTACATGTAATATATCATGTGTTCATTAAATATATTTATGAACAATTATTTCCTGAAATGCAACCCAGAATTTTGCTTGTTTTAGTTTTTTGTAGTGAAGGGAGTAAATTATTTTTAGGTTTTCTCGGTTTATATAGATTTTCTTTATGAATTAATTCTAATACTTTAAAATGTATTAATTATTTTCAAGTAGATTACTTGTATATATGTTACTCTAGGATTATGGCAAATTTGTAAATAAATTTTAGTATTAAAACTTTAATTATTTCTAGCTGCATTTTTTTACATGAATTTTGCTTCATCCCAGTTATTTGAACAGAATAAGTAGGTCAACACCATAAAACTTTATCTAACCTGGCAATTACAGTCCTAAGTTTTAATGTATTGTAGCTGGTTGTCATAACAAAGTAGCCATTATCACTAACTCCTGGCTTGCATCTTTTCCATTGAATTTAGGTTTTGAGTTCTGGTGTCACTTAAGATCCACTGTGTAGAGGTACTGAAATATGCATTACATTTGTCATGGCTCAGTCCTCATGTTACTATTGTGTGGCAGTTAACGAGAATTAAACAGCTGTTCTGGTGCCATCCTTGTCTCTTAATTGTAGTTCAAAATCATAGAAATATCATCAGTAGTCTTTTTTCTATTTACTTGGTCCTGTATTGTCTTATTCTCTTGCCTATTGTTTTGCTGTAAATTAGATTTATAGTAATATAATGATTAATATTTATACATATAATTTATATCACTATATATATTATATAATGCATTATTGCATACAATTGATATTTGTAGGAATATGAAAAAGCTATATGATCTTCTTGAGAATGAAAATAAAAGCTAATTATTTTTTACTATAAACATGCTTCAATGGATGTGGTTCAAAGTTAACATAATTTGATGTATAATATTTAAAAACTACTTACATTAAGTAAAATAGTTCTATATATTTCTAAGATTAAATTATAAGCATTATTAGAGTCAAATCTGTCTTATTATGTTATTCCAGTAAGATCTTATGTATAATAAAGATTTTTTCAGAATTCAGTTTTCTACCAAATAGTGAATTGTCGAAGAGTTTATATATAAATACTGTAACATTTCCATAATTTTAATATCTATTCCAAATTTATATATTCTATAAAGGAACACATCCATTTTGGAGACCTTTGTAAATTGTATGTTGACTAGTTTGGAAATGCAGAAAAAATTCATTTATTTTGCCCCTCGTAAGTCTTCTTTGCACCTGGAAAGAAGTTAACTTTCCTCCTTTAATATATTATTTTTTAAATATCTATGCTGTTGTTTTTTTTTTTTACTTACTAAATTAATTAACTATTTTATTCTAAATAAAGAATTAAAAACTTTTTGTAACATGGAGAACTAGTCCTAATAATAAGCACATCTCATTGTAATTAAAAATATATAGAATTGCAAAATGAATAGTTTGTCCTTATCAATATTATAAATTAATATTTACCAACCTAATGATGCATAGGATAGTAAACTGCTTTTAGGAGTTAACCAATTATGTTTAATTTCCAATGGCCTCTTATGTTTCTTCTAAAGCAGAGGTGGGCAAATAGTAGCCTGCTGATATTTTTTTACAACCCACCAAGGCAGACAGAAAACCAAATGGACAAAAAATATTCTGTGTTTTGGTGAACATATATTTGTAGGCAAATTTTTCTTGCATGAAGATCAAGAGTAAATATAAATGCTAGTTGGCTGACCTTAACTCATAGGCTGTGATAAGAACTTCAACAAGCAATCTCATTCCTGATTTCAAAAACATTGTAAAAAAGTGATCGGATATGTTTGTTTCATTAAACTGATACTAAAACTAAACATCCCTGGAACTATAGATATGAAATTAGCGTAGTAAATAAATTGAATAAAATTACCACTGTTTTATTCAACTTATATTTATCGATTTTTAAGGTACAATTCATACCTTTTCTGAATGCAAAGTTAATTAATAAATGCAATGATTTTAAAAAAGTGAGGCACTGGCATCCCCTGCTTCCACAATGTGGCCCTTGAGCCAAAAGTATTCCTCACCCCTGTTCTAAATGGAAGTTTTAAAAAAATCATTAAGTTTTTTTTTTTTTGATTTCTTTGTTAGGATTCTTTAACATGATTGTATAATTTTTTTTTAGTTGTATGTTTAATTTTTATTTGTTTTAACTCAATGTCTACTAAATCAGTTGCATGAAGCTGAGTGCTTATTAAAATTGGTGGAATAAACTTACCAACGTGTTTACTACTTTTTCCTCTAGCAATTTATGTTGTCAACTGAGAAATTCTACTGTGTATATGATATTAATTTTTGAAAACATTAATTTTATTAGTTTATGTATAAAATAAATATATTGAGACATTTTATTTTTTCAGAATGGTTCTCATAATTAAGATTTGAGTATCTCTTGCGCTTGTGATGCATGATCTATTATATTTCACATAAAATTAATCCACCAATTCATTTTCTCATATTAAAATTTCCTGGAAAGCTTTTTGCACATTTATCAGCAAATTCTGCTAACTAAAACCTTGTTGGTTATTGGTATTTACATACTAATTTCACAAAAATAAAAAATAAAAAAATTTAATGGATCTTTAAATAGTTAAAGGTTAAATGACAATGTATAAAGTAACTTGATAAGTTATTGGAAGTGGCTTGTACAGAATATATCCATTGAATTTCCTGTAAAAATACTGAAGTTTAATTTTACACATTTATTGTCTTGGATTTAGAGTTTGATGTATTAAAGAATATGAGAAAACTAAAAGAAATATTGAATACTATAATCATACAAATTTCGGATCAAAATTAATGCATGATTTACTTGGCTATATTGCTCATAAATAGTTTTGTAATGTGTTTATTCATGATATGTATAATTGCTATATATTTTACAAAGTAATATTAGTTTACTTTTATAGTAATGTTGTATCTATTTTAATTTCACTTTGTTTTATTTATCAGATTCGTTTGGGCTATGCAACCCATCTTGAAGAAATGGAACTTTTATCAACACTTTTCTCAAATGTATTTCGCTTTCTTCCTGAAAATCCCATGTTGTGTTTAAAGAAAGTACTAAAATTAGAAGCTCCTAAAAAAGAAGATTTAAAACTTTTGTTCATTAAACCACAAGATTTCAATCACGGTTGGTATATATTTCCTTCTTAAAGAAATGGGGGAAATTTATTATTAATAATCAATTTAGAAATTTTTTAAAACTAGATTAAAACCATTGTATTGAAATTTTGTTGTTATTATGGAATAGATCAGTGTAAAGTATGATTTCTTTGCATATTTTTAAAATACATAGTGGCCTCCAAAAGTTAAGGTACTACTAGTCTTTGTCTAATTTGAAAGTATATACATAAAAACTTCAAAATATGGGAGAATCATGTTTAAATAGTTATATATGGAATATTACATAGTTTTAACAGCAAGCATTATAAATAACAAACAAAATTTTTAAATAGAATTTTTTGCAATAGTCCTGTGTTAGATTGGCTAGTCTTGTTTTCTCCAATACCGTATTTGAACTGAATCACTTTCCAAAATAAGCTGGAATTCATGAAGAGTACAAAACCCCATTGTTGTGTAATGTAGCTAACATGCTTACTTTCCAATAAAAAACTGGCACATCTGTTTTAATTAAGAAGGAGAAATAAAAGAGATTGTTTTATATATAATCCCTGATAATGTTGACATCTAAGTATAATAGATATTGTCGCGATTGAGGCACAGTGAGCTAAAATCAGTAGTGTCCTTCCTCCTTTAGACTGAAGAAACTAGAAAGTGATCTTGTGTAGGGATTGTAATTTGTAAGTAACCTTAACAGGTCTTGTTATACTGTATTTTCAGATTGAAATTTGGACCATGCTACTACACACATATTACATTGCATGCTAACAATGTTTGCATGCAATAACTTATTTTTATTCATCCAATTACCTCTTTGCTGAATGAATCAATAAATGATATCTTATAGGTGTGGACAATGATACTGATGTACCAACAAGTATAAAATAAATTCCACACAAATTGTAGTGAGATATTCCACTGCATCTTCAATCTCCTGCATAAGCCAAATTTTCTTAAAGAAACAGGGGTGGCTTTAGTTATTTCATAGTTTTATTCAAGTTACTTGTGATCATTTATATAAGCTATATTTTTTTATCTGTTTTCATTCTTTTATGGTACATATGAAAAAACTAAATGTGTTTTAATTTCTTTAAGCTAGTATGTTTCTGTATATTCTTGATCAATTTCAATAGATCATAAATTTTGATACTAATATTTACACAAAGCTGTATTATTAAAATGTTATTGTTTCATTAAAAGATACATTTTAAAACTTTATAAAAAATTCCATGTATTGTTTTTATTCTGAATATACACAGTTATGAATATTAACCAGTATATTTTTCTCTTGTTTATTTTTAAACTGTGTTGCCAATTAAAAATTAAACATTTTGCAATTCATTCTATTTTGTCTTTGGGGAATATCTGTTATGAGACCTTCATGTCAATGTGTGTGTGTGATTTTATTAGACATGTAAGCGTATTGTGATAAATAAGTCTGAACCTGTTAACTCGCAATAGTCAGGGTCCAGGATTACTGAAATGTGGGTCAAGTTAACCACGAATTTAATATACACTCTTTGCATTTGATTTATTTTCAATGTCATTGGGTGTAAACTTGCATTTATACATAGAGAAATGAATAAAAGTAATTTACTCCTTTGATTTATTTTCAATGTTATTGGGTGTAAACTTGCATTTATACATAGAGAAATGAATAAAAGTAATTTACAGCAGTAAAAATCAACATTTTGGATTAATTTTATGTATTGTCATAATGCTATTTATTTTTTATAATCTTAAAACAATTTCCAATATGCAGGAAAGGATGTGTTTCAAATGTTACACATACTAAACAGTTTTCTTGCTTCTACCCTTAACCTTTATGTTTGAACAGTTCATACAATCATTTTTAGATACTAAAAATGAGAGTGAGGACAAAGTAGTAAAATGTGTAGTTTTCCATCAAGTCGACTCTCCAAATCTGATGGTGATGGTCATCCAGATTTTTTTACTGCTTGTCTGAAATCTCTCACTTAGTCAAGAACTTAATTGTGTATTAAATGGAGATTAATCGGTTGTTCCACACATATATGAGTAAAGTCGAATTCACTGTCACAATTTTGCATGTTTTTCAAAATACATTTTGAATTGGAAAATTAGTGTATTTATGCACTGAATTAGGCACACAAAGAGGAAAAAAGTTCCATGTGTAACTTGTAGCCACAAACCATACAGATAAATTTACAAAACTTGGCAAACTATTGGTGAGTGAGATCTCCAATGTCGCATAGTGTTTTATAATGATATTTAATGATGCTATTTACAGAAATAATGTAGATAAATTGTGTTGTCATTTCCTGCATGATATACAAGTGCTAAAAGTTAATTATTAATTAAATTGAGCAATAATATAAGTTCCAATATATATATTAATTTTCTGTATGATTTTAATTTGTTATGAAAGATAAATGCCTTAGATAAAATGTTTAAAGAAAATTGTATTTATTTGTTTATTAGTCAATTCCCTATTATTGGTAATTAGCATTTTGTTTCTTAATTTCTTTCATAACACATCTTATTTGCTGTGTCCTTATCTGAGATCCTATTTGCTCAAAATAACTTAGTTATAGCCATATTGCTTCGAAAACCTGTGAGTCTGCAATTAAAGTCTGTTTAAGTACATCTTCGTCTTTTCTGATCCCTCTTTACTTAAAATATTTTCTAACTGATTATTTTTTAATTACTATGGAAATAACTTATATAAAAGAAAACATCTTAAAAACTCTCTAAAATTAGACTAATATTAACTGATTGAGTGTACTGCTAATCTCAATGATCAGGATAACTTAAAGATAATTTCTTATAAAAAAATCATACTTAAAACTCAAACATTTTGCTTTATTAGTAATGACAATTCATACAAAAACATAATAAAAAGGAAAAAAGTACTAATATCTGTTCAACAGAAAGTTAGAATGCAACCAAATAAAAAATTTATTGGAACTCCTTAAAGAGAGAAAAATAAAGGTATAATTTTCTTAATGTCGAGGCATTGTATCCCAGGCAATTACTTATCAAGGAAGCTATGGTAAAAATGTGTTAAACAGACTCTCTTATTACTGAATTGCTCATTAATGGCATGTGATTGTATATTTGCTGTGAAGTATTAATGGAAGCTTCAGATCTGCAACTATATGAAAGTCTGTTATCTTGAGTAAATCTTCCATAAAAATGGTTATGTTTAGTTTTGAAAATTATAAATATTCATTAAAAACTGCATACATTAGTTCTTTGACAATTTTTTGCTCATCTTGTTAAGTTTTGTTTATTGCTTGTTATTTTATGTAATATTCATTGAAATCAATTATATCACTATCCTATACCAGAGACAGCCCTATGTTATTTATTAAGAATGCCATATTTATTTATACTTCTAAATGTTTTTAATTGATTGATTTGTAAAAGTTTATTCATAGAAAATACAATTGTTTAAGTTTACATTATTCTTTTTTTTTTTAATGCATACCTTATTTTCTAACAAAAATAGATCAATATTGTATTTTATTCTAAGACCTTTGTAATACTACCATTTTAAAGATTATTATATTAAAAATACAGCATGTAAATATATATTCTAAAAACTGCATTTTTTGTTGTAATAAATGTTAACTTGTGATTTTTCCTCCTTTTTTAGTTACTCCATCTTCAGAAGAAATAGAAAGTATTGCCTGTTATGTATTTTCAACTGCTCTGCGCACTGTTCCAGCTTCTATAAGAACTTGGTGGAATAATTTAGATAGAAAATCGGCTGATATTGTCAATAAGTAAGTAAATTCTTCTATTTATGCTTCCTTATTAAATTTTAAATGTATAAGCAAGCAAACTTTTCAAGGTAAATAATGGAATATACTGAAGTAAATAATTTAATGTCTATCAATTTTTATTATATATAATTTCATCATTTTTGATGTTTTCTCTTGGCATAATAGTGAGGTAACCAAGTACACTATATGTTTAACCAGTACATAAATATATATTAAATTTCCTTAAAATCCATTAATAATAAAACAGACTATTTAAACTGATGTAAATAAAATTGTAGCCAAATTTAACTTCATTGTATATTAAAGTTAAATTTGGCTATCCAGTATTTTAAAATGTGAATAAAATTATTTTTACTGATTAATATTCATATTTATGTACAGTGCAATGTCAGAAAGTATTTTTTTAAAACTTTCTCCTGTTCTCTTTTACAGTTCTTTTATATGCCTTTTTAAAAATAAATTACAAATTAATGAGAAATTTTACATTTGTTAACCTTTTTCCTAGATGTAATCTCCATACCATTTAAATCTTAAAGTTATAGCACTTGTGTTTATTTTTTAATGTTATTTTTGAATTACTGTGAATAGTTTTTTTATACAGGATTATTATTTTTTTAAATTTTTTTTAGTTTTACCTCAAAATATGTGAGTGGCCTTCTTAGCACTCTAGAAATTCAAGCTGTCCATGAACAAGAAAAACAATTTGAAAATTTAATGGTATGTAATTTAGTCCACATTTTAATTTTCTGACTTGCTCTTGAATTTTGAACATTGTTCTGAAATCAAAATTAAATGTTGCGAGCTCCAGCAGAAATCACTTTATTTGTATTACTGTTAGAGTTTACTTATGTTTTTGTGTGTGTAAGAGGATGTAATTTTAAATTATTTGTAAATCTGAAATTTATTTAATGTTAAAACATACTAATAAATCATATTTAAGTAGAAGTAATATTTATGAAAGGTGAAAGGTTTTATCTATTTTTGGTATGTATTAATAATTTTCAGATTTCATAGATTTTTCTCAAGCTTTAACCTTCAGCATTCTTATACTATTTTTCTTCAGGCATAGATATGACATATTTGTATGCAAAATGTATTAAAATTACTATTTTTTAACAAAAATTTAACTTTAAAACTATTTTTAATTATCTAAATTAAATTATACAAAAATAGAGGAAATGGAATAATTTTCTGTACTTCCTAGTGTTAAAAACGTGAGATTTAAGATTTTACTTAAAATTTTTGATGTCATTAAAAACTTCTAAAAAATGTAAGCATTTTATCACTAATCATTTAAACAAATTAAATCACATTGTTGTATTCTGAGCTATGTCGCTCAAAGAACAAAGTAATAATTCATTGAATTGATTAATTGAAAGATTTGCTTGAATAAAAGGAGGAAAACCACTTCCATATTTTTTTTTTTTTAAATTGCATTTAATGAAAATCTCACTCGGTTAGTTAAATTTTTATATGGACAGTTCCTGCATAATTAATACTTTCTGATATTTGGCCTAAATAAGCAGTTGCCTCAATGAAGGGAAATAAATTGTGTGTATGTATATATATATATTGATTTAATCCTGTATGACTGCCCTAGGTTCAAGCCCGCCCAGGCTCTAGAGAAGTTATCGCAACCTATACAATTGATGACACTGCCATTGAACTTAGTGTTCAGCTCCCTATTAATTACCCATTGGGCTCTATAACTGCTGAACGAAGAGGGAAAGTTGTCATTGGTCAGTTAGAATGGAGGCACTGGTTAATGCAACTGACCACTGTCTTAACATACCAGGTATTATTTTCTTGCTTCCTTTCTTTTCTAAGTCTTACATAATAGCTTTTAACTAGAGAATTTTAAGCTTTGATTATTTAAATTTTCATATCATATTAACGATGAATTTCTTGTTCAATTATATTTTATAAGTAATGCCATTTTCAACAATAATCTCTGGTAGAATTGAAACTTCTCCTTACTCTTACTGTGATGCACTAAGTTTTACTTTTGGTTATTGGCACAAAACTTTATTTTCAATAAAAAATAGAATATTGTTAGTGAGATAATTGTGTTTACTTATTCTAAGTACTCATAAAAAATTTTTAAGAAATTATTGTTATGCAATTTGTACTTGATATGTGTTTAAAATTGCATTTTAAAATCAAAATTTATGTCCTAAATTTGAATACTTGTTTATAATTATTTATATTTTTCTCATAAATATATTTAATGTATTGTGATTTTGTTTAAATGGAAAGAGGGAGATGGGTTAATTTTTTTTAGTAATTTACCATTATTTCACTTCTCCCATTTTAATTATAAACTAAATATAAAATATTGATAAATTAATAATAAAGCATGTTATCACAAATAATGTATTGTATAACTTGCTAGAAGCAACAGAAGTTTATTAACTAAATTTCATCTTTTTCACATCTTATCTTTAAAATCTATAAAGGCAATTTTTTTTTTCAATTTAAAAAATTGAAATTTGCTCATTAAAATTGCATTTTGAGTATCATTCAAATAAGAAAACTTATCTTGAATGTTTCAGGCAAAATATATATGTAGGTAATATATTACTTTCTTTCATATGAAACATAGCAATATACTGATTAGGAATTATTTCTATTGCAAGCTTACCTTGAGACAGAACAAAGATTTTTTTTTTTTTTTACTTTTAATCTATTAATGATTTTAATATTGTGGAATTTTCAAAAAAAAATACATTCAATTCCTTTGAAATGCTGTTTCCATTCGCCTTTCTAAATTATCTGAAGTGCAAATGATATACAGAATCTTTATGGAATGAAAAATTGTTATTTATATCACAATTAGTCTGGCAAAACAAATGAAATAAATGAGATGAAAGAAAAAGAGATGGAGAAATATACATAACAAAAAAAGGTAATAAAATTAAGGGTGAATTTTTTTTAATCAAAAGATAGTAGCAGGATTCATAGTACATTTTACTATCAAAGCTATATATATACACACTGAGAACTAAATTATGATGACCCACCCCTTCAGTACAATATTGGACTATCTTAGGCTTTTAATACTGCATAAGTTCTTCTTGACGTAAGACTGTATGAGATGTTAGCAAGTGATATGAGGAATGAGACCGTATCCGATGAATGGCACTTTCCAATGCCTTCAGATTAGATAGCACTCGATCCAACTGCCTGTTGCCCTATTTAATCTCAGCCTGCATATTCTCAATTTAATTGAGATCTAATGGTTATGCTTGCCAACTAAGCAAGGTAAAGACTGCCATGCTTTTTGAACCATTTGTGGCCAATGCTAACTGTACGACAAGGAGCATTGCCCTAATCAAAGTATTTATGTGCTATAACACTTAAATACCCTTGGGCATTCAGATGTTCCTCCACACAAATCAAAGGATCCATGTAATGCCAAGAAAACATCTCCCAAACCATAATATAGCCCCCACTAGTTTGAAGAATTGTAGCAATGCAGGTGGGATCCATGCTTTGATTCTGTTTTCTCCCATGTTCACACCCTGCTTGGTGTAATTGAAAATACAATTCGTAAGACAACATGACCCTTTTCCAGTCATTTACTGTCCAATCCTTATGATCTTTTGCAAACTGGAGCTGTCTGCTCTTGTTCAAGGTTCAGAAGAGGCTTTCAAACAGGTTGTCAGCTACCATAGTCTTTTCAGTGTAATGAACAGTGAAAAGTTTGCTCAGAGACGTTCATGATTGCTCCTAGATTAAGATTCCCTGTAAAATGACAGTGGTTTGATTGGCTCTTCCGTTGAACTGGATAACTTTCGCAACTAGCAATCAGTAACCTCTGATGACCACAAGCCTTTTCTGCTTAGTAATCCACACTCTGTAAACATTAATAACTGCTGTTCTCAAACACTTCACAAGTGCAGTCATTTTGTTGATTTTGATTCTTCAAACACTTTCAGTCATCCTGTGTTCAATCACATTTTTTCCCCATTTCTTCACAAGTAACACGGTGCAATTGATTCTTCACTATTCTTGTTATGACTTTTAATAGCTATCTTGCCCTCTAACAGCAGCAACGTAAAGTTATGACTGATCTTCGTGTAAGTGGCAAGTGGTCGTAGTAATTTGGCCACTCAGTGTGTGTGTGTGTATATATATACTTACATTTAAAAATAAATGCAACCTGTGAAATAAAGTAAGTTGTCTGAGAAAAAACATTCAAATATGATTGATTTGAAATGCTTGTAAAAATTCTTATATATATTATAAACCAGGTTTACGTTTAACCTTAGCAAAGTATCTCAACTATTTCATGGCACGATTCCTTGACATACATATTCTTTCAGAATGGCTCAATTTTAGATGGTTTGACTATGTGGAAGAGGAACCTTGATAAAAAGTTTGAAGGTGTAGAAGAATGTATGATCTGTTATTATATTCTCCACAGCTCTTCTCTGAAATTACCTAAATTATCCTGTCATGTTTGTAGGAAAAAGTTTCATTCAGCATGTCTGGTAAGTATAGTTAACATTAAAAATATATGTAGTAATTTGTGATTATTGTATTTGTGTGTATGTAGTATAATTATCTAAGAATTATTTTTTCATACTTCTTAGATTAGAAACTTAACACGTAAAATGTCATTTTATATATTTAAGAAATGAATTTATTGCAATTATGGACATGTATTCTTTTATTTCACTAATTGAATAGTGTAAATTAATACATATATATACTTTTCCCCCTTTAGTATAAATGGTTCCATACAAGTAACAACTCCACCTGCCCATTATGTAGAAATGAATTTGCTATGTAGTTTGCCGATTCCAATGTTAACTTGTAAAAAGAACTGTAAATAAAAATTTTAAGATTGAAAATTAAAATTGTGTATTTTTTTTAATAATCAGAAACTTTTTTTTTAAAAAAAAGATGACTTTATTGAAGTTGGCAGACATGCTACATAAAAAGAGTGTAAACAAATTGAATTCAGATATTTACAAAATAATTTATAGCAATCTTGTATACTTTCTCTAAAAAAAATAGTTTCCTTTTTATATGAATCATAACCTAGCAAATAAGTCATAAAAGTTGTCATGTTAAAAGAATAGTTTAGTTTTACAAATACTGCAAAGTTTGGCACAAGAAAACTATATTTTTACACAAATACTTTTGAAATTTATTCAAAAATGAACATGAAACTATTTGGCCACAATAAATTATGATTCAATAGACGTTTACTGTTGCGACAACTAAAAATTCAAATTTTTTATAAAATGTAATTATGTGTAATTTTTTTTCTTATTGTAGATTCCTCTACTTTTTAAAAAATATTTAAGTTCCTATAACCATTTGCTATTCAAAAAAAAAATTTTATTTTCATAAGTGCCATCATTAACAGTGCTTGATTCTTTAAAAAAATATATAAAATAGGAACTTACTGAAAATGTCAGAAAGTGCAAATATTGCATACAATTTCTTTCTAACTTGAAAGTATGTTGTAAATTCAATGGTTAAATTATATAATGAATTTTTTTATTCCCACCAGGAATTGATAATATATTTTGCATAATGTTATTCAGAACTTTATAGAATTTACAACTAAGAAATCTTAACTGTTCGGCAACTAAAAATGTTTTGTTATGCATTGAAAAATTTAATAAGCCAGGTATAACAGTACAAAACTATAAAATAAACAAAAACAAATTTTATGTAACAAAGTTACTCTAACTATACATCAACATTTCCCAACAAAACAAAAAGGAAATATATTACATTGTACAAGTATCATAATTAACAGCTCATTTATGTTGATAAAATATTAAAAATAAATTAGGTTTAGATTAAAGTTTAGCCAAATTTAATTTCACTCAAGTTTCAAACAAAAATAAAACTTAAATTTCTTCCTAATTGACATACCTGATAAAATTAAATTTTTAAACTCATAAATCAATTAATCAGAACTTTATTGGCATGTTATTAGCTAAATGTGTTCAACATTTTTTTCTATTTTAATACTATTTAGTAAAAAGATATATGCTTTTACAAATTCATTAAAATAAAAACTTAGTTTCATTCTCTTCAGAACAACTTATATTGGAACATTCCATTTACACTTTTTCTGTTAAAAAGTTATGAAAATTAACTGAAGCATCCTAAGGATAAATTCCCGTATAAAAAATCCCAATTTTTTAGTTTTGCAAATATTTATAAAATTACTAAGAACAATAGAGAAAAAATATTGATTTATGAATGCATATCTGTATTCAATGCAATAGACTATATAGAAAATCATTTTTCTCAACTTGTTAAAAGCCTGATATGAACAAACAAAATATTACATATCTGGATATATTTCTACTAATTATGTTTAAAGTTCTGTTTTGGAAAATATGTTATGATAGTAGTGATATTTTAAAAATATATATATATACAATGTGTTTCATTAAAGATTGAAACCTAAAGTAATAATCCCACTTATATCTAGATAAATGAGCTGTTATTTATACTAATGTTCAGAACAAAATATTAGTTTCCTTACTCCCAGACAAATACACAGCTACCAAAATGTACAAAATCTTTAAAATAAACAGTAAAAATTATGAGCATAAGAAATGTACATAAATCTTGGCATCTGTAATATGGCATCCAATTTTCAATCACCATTTGTAAAATGATTAGTATTAAAATAAAGTAGATTGATAATTAAAATCTTCTGTACTATTTTTTAATTTAAGTATAACATTTAAAACCCCATAACTGCCAGCAGCTACAAATATATATATATAATAACCCCACTAATTCATGTAATTTTATTTAGATGAAGTAATAATCACAGTAACTAATTCTTTTTCATGGACAGCATAATTCTACAATAAAAATCATTTCTTTCATAAAAAAGTTACCAAAAGCTATAAAAGGATACTTGATTTTGGAACACTATTAAAAAAAATAATTTTTTCCAAGGAATCATCAATATTGATGGTTTTAAACAATTTTTATTAAAACTAGTGTACTTATTGGTTATAGAGAGAATGAAACAGAACATGCCGAATTCTGGCTTATACCTGTTCATGTTATGTAATGTAATGTTTGACACAATACCTGTTAATGTTTAAATTTAGTGCTAGATTTTGCTACAATGATGGAAACCTGGAATTTTTCAATGAATAAAGACAACTTTTTCAACTAAAGGAATTTTTTTTTCCACCAATTCATTGTCAGCATACTGTTTAGTTTTTTTGTGATAAATTATTTCTCAGGATCTAGAAGCCATGCATCTTATTTACTTTTGGGTCAATAAACTTCTGCATCATGTTTTCAATTCATATGAGAAAAGCAAGCATCATCCCATAGTGCTATATCCAATAAGAACCCAAAAGTCATTAAAAATAGATTTTTATAAATAATGTTCATTCAGACAATTCTATTATTCATTGAATTAAAAGCATCTTTAGTTATACAATCATTGTAGAAATTATTTTTTCAGATTTAGAAGGACCATAATGCTGAAAAATAGTTTTAATACATGTGTATCAGGTTATTACAAATTTAGGTCTGCAACACTTAAGAAAAACTAAAATATGTAGCGAGATTTTTAGAAAGCATTTTTAATTTCTCATCAGTCTTCACACACAATTACTATACCCCCCCCCCTCCCAAAAAATTACTTTTCAATAAAAAAATATGCAAAATAAAATATAAATTTTAAACATTCAATTATATTTCAAAAGATCTCATACTTAACAATATTTAAAGATTTTTTCATTTCCCAAGGGGGGGGGGGGGGAATCCTCTTAGATTAATTCGACTAGATTAATTTAAAAATCTTCAAAATAAATTTTTTAAAATTTTATGTTCTTAAACATGTGCTATTAAAAAGTGAACAAATGTAACTAATTGAGTATTTTTGTACAACATAACGATTTTAAAATAATTGTTTTAGTTGAATAACAAATTTAATTCTAATTTTACCCCTAAATATAATTAACAAATCAACATCAGAGTATTTACAAAATATGCAACACAAATAAACATTTATAAATATACAAAACACTTTATACACATTATGTATGAAATATAACAAAATGTTGCTCTAATTTAAAGTGTATCTCCATATCTTCAATTAGGAATAAAATCATGTAATTAAAATATATATCAGGAAAGTAGTAAGCACTTCATAAACTTAAAATTTAATAATACTTTGAACAAAATTACAGAATTTTCCAAATATATATATTTTTTGTTAAAGTTTAATATTCATAAAAGACATGTTACAATTTTAA
The DNA here is from genome assembly GCA_019973955.1 of Trichonephila inaurata madagascariensis. Taxonomy (NCBI): domain Eukaryota; kingdom Metazoa; phylum Arthropoda; class Arachnida; order Araneae; family Nephilidae; genus Trichonephila; species Trichonephila inaurata. Next base: position 89,705 of record BMAV01014763.1, read on the forward strand.
AAAATTTTACTATTTTTCTAGCTTAAATTTTAATGTAATATTCTTTTGAAAAGTCAACATTCTGTATTTTTAAATTACAAAGACTCTTACCAATGTCAATACTTTTACAAAAATTAAAATAGTGCTACATTTTACTATTTTTCTGATATAATTTCATATTTAAAATATGGCAAAACAAATTTAGGTACTTTCATATTAACCAATACCTTAAGCAATAATTATAACAAAGTTTTATATTTCAAATGAAACCATTATTTTTAAAATCATTAGAAATGTCTAAAAATTTAATCTTGAGTGTATCTTTGTAATCCAGCAAGTTGACACTTTTAGCTATCACATTAATTCTTAAATTGCATTTTGTGACCTTTTCCTTTCCCATTGGATTACAAGCTCAAGGTAGTTAGCCAAAATCTGTATATTTAATTTATCAAAAATAGGAAATCAATTTTTAATTCATGCCAAGTAGGATTTTCTAAAATGTTTAAAATTCAAAAGAAATTTGATGTATCACACTAATATGAAAAGCTTATATAAATTTATATACAAGTTGAGCAGATGATGAACAATACGATTCCAATTGGAAAAAAATTGTGTATTTAATACCAATTTGTAATTATTTTAGAGATTTATTCATGGATATAAGGATTAAGGAAAATTTAACGGTCCAATTTCCTTTCATCATTATAATCATAAAAAGTGTAATATAAAGGCCTGACTAATTTTAGAACAAATTTAAAAGAACCAAATTCTTGACAAAAATTAATAGAAGTAAAGGTATAAATTAGTATGCAAGTACCTATATTTCTATGGAATGTTACAGATGGAATCACAGTTCTTTGTAATAAGTTCAAAAAATATATATCCAGAAATAACTTAAAATATTACAAAACAATCATAACGATGTCATGGCTGGTGGTCTGGCATAGGCTTTAGGAATAAAGCCATATTTTCTAGTCTTTGGAGCATAAGCCCATAGCCAACCATCTACAGTTTGGTTGTTCATATCGGCATAAACCCAGTCTCCTCTGCGAACACTAAGATCATCAGGGGCTTGTGCTTTATAATCATACAACATTACCAGCTCGCTACCATGGAAACGGAGATCTTCAGGAGTAGGAGTATTGCTATGATGGTTATTATTCAATGATGTTGCTTGATGGGCTTGATTGCTAGCAGTTATCTGTGCTCCAACATGATCTGAAGAGTAACAATAAAACTGATGATGTCGATTGAAAAAGTAATAGCAGCTTCTTTTTTTTATTAACTTCAATCAGATTGTAGAACTTTTAACTTGCATAATTTCTTTATGATAAGAATACGTCATTTTATTTCAAAAACTAAAGCAATGATTTTGATGAAATTTGCTTTTTATATACTAAATCATAAATAAAATATATTATATAATTAAATCACTTTCTATATTACACATAAAAAGTGATGAAATACTTCGTAAATATCAAATATATCAGCTCTTATACATATATTCAATATTACTCCAGAAAAATATTTGCTCTTTTTTAGGGGAAAAAATTATAGACCATTTTTTACATAGCTAAATTAATTTATAAACCAAAAAGTATTTAGAAGTACAGTCGGAACTCTATATAACGAAGTAACTAAATCCCGAAAAAAAGTTTGTTATTCAAAAAATTCATTATATAGAGGTTAATCTTTCAATTTTCTTTTTAAACCACATAAAATATATTTTAAATTCATTAACACTATAAATTAAAAAAAGTAATGATTCACACCTTTTTGTAAATTAATATCTATTTTATATATCTTACCTATCAAAAGGAAAGAAAGAAAAGCTACATGGAAAGTTTCTCCACATTCACTTTCTGAAGTATTAATTTTTTTCTTTGATGCTCTAAAATTTTCGAGCAACAAAAAATGAAGTTACCAATACGACTGATCAACACTACAAATGAACGGAGACTAGTTCGGGCACACGAGATAACTCCACTGAGGGTGAAAAGGAATATCGAAGATGTTTCCAGTGGGGGATAGGGTTAAAGGTTGCACTTCTTGGATGAAACGCCTAGAATTCTGTTGCTCTCGGTGAGCTAGGTACCTAATAAAACCAGTTCATGGTTCATGACCACTAAAAAATGAGTTAAAAAAAGAATAACTTTAAATATCCAGAAAAAATTCATTATATAGAAAATGCAATTCGCTATTGGGAGGTTATTTTACGAAGAAAATCGTGAAATGTTCTTGGTTCCAGTTAAAAGTTCATAATATGGAGGTTCGACTGTACTTTATACCTTAATTTATGTAAACATTAACAGTTCCAAGTGTTGAAAGAACCTTTTGATCAGTTTCTATGAAATCAATCATCAATGAATGTAATAAACTTAGATAAGATTTGCTCAAGGAAAAAGACATGCATATCACAGCATTACAAGAATGATTAAAATATGCATCTTATTCCAACAAGTGTATTTCAAAAATTTAGGCACAAAATAATATTATCTATGTAAATGTGTATGTTTGTAGAGCTTGTGGTTTTATTTTTGACAATTCACAACAATGTATGCTGTTAAAAAAAAAAACCTAAGGATATCAAAATTCTTTACACAATAATAATGAATATGAGCCATTTAAAGATTGAATTTCAGTAGAAAGAGCTTCACATTAATAATATATAACCATATCAAATGAAAAAAGTAATTGCTTTTGAAAAGACTATCACACACACAACTTGCCTTTATGATCAAATTAATACACATTCAAACAGATATATTAGAGTTGAAGTCAGTAAATTAAAATGTTCTTTGAATGTAAATTAAAGAGTTAATATTATCCCTTTGGCATTATATAAGGTACTAATTTGAGAATTTCATTTTATTATGTATGTAATTTTTGATATTTACTGTATTGATTATTTTAAATTGCTAATAGGTAAGATTATCATATTTTTTAATACTTATAAAGTTATCCTATTAGATTTTCTTGGCATTTACATCTACCTATGCAAAGTGTAACATTAGTTGAAAGCTAAGTTTAAAATACAATTTTAAATTAACTTGCATATTTCTATAATAAAAAAGTTACAGAATAATTTGTTTTACTTTTATCAGATGAAAGTAGGAGTGAGGTAAAAATGCTATATTTTTGTGGCTAAAAAACTAAGAAAATACAACCAAATTTAATAAGTATGTGTGCCATTTCTATTTTATTCAGTTTGAAATAGAAAGAAAAAAAAATGACACATTAGCAAATGACTACAATGACAATTTAGCTAGGCAACCAGACATGGGTCATTTACACTCTTCATTAACCAAAGAAAAAATTAACCTGTCACATAAGCAAAACAGATTAGCAATGAAGCCACACATTTCTCAACATTTTTCATACAGGTTTGACATAGTTTAATTCAAAGGGAAAATTTTAATACCATTGATTGCAGCTTAAGTATACAAATTTTTCCTTGATGAATGCATAGTTTACCCCTGTTTGGAAAAATAGAAATAAAAATAATTAATTTTAAAATTAAACAAAACTGAAAGAGGAAACTTTTTTGAAAAAAATTACCCTCAAGTTTAAAAGCTAATAAAAATATCTTATAAAATTTGCTTTTATTACTGGCTTGATACATCCCAAGAATAGCTAATTTCTGATCATTTACTTATCATTTCACACAATATATATATCTTCTCTAAAGCAAATGAATTAAAATATATATTTCATAAAAATATTTTTTTCTTGTTCTTTTGTTACATTGCCCTTTGATACAAAACTAGAGCTACCAGTGACATAACATGGCAATTATGAACTTCAATCAAGTGACACCACCTGAATACAGGCACCCCCCCCCCTCCCTACACACTCCAAACTTCCACACCTTGCCAACATGAGGACTTTTGAGATCTGATAAACTTAACAACCTTCTATTCTTCAAATGCAACAGGAGCTTGAACCCATGACTTAACAATGCTGGCCATGAATTTGTGATCATAACCACTTGGCTACTATGGTCATATATATAGAAACCAAAAGATAAAATAAATTAAAATGCCCAATATTAATCATCTTGTGTGAAAACCAAACATTATTCATATTATATGGTTGTAATAATTTAATAAGAAAAATATGTTTTAAAGTTTACAAAAAAAGTTTTACTATTTAATATTCAAATTTTGCTAATATAAAATGTCTACATAAAAAAAACATACATTTTATTAAATATTTAAAGCATACAGCTCTAAAACATTACCTTGAATAACATCAGCTGGATACACAAAGGCACTAGGTACAAAACCCTCTTGTCCATCTGATCTAACAATCCAAAACCAATCGTGATCTTCTCGATTCAACACTGTCACAAATTCACCCCTCTCCACGCTAACATCATTTTCATCTCTAGCAATAAAAGTATATAGCACAATATATCTTCCAGCTGGGTCTTTGAAAAATGGATGAACATCTGGTAATGAACTTTGGGATGATGAACTTGGATTATTTTGATTCAACGACAGTACATTATTGTTCGAACTAGATTCTGGCATAACACCATAACTCTCGACATCAGAATGTTGGCCACTATCTGCACTTTGAGTCCCTCTTGATGAAGTTTGATCTATTTCTTGTTCTCTTTCATTCCTAGGAAGCTTTTTATGTTTTATATTTAAAGCTAATTCAGCAAAATGTGTCCCATATGCTGCACAATATGAATGTGGAATAAAACCTTCTTGTCCATTTTCAGCTATAACATATACCCAATCATTTTCTTGATACAACATATTAACACTTTGTCCTCTTTTAACTTCTAATTCATCATCAACACATGGAGTGAAATCATGTAAGACAACCATTTTGGAATCAGGAGAAAGACCATTTTCTTTTTCAATTCCAACTCGAACTAATGTCTCAATACTGGCACTTCCGGTGATGCGACCAATGCTAGGAGTTCGACTGGATAACTTGTCACCATCTGAAATAAAATTTAAAGAAAATTATCAAAATTTTTGTTATAGTAATTTTTTTAAAAAAATGTTTAAATAATTCTTAAAAAGTTTTTAACCACAGTAACTTGTTACATCAAATAATTTTTCAATTGATTTAATTCATATTTTAAGAAAAGGATGGATAAAAATAGTTACTGAAGATCAAGTGTTTCATAAAATGGCATGGTTTTATGTAATTGAAAACACAGGAGAATGAGAGAAACAAGATTCCCTACAAATTCTTTATTTATTAGTTTTAAAATATGAATGTTTCAATTATTCAGAATTAATTGCTTAATCTGCAAATAAAATATATGCAGCAATAACTTAAGACCTAAACAACTGATATGTGATGTACTACTGCCATATAAACTCCTTTAAGCTTGAACAATGTATCAAAAATGTAGAAAATTTTCTGTATCGTATAAGGAGTTTGGTCTTGTAAGCATAACAGCCATATTTGACTAAGCAGAGCATAAACACTTATTAATTTATAAATACATACATGATGTACAATTTTTAATAAACTATTTGAGAGACAACTGACTTGAATACTAAAAATTAAAAAATATAATGGGAGATTTTGGAAACAAACACATGCATTCATTGCCATAATAATTTGCACACCTGAAAGTATTGTCAAAACAAAACGAAATTTTACAGACGCAAGTACAATGTTGATGTAAGTAAGATTGCAAAATGATTATTCACAGTAGAAAAAATTACAAATGAATGGAAGTTTTAGTACCCTGTGCTGGGTTACCTCTAACATATAAATGCATGATGCGTGATGAGATTCAGTCAGGCATTTGAAGCATATAAGTCCTGTATGATGCCCTGCGACATCTCATTCCCTAGTTGCTGTAAACATGCTTCTACACTCATGTCCATTAATTAAGGATAATGCAAGTTCAAGCAAAGAAAGAGTCAAAAGCGAAACAAATGTGACTTATTTGTAAAGCCTTTTTATTGAACAAAAGGTAAAGAGCAAAAAAAATGCTATATGTTTGATATCATTAATATAAAATTGCAATTTTTGCTCCCTAGAGCAAATTACGGGGGTGGGACTACAAAAACCAATATTACATGCTTGATACAATGGTTAATACATAGTATGTCTTCCAAACAATGCAATAAAGACCATACAATGCCTAGGCATGTTGAATATCAAATTATCAATCTGAACTTGGGGAATATTACACCACTCATCAAACAATGCTCTCCAAAGTTCTGGTAGACACGTAGGAGGTGATTGACGGGCTGCAACTCATCAGCCAAGCATGTCCCACACATGCTCTACTGGATTCAAGTTCGGTGAGAATGCTGGCCAGTCCATACACGTCATGTCCTTCAACTGAAGGAATTCGTTTGCACAGTGAGGACACACATAACACAAATTCTGCGTCCCCAAACGAATGTAATGTTGTTTCAGAATTGCATCCCAATAGATTTGGCCTGTCATGGTTCCAACTTGAACATGCAGGCCACTTCTGGAACCCAGAATAATCCTCCCCCCCTTTCCAAAAGAGCAATTCTGCATCCCAAAACAAATGCACATGTTCCAGAATTACACCCCAATAGATTTGGCCTACCATGATTCTAATTAGAATATGTAGGCCAGTTGTAGAACCCAGAATAATCCCCCCACTCCAAACAAGGAATCCTGCCCCACTGAAACAGTGTTGTTCAATGATGTTCTCTTGGTAGTAACAGGTACCTGGTGCTCTCCATCTAAAAAGTCCAGCAAAAATTAGACTGCAAGTTAAACCTCAACTCATCGAAAAACATTACAAAAACCCACTGTTGCGGTGTTCACAATGCATGCTCTCTACTCCAGACTAACAATAGGTGACAGTGAGTTGTAGTAAGTGGAACACATCTAACAGGTCTACAAGCATATAGATAAATCTGCTGTAAGCGTCTGTAAAGTTCACCTTGAAACTTTTGTACCACTAGCTGATGAGACAGGTCTGATGCTGTGCTCCATGGTTTCTTTTGGCAGTAACTACCAAATACTGGTCCTCATTCTGCGTTGTAACTCGGGGGGTGACCTGTGCTGTAACATCTGCTCACATTACCATCATCTTGGAATCCTTGCCAAAGCCTGGAGATGACACTTAGTGATTCCAAATTCCTTGTATACTTTCAGCTGAGTAAGCCCACATTCCAGATGGTCGATAATTCTACCATGTAAAAAATCATCCAAATGCATCCTTTGTGTCATAACTATGCCATCATTGCACTGAAAGGCTTATAAAGCACTTGCAAACACTTTTACTTCTTTGCTTGTATTCCTTGTATATCTCCCTCTTACACTCTCATCACTGTGATATACTATCTGTGTCATCTGGTGACTTCCTGCAATTTGCACATGATTTTTGAAGATATGTGTAGTCATTTTAGGGATGATATATTTATATTTTAAAGTTCGATTTCCTCGTGACTGACTTATCCTTAATTTATGGACATGAGCGTAATTTGATCAACCTCATAGGCTGTCCAATTTTCCATCCTAAATTATCCCAGATACACTCGATCAATGACAAATCTAGGAATTGAGCAGGCCAGGGATGGATGGAAATGTAGTAGTGACAGTCCTGTGTATGTGTAAGCCAGCATTGTCCTGTTGAAAAATGGCTCCTGGGAGACCTTCCATCAGTAACAACACATGTGGCTGATAAAAATCTGATTTATTCTTTAGGATTATTTGATAGAATGTAACATAACTGGCCTTCACATATGCAGCAATTCTACAGAGAAAATAATTCTTGATGAATTTCATTCAGTCATTGCTGTAACATTCCTGTGTCATATTGCAGGTCTATACTCTTAATATACAATTGACACTCTCCCATACTGAAATATTTACCAAGGAAATTATTTGTAATGAAGGTGAACAAAGAAAAGATTACTACATCAACTGGGACAGATTTAACTTACGGATAGGAAGGTATTATGTACAACAGGGGTGGGTAATTATTTTGGCTTGAGTGAGTGAGTGAATAATAACGTTGTACTGTTTAGCTACACGAGGGCTTTTGGTGACGGACCACATAATTTTGAACCATGGTCAACTGACGTGGACGACACCTGAGCTGGCACCCCCCTCTCCTAACTACCACACCAACGGGAGGATATTTCAGCTCTCGACAGATTTAGCATGCATCGCTGCCCTACATGGTAGGCCTTTAGTGGTACTGGGCTCGAACTTGTGACAAAGACAGCCACGATCCGATACCTATACCACTCGGCTACCGCGGCCCATTTTGGCTCGAGAGCCACATTGTGGAAGCAGAGGATACTGGAGACCTGCACAATTTTAGGATGATTGCATTAAGTTTATTTTTGATTAATAGTTTACTTTGAAACTCAGGAAAGGGATAAATTGTATTACAAAAATCAATAAGTACAGGTTAAATAAAATAGTGGTAGTTTTATTCAATTGTACTAATTTCAAACCATCTATAGCTAGCTGCAAGTACATTTAATTTTAAAAACAGTTTAATGAGGCAAATGTACTTCCTATCACACTTTTCTACATTTTTTTTTTTTTTTTTCAAATCAGGAGTGAGACTGCTTGTTGAAATTCTCATCATTATTTGTTAATGTCTCAGCCAATTTGCATCTATATTTACTCGTGTTGACCTTCATGGAAGAAAACTCAGCTCACAAATATATGTTGACCGAAAAATAGACAACATTTTCTGTCTCTTTGGTTTTCTGTTAGTCATGGTGTGCCACAAAAAAATACTTTGCAGGCCAGATGTGGCACATGGGTCACTATTTGCTCACCCCTGATGTACAAAATTCTTTTATTTAACAAGATCCTATTTCCTTTTTATTTAAAAATAATTAGAATTTTTTTTAGACACTCAAGTATTTTTACTAGTTGTGTTTACCCCAATTTCAGTAGTTGTTTATTGTTTTTATATTTCAGATGAGAGAATTTTAAAACTGATGTGAAAAGTAATTTTGAAGTTAACTTTTTGTTCTCTCAATATTTTCATAATAGAAAATCAACTCTAGTTAATTTTTTATAGTTGTAATATATACTCCAACTTCCTGAAATAATGTATTTATGGAATTTTAAGAAATAAGTAACATTTTTTTTTTATCTCCTTACTTTCAAAAAACCGTAATGTATTTACATAACAGATAAATTATAATTTCTTTTCAAATTGATACAAAGCAAATGCAACAAACTGTACATCATGTTTTATTATTTTTTTTTTAAATAAGTATCATTAATGATGAAGAAAAAAAGAATTACACACTACCAGTAATGTGCAAGGAAAATGTGTTCTACAAAGGAACTCTTGAAAGATACATACATAACACAATAAGTCAGGAGCCTGCTCTGGCAAAATTTTTAAAATAAAAACAACCATGCTTTAGCAATAATGATAAACAGAGAGGGAACTTTAAGAATATAATTTCTCACAAAAAATTGCTAACTTGATCACTAGGTGAATTAGTAAAAAAAAAGTTTGATTACTTTCATTGGGCAAGTGAGTAAGAGTTCTATTAAAGTAGCACTATGTAGCTAGCTATACAAGGGTCATTGGTGATGGACCTCATAATTTTGAACCATGGACAAGTGGCGAGGACAACACCTGAGCTGGCACACTCTCTTCTAATTTCCCCACCACACCAAAGGTAGGACGTTTGAGCCTTAACAGATTTAACATCCAGCCACCCCCTCTACACGGCAGGTCTTCAGTGGCACTAGGTTTAAACTAATGACACGTCAACCATGAATCCATGACCACTAGGTTACAGCAGCCTTGATTTTTTAACCCCAAATATAATTATAAAAATCAAGAAATATACTATATGGTTATTCCAATTCTTTTTATATATTTCTACATACAAACATTCTTTCACTTGGTCACAAATTAAGAGAACAGCTGTCTTCAAACCAATTACCAACATACATGCTAACACTTTTTACAAACAAATCATTTCCAAGAAAAGTAGCCATTTGGGAAAGGAAACTGTATACAATAAAAATTCAGCATTTGCTTTTATTGGACAGTGTATTTGACCAAAAAATGTATGTATACTTTTCTCATTAGCCCATTAACTTCACATTAGGACTCGCAGTAAACTTTAAAAGATTTACCATGAAAGGAAAACATTGATTAGTTGAAACTTGTTCATTATTTTAATGTCAAAGAAACTTTTTTCAATTAAATCGACTTAAAATCTATAATTTTAAATTCTAAAACTTAATATGTAAGTATAGTGGATGGAGGAACATTTAATTTCATTTTAGATATACCATCACAATTCATATTTTTTAATCTATAGAAATTATTTTATACAATATACTTAAATAAGTTCTTATAATATTCAAAAAATAATGGAGTTAAACTTGGATACAACTTTAATTTATTCATATGCAAAAATATATAAATAAAATATTTCTAACTTTCTTCTATTTTTTTGTCCTGATAATGTAATGTTAGGCTACATTTCAGCAACAGGCTATTTGTTGCTAAAAAAAATTTCTTTTCAATATCCCATCCATTTTATATCTTAAGATTTTTTAGATCTTTGCAAACTTTTAGTGGTCTTGTATCCAATAAATGTTTTATGGGAAAAAAGGAGATAATATCCAATTATCTAACTGAAGAATTTAAAAAACTAAGGAAATTATTCAAAAGCTATAAAAATGAATGTCAAGCAATGATAGCTATTTGGAAAGAACTTTTGCCTCAAGAGTGTTAATAAATTCTACAGTTCTATAAGCAATACACAGCTGTAAATAAAGTTATCATTATTTGAAATAAGATAAAAAGTAAATTTTAATGAATCACTGAACAATATCATAAATACTGACTGATCAATGAGAATCCTTTTATTATAACAAACTCCCCCCCCCCTCCTTTCAGAAAACACTTTTTAATAAACCAACCACAATTTTCAAAAATTTTAATCATTTTTAAGAATTAAAAAATATAGTTAACGAACTTTAAAGATACTTTTGAAAAAAAAAAAGTTAAAAAATTGTTGCAAAAATGAAGTAATAAACACAAATAAATATAATATAATTTTAAATTCCATGCAAAAAAAATATATCTCATCATATTTGCTACAAGGTAACCAAGTTCAAAAGAAATTCACTAATTTAAACAATTCACTGATAACATAATTCGGTAAAGAATTTGAACGATAAATAAAATATTTCTGATAACGCGAACATTTCAAACGAACGTAAAAAAAATCTTGTATTTCTACACATTCATAAACGACATATCAAAAAATTGAAAAAGATCTTATATTTCAAAAAATTGAAAATTTTCTTCTAAAAATATGCGATGACATTCAAAGCGATAATTATCTAGTCAAACTAAATTTTTTTTTAAACCCTCTAGTTGAATACCGAAACCCAACATTTTGAATTCTATAATAAAGTTCAGAATAATATATTAAACAATTAAAATGAATTTAAGTTATTAAAAAAATATCTGTTTTTAAGTATTCACATATATTTTTTTCGGTGTCCATACAAATATACAAGACATGAACGATCGTTAGCTTTTTCTACATATTATATATATTATGTATTGTTAAAATATAAAACGCTTAATGAAATGGATCACAAATGTAAAATGCTGATCGATTGAAATAATTCATTGATTTACCTTTCTTTCGTTTACCCCGTCGTATTCTTACTGGACATAGAAACGCCATTGCAGGACGGGTCAAGAAAATAAAAAAAGTATTTTCTTATAAGTATATTTTCATTGTAAAAAACATAATTCATCCAAATTTTCCCACATTTTCAGAAAATGTTGATTTTGTCAAATACTTTCAAGTTAAACACATATAATTTTATGCTTTAACAATAATTTAAATCGACACTTGCTACTCTTAAAACCATAAATATACATTTCACGTCCGTAATTGCCGATAGGCATAACTTAAAAAAACAACTTTGTCACCAACCAAAAACAGCAAACTGAACTTCAGATACAGATAAAGTTAAGCAAATAGGTAACAGGTGTTGAAAAAAAAAGTAAAAGTTATTAAAAAATGACCTTAAGAACTTCGAATCTGCTTATATATCAAATTCCATCAATAACAATTTTAAAATTGATTAAATGTTAAAATTTTTACACTTAAAATTCTCAATTCAATGCTTGATTCTCAATTCTAAGAAAAAAAGATATAAAGAGGTTTGAATTAATTTGATGGCTACCTAAGGAACTTCTTTTGAGAAACAAGTCCACAATTGTCTACAAAGAACGCTATTATGCTAATTTTCAACTAAAATTTAATTTTTGAGAAACTTTCTGATTATTATGAATTTTTCACTATTTTTTTGTCCTCATTACTTTATTATTGTCATAACTTTTTCTTCTCCTTCTTTTTACTAGATTGGCCATCATCATTATCCCCCGGCGTAATACAAGTTCGATGACCAAGCTGTGATTTAAATTTCGCTCGATATTGTGTTTATTTTTTCGTCTGAGTGTGAGTTTTTAATTTTTTTAACGTGAATTTTTCATATGCTCAATAAGTTTGATTTTTAATAATACTGCAGATTTTTGCAATCGAATTTACCACATTTTTTCATGTTGCATCTGTTAAAAATTCCTCCTATAAATTCTTGCTAATGAAATATAAATTAGTGTCGTACTTTAGTGAACAAAATGATAAAATATTCTTGTGAAAATAATTTTTTTTTTCATTTTGTTTTATTTTTTTTACTTGTGTTACGAAACATGTTGCATTTGTATAATGAGTTGTAAACATAAAAAGTTATCAGTTACAACCACATTTCAGAAATATTTTGATTTACTTTTCAAAATTTACATTGCCGTAAATATTATGATCGATAACAGACCTAAAAAGGATCTGATTGGTATATCCCCAATTTCTATATTTTAAACCTAGTAATTTTCAATCTTTGCTTTCCTTTGTCATTCAGATTTTGAATCATTTTTTAAAAAATATTTTTGGACGAATACATTTAGTCCCACTTTTTAATAATTTTCTACTTCATATGATAATTGGTAAACACTTCAGATATGTCTCCAGATAATTTTTAAATATATTTTTCCTCACAAAAAGTATCCTACAATACACGAGATGTAAAATTATAGTGCTCTGTACACAGTTATTGCTACATCAAATAAGGGTACTATTAGAATAATAACTATTAAAAACTATGACTAAAGTGCAGGAGGCAATATGAGTTTTTCTTCCCATTTAGCATATTCTGCAATAATTCATTACAAAAATGAATGAGTTAATATTGTTTCTTTTGTAAATTAAGCCTCTAATTAAAGTCAAGGTGCTTTTAAATCTTTAAAATATTTAATTGATAGTTGTATTATTTAATACAAATTTAAGTATTTGATTTTTACTTCTACATGAATAATTTAAAATTAAGTAGTGCAATTATTTATTATTGTGTATATATCTTGACAAACTTATCTGAATAAGTACTTTTTAATTAGCAAGTCAAAGAAGCAGTTAGCCAAAATACTTCTAAAGATGCAAGACTTTGCGTGTCATTCAAATACTCAATATTTGGTACTTGCATACTATTGCAACCATGCAAATGTTCAAAATATCTTGCCAAGTTGGCAACCCCAATTTTGTATGTGTTGTACTCACTGAATTGGCAACCATGTGCTTTATTTCATGTAATATCGCCAATATATTGATAATACATAAGTACTCGATATTTTTATGTCAGATAATTCATATATACTTAATTTTAGCATACAACTTCTTATGGGTTTTGAACAAATTTGTAAAATGTTTCATTGTCAACTAAATAGCTACTAAAAATTTAATGAGGCGAGGTTGCAATTTTTCGGACCTCATTTCTCTTAATCTCTGAAATCTTATTTATATGTTTATCATTAAAAAAATATTTTATGAAGATAAATTATACAATATTTCCAAAAAAATTTTAGTTGTTTCATTTAACAATAACTTTTATACAAGACATTTTAAGAAATGCATTTGGTAGAAAAAAAATTTTGCTTAAATACCATGATGATTGCAATTTATTTTAGAAATTCAAAGATGATTATTCCCTAATTAATTAAAGTTTATTATATAATCTCTAAGCTGGCCCACCTTATTAACTGTATGACAAACATGCTATTTCTTTTATTATTTTTAAAAATAACACCAAGTTTTCTGAAAGTTATTACTGTACCTCTAACCAATTCCTCCTTTCACGATGAAATAAATTTAACTGATTTTTAAGATTTAGTTATTTTATTAACTTTATGCATTACTAAGATTCATTCAAAATGATTATCACACACCTACCCTTTCAAATAGTTTTTCCTATTGTATTGGAGGGTACTTTTTCATTTCACCGGCGCAAGCGATAAAATCGCCAAAAATAATACAACCAACACCAAATGCCATATTCCTGCTGGTAACCTTTTACCACTACATTTTCAAAACAAGACTTGGTCTTTTCTTATCAGTTATATATTTTTCATAATACTTCAAAAATGGATGAAAAACCAATGAGAACATGAGAATGAATATTTATTAACATTTTTTTTTAAGTGTATATTGTATGTTGTCGCAAATAAAGCCTGCTTGGCAAGATTTGTGCCAGCAAAATGAAAAAGTATCTGTTGGAGTTTTATTTTATAATTATATTTTTGAGATATATCATACTAAGTTATTACTTTATTTTATATAGTTCAGAAAAGTATTACTTACATTTTTCTAATTATGGCTTCAAAATTTTTAAAACAGAAAGTTATTGAACATATTCCTCAAGCATTATCTGATGAGAAGAAATAATGTAGATTCATTATTTATACATAAAGATTTACCTTTTATGGTGAAGGTAAAACCATAAGGTGGCATTAAATAGAATGAGTAAGGAACTCCAAAATAAAAATAATGTTGACCATTGTAAAAAATATTCCTGGTGTTAAGAAATTTACAAAAAAAAATATATATATATATAGGAAACATTAGTGGATCACTTATGAAAATAAGAAATGTGCATGTGATTGATGTGTAAACTGTAGGAACACGCAGACCAACAAATTAATCATACACAAACCAGTGTTTAAATCAGACTTTTTTTTTCATGCTAGTAATATTAAAATATAATTTTTAATGCAAATATTTATAATAGTTTTTCTGAATTGTAGTTTATTATTGAAATAAAGTATTTTCATTAACAATAGCAGAGTTAAAGAAAATTACTATGTCATAAAAAGTATGACACACGCCTACTTATATAAAAAATTAAAGCATTCTTATTAACCCTCTTGCTGTGCATCCCACGATTTCCGCAGGAACACATAGCATTATGCAGCGAGAGGGTTAATAGGTTAAATTTTCTTATGTGAAAAAAATATATCTTACATGTCTCTTATTTATATCTTTTAGAATAGTGGAATGACATGTGTTTTAAAACTTCATGAAAAATAAAATCAGCTATAGAAATCTGAACATTTTGCTTCTGTGCTGTGAAAAGTTCAAGGTAATTTCTATGCATAGTAGTCTGTAGTATGATGCTTTTATGTAGCTTTTCTTTCTTTATGTAGCAGTAACTGAATATTATTTAATGTTGCTCATACATTACTAAAAAAAAATGTATTGCATTTTCAAAGTATTAATACTTTACGTATTTTGGTGACAAGCAAAGATTTCATTGTATGTTCATTGAATTTATTGAAGAAATAGTGTCTTTAGTTTCTTACAGAAACTATACATGCTGAATAAAAATTCTTGGAAGTTTTCTCAATGATAAATATGCTTTGAAAATATAACTATTGCTGTTTTGTTTGTTTCTTTAAATTTTCAGATCCATGAGCTGTTGTACTATTTTAAAAAACAAATTAATTTCTTATATATATCATCGGTCTAATTATTAGGCTGCGTAACTCCATCTGGGATGCTAATTTGATACAGTAGGGCTAGGCGTCAAGTTGTTGTTTATGTTCGCCAAGATAGGTGATAATATTAAATTATGGTTTACTTTGATATTTTTATCGTGTGATATTGTTACAAATTTTATGTAATGAACACTTAAAATAGTGTAAATAATTTAAATCTGAAAGTGTAATACATTAATGTTACTTTCTGTTGTATTTATTTTATGTTAAAATCTTGCCACCATCTCTCCCTTCGAAATCTAGTTTTATTATGAAATAAAAAAAATAGTGATAACACTGATCGAAGGAATAAATTAAAAGCGGAGTGCGCACTGAGGCATAAAGCCAAAAGGAAATGTTTGGCCGTCATCTTGGATTTCATGTAACCCGACAACAACCGCTGCTTGGCGCGATTAAGGAGTTGCACTAAAAAGTGCTTGGCGCGTTGCACTCCTATATCAAATCAGGTACACCGGTGGAGTTACGCAGTCTGATAATTAGGCCGACAATATGCTTTAAATTGTTTTAAGTTGCAGTAAAATGTATTTTACCCACTTCCCAATATATTTATTTCTTGTAATCCCATTTGTGATGTATTTATCCTGATAATACCTCACAAATGTACAGTAATAAAATATAAGACACCTTTAATTACAAGATTTTCTATCACGTTTTTACAAAGTTATCAATATTAATGGCTCAAATGGAATTAAATTATGAATTAGCTGCTAAACACAAAAACTTTTCTCAGTGTCAACGTCGATTTTCTTCATTTATCGGATTTCTCTATCTTAAAATTTACCTAAATATAAAATTTCATAAAATTCTGTCTGTAAGTTTTTAAATTATGAGACATTTAAAAAAAAAAAGGAATTTCTCTAGCATTTAACAAAAACTTTCTGCTCCTTTTATACCAAACGTTTGGTATTTCTTCCACAAATCCTAAAACATATAAAAATTAAAAAATATTAGTTATTATGTACAGTTAGGGAAAAAAGTGAACACCTACAAAAATGTTTTGATAAGGAAATTTTAATGTTATATATCCTTAAATACAACATTTTATGTGACTTTCTCTAATAGTTCAGAAAATATTCCATTTTAAAATTACAATCAAAAATTGCAAAATTTAATGGAACTATGTTTAGTTTATAAATTTTAAGTATCAATCCACTTATTTTTTTCCCAAAAAGAGATTTTTTTTAATCCTTTTCACAAAACAGTACTAAAATTTCCTGGACTATGGAACTAATGATTGGATTGGAATGAAATTTGCAACATAAGCTATATTTGTACCTTTTTCTACCTAATTCAGTTTTAGTATTGGATTCCATAGTGGGAAAAAATTCTGCTTTAGATTCAATCAACTATGTGAATTGACAAAATCCATTTTCTTCAATTTAATTCATTGATAGTATGATTAATTTTATCCTGTTGTAGTAAGAATTGCAGAACATTTAAAGATCCTTTTTTATGGTTGTCCTCTACAATAACAAATATGTTGATTCTTATGATGCATAGGAATAGGAGATTATGCCAGTCGACTACTCATTGTGCCCCCTGTTTTTGCTAACTGACATTTATTGCCCTGTGCAACCATGCAAAAAGAATCAATAATGCCAGATAAAAGGCTAATTTTCAAGAAAAGATTTGGGATTGAGAAGCAAGATTTAGTGTTCTTTTATAGAAAGTATCATTCCTTGTTACCTGCCTTGTGTCGCTAACTTAATAATTAAAACTGGACATGATTAGCTCATGAAACACCTGTACAGGTTCTGTTTAGTAGATTCCCCCTTTATGTAATGCTAAATATGTATGGAAACCAATTGGTCTCTTATACTGAACTGGGCAACATAGAAGCCACTACAGCTGTTAAAAATAATTGTAATTTTTATTGTGTGTCTATACTGCATTGGGCTGCCTGTCATAGCGTAGTGTAGGATTAAAAAAATTTGATATAAAGCTGAAATGTAGCATACTGTACATTTCAAAAGTCTGTTCAGAGATCCATTTAACAGTCATACCTTACTCTATTACTTGAACTGATTAAAATAATTACCATTATTACACAATAATTAATCACTATTGTATCATCAAAACCATATTCAAATATTCTTTTGTCTCTTAATTTCAATGATTTATTTTTGCTAATGCAGTAGTAATGCTTTAATCTTGTGTAATTAACTTATTAATTTTAAGTACTTGTTGATCAAATAACCTTTTTCCAAAAATATTTATTGTATTTTAGATTACAGTGTTGTTGTAAATAAAGGTACATAAATAACTGCTATTGTAATAGTACTTACTGACTGAGAGTGTAGATTTAATTTCATGTTCTAAGTTTTTCCAGAAATGTAATGTCTTAGTTGTGTAACTTATCAGTAACACATTATTTTTATATATCATTATAATTCATAACATTTAAGTTTCTTGCTAATCATCTTAAAGCTGTTAATTTCATACCCCATTGTAAGATATAAATGTTTTTGTATTTTTGGGAATTATGTAAGTAAATCAATTTGTTATGATTGTATTTTTAATTTCCTGATAAGTCCATGAATTGAGCTTTATACAAAAGTTATGAATTCAGGTGTGTTTAAGTTACTTTAATCTCTTCTAATTTTTTAATTTAATATTAATAATCTCATTCATATTGTAAATGAATATGACATAACATAACATAAATTATGAGACAAAATTATTAGATTCTCTGTAAACCTTTTATATAACTACTTATTTTCTATATATTGAATAATCATAGAAACTTTTATTTATTTATGGCTTTTGAAAGTCGTATTTGTAAAATAAGTTTAATTGTGTTTTAAAAAAAAATTTTAACTTTGAAAATTTCTAATCATTTAAAAATTATGATTCCAATAATAATTTTTAAAAACCATGATCATTTAATTACATTTATTCTCACATAAATAAATGAGTATTTACATACTATACTATTGACCAATTTTGCCAAATGCTGTTATTATTATGTGCACAGAAAGAGGTTTCAACTATTTGCTGCAATATGCAGCATTTAGTGGTGACTTTTGATTTGATGAAATTGTTTAAAGTATAATACACTAGTACCAAAAAATGTGTATACTAGTGTTCATAGAGTTTACTATAAATTATTTAATGTTATATTGAAGTACAGTGGAAAAGTTCCTTCCTTGAGGTAAAGGTTTTTCTGTAATGATAATATTCCTGCTTTTGTTATGAATTTGATGTAACTGATATAGTAAGAGATAATATATATAATTCTCAAAAATTATCATTGCCATTGTAAAGGTGCAAAAATATGTAGCTCATTATAAATAATCAAGTTTATTACTTGAATAAATAAATTGAAATCAAAATTAATTTTTCTTGAAAATGCCATTTTTTTGAAAAATTGTTTTACTTAGAACCGCTATTGCCTTAATTAAAATTCAGTCTCATAGTGAAGTGATACTACTTGATAAGAAAGAACTTGATTCTTACATAGATTTTCTTTTGGGATTCATGAATATTTAAACTCAGAAAATTACAAGTTCTTTTATTTTTATCTTATTTTCATGTATATATATATATGTATAACTATAGAATATACATTTTGTTTACAGATCTAAACTATGAATGTCATGCATCTCATAAATACAGTTAATTTCAAGAAGTTTAGAACATTATCTAGTCTGCAATCAAAATGGTATCATCAATTTAACTACAGAAATCCACATCCGAAATGCGTTATCTCCAGAATATCTCCTGGAACCGTAATATTTTCAAGGCATTTTTCTTATGTAGAATTGTATACTGGTATAGCTCAATCAACTCCAGTTGTATCATTTCAAAATACATTAATTGACCTACATCAATTTACTGGACTTCCATGGTGGGCACTCATCATGTTAACTACTCTGAGTATTAGAAGTGCTATTGTATTTCCTTTATCAATACATCAAAATCAAATCATCGCTAGATTGGCTAATATTAATGTTGAAATTGGGAAACTTGCACCTGAATTGAATAAAGAAGTAAATATTGCTAAAGTAATGTTCAAGTGGGATGAAACTGAAGCTAAAAAAGTTTTTAGGAAACAAGTAGGTATGTTTAAAAGATTTATTAATTGTTTTATATATTGAATTATTTAATTTTATTTGATGTTTATGCAAATATTTAAAGAACTCTAAGTCAAAATGATAAAAATGTGATATGCAATTGTAATACAATTATACCATTAGAAATCAATGCAAAAAAAAAGGATATTTGTCACTTTCATTGCCCAAAGGAAACAGTTTGAAAGAAAAAAGTCAAAACTGATAGTGCAATGACATATATCCCAGTTTTTCAAATTCTAACTTTTCAGTTTTTAAAACTTTTTAAGTTTCAAAGATTTCTGTAGATGTAGATATTTCCATTTTAGCATACCAAGGTTCAGTGGGGTAAGGTTAGCACACCATCAAATTGATTTAATCCCACTTTTGGGTTCTAAGTCTGATGTTGCTCTTGGTTAATATTTAAACTAATGTTAAACTTTATTATATTATTCTCCCCATTGAGATTTTGTATTTTGATATCTTATTATAATTTTCTTATTTTTGTTTTTCTTAAAAATTTGTGCTTCATTTTTATGTACTTGTGTATTTAAATATATATATGCATTTACTCATTGAAGTAAGGCATGTGATAAATATGAAATTACATTATAAGGAAAAGTATGTATAAAAGAAGTTATTGTGCTGAAATACAATCAGGTTACATGATATAAATTTAAACCTTTTATTTATATTGGCCTTTTTAACTATGCAATACATTGCAAACATATGCCTATAAATCTTCATACAAAATGTATTGTATAGTACTAGTAATTCTATATATATATATATGAAATATTTGTTTGCCTTTTGTCCTACAGGGCATTTGTAACTGTGGTAATATAAATTACCTTTTTTTTTTTTTTTTTTTAATTAAAATTTAATTCATTTAGAATGTCACTATCCAGAATTTCAGATAAAGTGTAAACAGTTTATAGGTTTAATATATATATATAACCTCTTGTTTTTATTGTTGCTTTTTTATAAATAAATTAGTATGCAAAAATGACGGTTGAATAAGGGAATTAGCATCAGCAGAATGAGTGGCAGGATGGGACAAAAGACTAATTTTGATCAAGTACAGTAATGCATGCATGTATATGCAGCATGATGTACTTAAGAAGTATTGGAAAGATTTAAAGAATGCTCAGCATTTCTATGAAAATTGTTGAAAGTTCTACATTGATTTAAATAACATTGAAATTATACTTCCATAGATATCCTGCAAGAAATTCTGTAGATTTTATTTGGATTACATAAAATTGAATCATTGGAAAGATGGAGGAAGTTCAAAGTGTGACTATGGAATTAGGGATCACTGACAGCATTGTTTCACAAATTTGAGGAGCATATTTCAAACTATAGGAACAGCTGCCTGAGAGTTCAGTAGTAGTCATTCAATCTTAGCAGCAGACAGCTAGTATTTTATCCTACAGGCAAAAGGGAATAGGTGGCAGTTAGTGCGATTATCACAGAACACATGCAATTGATTGCTGGATGACCAATATGCTTTACCATACTCTGGGGGCTGCACAATTGTGGTCGATTTGCACACTGATCAGTACAATGTGGGCTATTAATACCTACCATCTGAAATGGTGTTTTCTATATTGCCAAAAACAGGAACTGGACAGATCAGCAATGTAGTTAAATATTCATTCTGTATAAGAACAGATACTGTGATTTTGATGCATACAGGGGGTGAGGAATACACAGTAGCCCCTCCAACATTATTAAAAAGTATCAGTTTGGAGATAGAGTTCTCTTTTGTGGGGATAACATACTTGGGGTACTTATGCTGACCTTTACATTTTCCAAGAAGGTTCAGTCACTGGTGTTTACAGTGTTACTTGTGAGCCTCTTTTTAGAGATACTATGGATCTTTTCTTCTTCATGAACATGAATACTATGTGTTGTACAGTGACTTTCAGAGGTCTATTGGAGACTGAAGATATTCAACACATGGATTGGCCAGCAAGGTTCATGGATCTAAATTAAGCTGAACACATATGAGATATTAGGGAGACACTTTCCATACTGTCACCATCAAAGATTATGGAGCTGCAATTGATATTACAAGAGGAATGGTCAATAGTGCCTCAACAGCTCATTAACAACCTTGTACTTAACATGTATGAAGAGTATCAATCTTACACAACAATCAGGAATTTTCCTTGTCAGCCACCTGTTACATGGATGGTTTGGTCTCTTCTGTCCATCGCTGCTTCAAGATAATTTTTATATAGAAAAGTATTTATCTTTTGGATACATTCTTTAGAAAATTTTGTTTACCTTTCCAAGTTCTTGCAAATCTTTTGGTTGATTTGTATTGATTTGGAACTCTTTGGCATGATGTTACAGTAAAACAGTCTTGTCCTTAATTTTGGCATGCAATTGTATATTTCTACTCATCTTTTAATAAAAAAAAATGATATTTGTGTAGAACTGCAGCTCTTCGGAATTGTAATTCCTGGCACAAACTGAAACAGGACAAATAATAAAAATTCTTCTTTAAAAAATACATTTCTTTTGTTTGTTTCAACTTCTTTAAAATTCAGAAAAAGAAAATTTAAAAGGAGCACTTTTATATGAAAACAAAATTATGTAATGTGGGCTTGCATTTACTTAAGAAATAATAACTTTATTTGGTGTATTAAATTACAACTTCCTATCAATATCTGTTTTATTTCATTTATATTTGTGTATGTGCATGTGTGTGTTTAAATTTAAAAAGATTGTGGTATATTATCTACAGTTCTCCCCAAAAAGTCTATTTGGTAACATTGCTGTATGAAAAGAATCTAGATAAATGAAATTTATTAAAGTTGTCTTAATATTCGGTTAGGGAAAAAGAGAAATCTATTATTTTTTCAGTAGATGGCTGTATTCTTTGATATCTCGTAATGTACCAATCAAACAATTTCAGATTTATGCTTGATGGAAAGGTGACATTTTGCTCTAAAAAAATTCTTGTGTTGATTTTTGTTTGATCCATTCAGTTGTAAGTTACAGGGTGTTCAAAATGAAAATCAACAAAGAGAGCATTTAATATATTTTACAGTTTTTCTTTTATGAAGATGAAAATGCAAGACAGGTGGCTGAAATTGGGAATGGTGTTTATGGTCCCAATACTATATAACAGCCAATTACATACAGTGTTGATTTTGTCAATTCCATTTAGGTATGCCTGTCATCGAAAATTATCAAAGTTTACCAGCATGTTAGTAATAGGAGCTGAAGATTGATTATAAAACAGTTTTAAATCATTTGTACAGTAAAAAACATTATGGATTGTAAAAGTAGTTTGATGTTTGGGCGCCACATAAATTTACACAAAAAACATGGATTAAATTTCCATGCACAAAACCTTGTCCAAATGGAATGAAATTGACCACTTCTTAATCAGGACAGTTTGAAGCTAGTGATTGACTAGCAATGGCCAACAGGAAAGGTGTTGTATTCCATCAGAACAATGCAAGGCAAGGCTATAGTGACTTGCCAGAAACTTCGATAGCTTGGTTGAAAAGTTTTGATGCATCCACCATGTATTCTAGACTTGGAACCAAGCAATTCCCATGTTTTCCTTTTATTGCAAAACTTCTTTAATGAGAGGAAATTGGTATCAAGAGAATATTGTGAAAATTGGTTACTAGTTTCGCCAATAAGGACCAAGACTTCTATGAGAAAAGCATTATGAAGCTACCTTTAAAATGGCAACAAATTATAGGACAAAATTGAGCGCATAAAATTGGTTACCCAAAATATGTTAAATGAAGTCTTAGTTCACATAAAAATAATGGATTTCACTTTTCCCCTACTTAATGTAATGTTAAAGAATTGTAAACCTACACAATATGATGCATTTTTTTCTTTTTTTGCTTAGAAAGATGATCCAACTTTAATTTAATATTCTGAATCAATCTATCTTTTCTAGTGCAGTATGTGTTCAATATTTTATTCGAAATGCTAAATGGTTTTTTCACATTACTTATTGAGGGAAAATTCATTTATTTACTATTTTGGTATTTTAAAGATGTAATATAGTAAAGGAATATGCATAATAACTTCAGAAATACTTAAAAAATTGAAATATTCTCTGTCTGAAAATATATCTCAGCTTTGATTTTTACTATTTGTCATTAAAAAAAGACAGAAAAAGACTTTGCAAACTATTGAGGATTTAAATTCTTAATATTTAAAGAGGTTTTATTGTTATGAAAATGTAATTACAACAAGCATGAAAGCTGCTTGAAAAACTCAGTCAAATGTATTTTTTATATTTATTGAAACAATGATTGATATAATATAAACACATATTTACATATGTATAATATTCATTTCCATATGAAATAATATAATTTGAACTTTTAATGTACCTTGGTTTGAAAAACTATTTTTAAACAATTAATTATTATTTATGTTTTACTGTATTTAAAATTTGTATGTTTTATAGTTACTTTTATATTCTTATTTTTCTAGTTACGTGCCATACATCGTGGATTTGTAATTCGTGATAACTGTCATCCATTCAAGACTGTGCTTTTAGGTTTACTTCAAATTCCTGTTTGGATTATTTTCTCTATTTCCTTAAGGAATCTCACATTCATGTCTCAAGGCATAGATCCAGGTAAAATAAATCATAACTGTTTTATATTTGTACAAAATAATACAAGATGTCTTAACTAATGTTAGAAAAGTACTGATAACTTTTCTTGACTGTGCATAATGTTATTCTTCAGAGTACAATTATCTTTCATAAATTCTCTGATAATTGAGCTATAACTAAGCTATTTATTTAGCTTTTCCTTGATCTTTCATTAAAACAGTTTTTTTTTTATTAAAATAAGCTTCTTGATCTCTACCTTGAATTTGTTTCATTGCTTAAAAATGAAATTTTTTAAAGAATAAAATTTTAGCAAATAGTTAAAAGATGGGAAATATAATAAGAGTAAAGTGTGGAGTGTAAAATGGAAAAAGTTGTTCGATTATCAAGTTCTTTAAACAAGTTTCTTTCAGACATATCATTATTTCCAAATGCATTTACAATCTAGTGAGTTGCCTTCTTATTCAGATTATCTGTAACTGATTCTAGAATAATGAATTGTGAAGATATATTAAACAGATGATTTTTTTTTTATGTATTTTGGCAATTGAAGGATGATTATGTCTAAACATTGATCATCATATTCTTTTTTTTTTAAATAACAAACCAATGATGCACATAAGCATATTTCCAAGTTCCATAACTACAATAATTTAATAAGAAGAATTTTTCTAAAGATTTTTTGTTGTACCTTCTTACATACCAGTGCTTATAACAAAAATTCTAGCATTGTTAAAAAAAAAGTTTAAGCTATTTTTTTTTTAATTAATTTTAGTCATCTATTGTAATGTTTTTGTGTGATTGACTTTTTCTTTTCATGTTTTTCCTGATATTGTTCAAAATCTGAACTTGATAGTTAAAATATTTGCAGGGTTTTTTGTTTTGTTTTTTACTTCTATTAAATTAGTAATTATTATCTTTCTACTTATTATGATTTTATTTAACATTTTATCTTCAAGATTAAGGCCTTTATATTATTAATCTGAAATATATACATATTTCATTAATAATTAAAACACTAACATATTAAATTTATGATATAATACTGTAAAGCCAACTTTGATTTTGTTTAAACTATTAAGATTTGAAGTACACTTTTAGTATTTGGGTATAATATTCATATATATTAACCTTCTCTGAACTTGGACACATATGAACTTTCAGGCTTGAAAATATATTGATAATATATATTTAAAAGAACTTATCCATAAGGACAACATAAATCAATGAATAGCTGAATATTTGTTTTGGTTACAGTACAGCAAATTTTTCATGTATTAATTCTTATAGCACATAGAAAATATATGTACTTTTTTTCTATATTACTGTATGGTATCAAGTTTTTGTAATGTTTTGAGAAAAGTATTGTTTTTTCTTTAAATAAGTATTGATCTAAATGACTCTTTGATTTATATTATGGGGCTTGCTACTATTAATTCTGCTGCATTTATTTAGACTTAGATCTGCCAAACATAGCCATATTAAGATATATTTACTTTAAATTAAAAAAATGTATTGCAGTAGAATGTGTACATGTGTGTGTAAATTTGATCTTTCAAGTATTTTCCATTATTTTGATTATGAAAATATTTTTCTTAAACTGTCATTGTGCTTACTGGTTGCAATTATTACAAATTTATCTCATGGAACAGTGTTTTGTGGATTTAGAATCAATGATCAATTGATTGTTTATTAAAGTTACACTAAGCAACATGAGAGCTATTAAAGAAAAATTATGTAAAATCAAGTTAAGAATGAAGAAGTTTTTGAAATTATTCAATGCATTATACATGATTTGTAGTTAAATGTTTGGTGTTATATATGACACATCCTGTAGCATCTACTCCTTTGATGTCAAGTACTGATTATTTTTTACTATATTTTTGTAATTAATACATGGTTTTAAGCATTATCAATTTCATAAGAAATAGAATTTGATATTCAATGTCTTTGGAATCTGAAAAAGTATTTTAAAAAAATGCTGTCTGGTTTTTCATGTATGTTGAATAAAGCAGTTTTAATCAGTGAATATTTGTTGAGTATCAGACACTTTATATATTTCACTGCAAGAGTTAAATCTATTTTTTACAGTGAAGTTAAATAAATCAACATTTATTTATTTTCATTTTTAATTTGCTTCAATTTGATATTCGATCAACATTACCATTTTGTTTCAGGAAATCTTTATTTACAAGATGAAATTACATAAGGTGCAATAATGTCAATTTAATCTTTTATATTGCAAAAATGTATCCATTAGAAATAGTTTTTCTAATCCGCTCTCGGCAATTTTTCCTGATAGTTTCTATTTTAGTGACTTAGTGGAGCTTAAGGCTTTCCTTTTAAAATGTTTTTTCATTAAGCTGTGGGATTTTTTTTTAATCTTATTTATTGATGTAAATAAACTGTTCAATTATGTGCAAAAATATTTGTTAGTGTAATTTTTCCTCAATTTCTTTTTTATAGTTTCTGAGTCAATAGCTGGATTGAAAACTGAAGGACTGCTGTGGTTTCCTGATCTTACCTCTCCAGATCATATAATTATTCCAGTATTACTTCTGTTTGTAAATTTGGCTGTTACTGAAGTATGCATTATTTTTTTTATCATTACTTCTAATCTTTTAATTCTAAAAAAAAATAGTGTTTAAGTGTGTTAATAATTAAAAGTTTTGTTTTATTTTGATCATTGTATTTCTAATTGTATTATTATTTGGTGCAATCATTTCAGAAGTAACTTTAGAAAGTGCAAAATATTTCTCAATTCCAAGCACTTTTGTATTTTTACAAATTTTATCCAATTCAAAATTATATAATGTTCTTTGATATATACAGTATTTGAAAAATGTGTTGTTTTTCTCCAAAAAGTGGAATTATGAATATTTTTGTATTATGTAATTCATTTCAGAAGTTCTGTTTAATTTCTATTGTTTCTGTTAATCTTATTTGCATGCTTAATTTAATTTAGTGATTGGTATTTATACATATTTAAAATTATAATTTACTACATAAGGATTATTAATAAGCATTGAGGTTGTATTTTTTCAAATATTATAACACAAATATTGACTTAAAAAGTTTTACAAAAAGAATACCACTGTGGAACAAGAAAATGAGGTGAAACCCATAAAGCTTAGAGAGATACTAAAACTTCATCAAACAGCACATCCTTGGTCCCACACATAAATTTGGCTTTATTGTGCATGTCCAGACAATAAGTTGCTTATGATGAAATTATAATAATTAAAATTATTTATTATTTATTCCATCACCCAAACCAGAAGAAATTCTCAAAATACTTATTCTATTTTAGATTTTAGAATGTCTTTTGACCATTTCAATAATTTGTAAAGATATTTATCATTTAACTTGAAAAACATATGTTAAAAATTAGATTAACATTTCTGAATACATTCCTATTCACATTATATCTTATAGATTCATGCATTACGTAACATTGGGAAAGGATCCTTACCACAGAAGATTTTATTGAACACTTCACGTGCAATAATAGTTGTTATTGCTGCTGCAGCCACTATAAATCCATCTGTAAGTTTATTTTTTCATTATTGCTATTAAGTGTCTGTTAACCCCTTCGTGATGGGCGGTGCAAATATGCATTTTTCATGGATGCATCCCAATGGACAGGCAGTTCAAATATGCATTTTACAAAGATGCTGTGGAGGGACGGGCGGTTCATATTTGCATTTTCAGCTGGAACGTTTTTCAATGACCCCTTGATGGCACCCTATGCCCATTATATTGAAATCGAAAGTAGCTAGAGTAACCTGACCTTCAATTAGTTTATATTCTGCCTGGATTTGTTATTTAGCACATCAGCTGAGTAGGGGGGAGGGGGTAATTGAAAGGTCAACAAACAGAGCTCAGCTCATAAACTTTCCTCTTGAGATGAAACATTCACGTTTCTTATAACTCATCAAATACTTTTTTTCTTATTTTTTTTACTACAGTGGGCAGTGTCTTAGCGTCAGTTCTGCTTAAGATTTTGTTGTTTTCGGATATATTTCGTGTACTTTTCTTATTTCAAAAACCTTGACTCCAGGTTATTATTTGATTGTTTCGAAGGCATTTTCCTAACCTTAATATGAACAAAAAGAGTGAAAAAAGCCAAAGTGTATAGTCACAAACCATGTGTAAATAATAATAAAAAAAACGTAACAAACATTTTATGCTTGCAAATCATACAATGTAGGACTTTGCGTTCTCCATGCTTCGAGATTTTCCACACTCAGTCTTCATTTTAATTTTACTATTTCTTTTTGTAAATAATCTTTGTCGTATTTTTTTTATTAATTTGAAAGTGTATTATTGTGTTTTGTCAATGAAAATTTGGAAAAAAATTAATAGTGCTTACAAAATTTAATTCCCTTGGTAAGTCATATTTTTTTATATCATTTCATGTAAGTTAAAGTAAAAACGTTATTACATTCTACTTTTAATGTAATTGACAACTTGTGTAATAATCTAAAGGGGTACCAAAAATTACGACGTTAGGGCTAAAATTTTATTATGTGTTTTTTTCTTAAGTTAGGCTTAGCAACAAAAACACCCCATCCTGAAGGTAGTAGTCCTTACGCATTCACCCCGTCCCTAGCGAGTGGCTCGCAGAAAATCGCCCCGTCCTGAAAGGGTTAATATGTTATTAAGCATTTTTCAGATTTGTAGAAAGAGTCCTTATATTTTGTGCTTTTTAAAGTATATAATTTTTATAATTCTGATAAAATACATTAAAACCTCTATAGTAAGGGCATTAATTTACTATATTAAACTCATATTTCCTGTAAAACCAATGTAAGTATCAGATACATGTCTTTTGTATTAAAAAAAAGTGATTAAGTAAATAAACTGTTTCAAACATTTATCTTTTAACAAGTTTTTTAAATCCCTTTTCACCTTTCTATTTTACGAATTTTCATTCTTATTGATTTTGGCTATTTTAAATTCCTTTTATTTTTGTTCGTATGTAATCTTTGGTAATATTAGTATTTTTCAGTTTTGTTTGGATGTAAAGTAATAGAAAACATAAAGATAAGTAGTAAAAATAAGTTAACTATATTTTATGAATCAGTGTAATAATTATTCTATTTTCTTACCAATCTCTGAATTATACATTTAATTAACATATAATCTTTTGGACGAAATGGGGGAAAAAATAAAATAGACACATAGGTTGCACATATAATATAAGTGATCATATGTTGTTAATTATCCTCAAATTATTTTTTTTTTTTGTCTTGTGTTTTTATATGGCTTATATATTTCAACTGAATAATTACTCTGTGACACAAAATGCAATAACTTAGTAGGACATACAGAAGGTTTTATTTCATTTAAGTTTATATTTTCAAGAAGTATTTGGACCTGTCCCTCAACTTTAAGGTTTTTTTGTCTGTATCTTTTTTGACGTCTTTTTTTCCTTTTTAACTTTTATTTTCTTAATTTTCATTTTTTTTTTTTTTTTTTTGATGAAACATTCAGTAGTGTTACCTGTCATGTGATGATTGAAGGCTTATTGATGCATATTTTAAAGTGTAATTTTTCCAATAAATTTTTAAGTTTTGTGTTTGTGTATATTTATAATTCATGCTAAAATTTCTGTAATTGCAATATGATTCCATTTTAATTACCTAATAAATATGAATATTCTTGGTAACCTATAGAATTTTTGGATTTTTGACTGGACCTTTATACAAATTAAGGTATGCTATATAAACCTATGCAAACTTAACAATAAATATATAGCACAATATTTCAAGAAATTGTTTATCATTTTTAAAATCTGAATATATAAAACAAATATATATATATATATATATACATCTACTCTTGTTCATTTTGTTTAATTAGTATCATTATATATGTTGCATTAACAAAATATGATTAATGTGGTTTTTCAATGTGCCTGTGAGTTAGAATCATGTAAAATTCATATTTATGGATATATTTAAAATATATATACTGATGAATCACTTTAAAAAGATGGCTATATTTTGTGATTATTTTCTTTTGTATTTACATTCTCTTGGATGCTAAAATCTCATTCCTTTTTTAATAGTCTGTTAGTTTCTATTGGCTCTGCTCCAGTGCATTTGGCTTAGGACAAAATATGCTACTTATGGTCCCAAAAGTGCGCAGAACCCTCAGGATTCCATCAACTTCAAAAGAAAGTTCTACACCATTCAGAGATATTGCTGCAAATTTTAGAAAAAGAT
Organism: Trichonephila inaurata madagascariensis; assembly: GCA_019973955.1. Classification (NCBI taxonomy): domain Eukaryota; kingdom Metazoa; phylum Arthropoda; class Arachnida; order Araneae; family Nephilidae; genus Trichonephila; species Trichonephila inaurata. The sequence goes on from BMAV01014763.1 coordinate 120,434, forward strand.
TTAATAGATGATGAGATATTAATAAACTGTATTTAAAGTATATGGATATATCCAGATCAAATGCAAAATTCTGTAATTTATTTTTAAAAAATAAAATGTAAATATCATGTATACATGATTTCTGTATAGTCTTTGTTTTGTAGGATTTACAAAACATCTATATTTTTTTTATTATGCTGTATGTATATATATATAAACACATATATTGCATCTTTTAAATTTGCTATTCTGATATTGAATGATATTCATTAATATAATTTTTGCATAATAGCATAAAAAAATACATTTTGTGTATCTTACTATGAAACTCTTAAACATTAAATTCAATTTTTTATAATATGTATGAAATAAACTTTTGATTAAATTTTGAAATTACATTTTAAAAATTAGTGCACCAAAACATTCCATTCAACAAATTATTTAAAAATAAATGACATATTAACATATGCAATAAGTAAAGGTTACAAATAAAATTTTGTTGCTATATCGGATTTATTTGTTGTATTAAAAATATTTTAACATGTTCTGTATATTACAGAATATAAGCCGAAAGTGTTTTTTCTTCAACAATTTATCCAAAATTTGAAACTAGTACATTAGCCAAGTAAAAAAGAATCCTGTAATTTTCAAATATATCTCCATGAAAGCAAAAATATTGTCAAGTTAGAGTGGATTTTTTTTTTCAAATTGCTATTACTGTATTTTCCTATATACAATCCGTGGATTATGTGTTAAAAAAGTTTCAAATTTCATTGTGCGTATTATACGCCGCTGCGGATTATCTTAGAAAAAACATTCTTCATCAGAAAAGCTAACAATAAAGTTTTGAAAGAAATGCCATTTATGTTTTATAAAATAAATAATAGATGGCGCTTTCATGAATCGGCTGATGTATTTCAGTCATAACTAGTTTTTGCCCAATTACATTCAAAAACGAATTCAGTTCCTCGGAAGGAAAAAACAGTTACTATAGTCGCTGGCGCCATTTCCAATTTTCTCTTGACTAGAGCTATTACATCCTTTGAAAGTTTTCATCATGTTGAAGCGAAAGCGTGTATAAAGCTATAGAGAAGGCTACCCAAATCAGGAGCTGCAAGGTTTTTCAATGTTGACAAATCGAATATTCGTTTGTGGAGAAAAACAAGACCAACTTCAAAAACTGTGATCGACATTAAAGAGCCGATCGTCATGGAAAACCTCACTGGCCAGAATTAGAGGAATAAATAAATAAATGAATTTTAAAACAAAAAGACAATGAGAAAGCAGTCTTGATTTTGATTTTTTTGCTGTTAACTTGCTAAATT
>BMAV01014763.1:121837-131862 GCA_019973955.1 Trichonephila inaurata madagascariensis
TTGTTTTATTGAGGTAATCGTAAAAAATATTATCATACTTATGAAAAAGACGTTTTATAATAAATTTTGCTCTCTGGACAATTTCTTGCTTCTATTTTTAATTATGCTGTGTATTTTTTATCTTATGTGACACTTATTATCCACAGTTTATATTTTGGATAATTCGCCGTAAAAACTGCAGTGGATTATACAGTGTTTTTTTTTTATTTTACACAAAATAAAGACTTTGCGGATAATACGCTGCTGCGGATTATATACAGGAGGCTACGGTAAGTAAAACGACAGGCTCCATTAATTATATTTTTATTTCTGGTAGCCCTGTCTGAAGCTAGCACATTTCCCCCTATTCATTTGTTTTCTCTTGTGTACAGTGTGTGCTATTCATACTTACTAGACTTTTTTTTTTAAATGAAGAGTAAAAGAAGTTTGTATATGTTGTATGATTGTTGACCCCTATGTTGCATACTTGCATGATGATCATATGCATTCAGACATGCTGATGACTAAATGTGAATTTTACAAACTATTTAAAAACTGAGATTCACACATTAACTTTAAAGGATTTATGCAACATACCTTTTTCTATTTTTCCTTCTTTCCAGAATAATAATTTTTCTCAAAATACCCTGAAAAAATTTAAATTGCTTGTGTACAAGTAACAAAAAAAAATTTTTTTTTTTAAAAAAACATTTTTTTTATTAGTAGAACATTTGTATATAAGTTTATATAGTGTAATTATGTATTTGTATTAGTAGCATATTTGTATCCCTAGAGGTACAATTTTCCACATAGGTGTTCATAGTTATGTGGAGTATTGGGGGAAAGAAAGAGTGTGGGAAGGTATAAATAAGTAAACATAGAGAAATGGCTCACATCAGAAAGATAATAAAAAGATATAAAAGTATGAACTGTATTATTTCTTTTATATTCCTAGATTTTAAAAAAACATTACAGAAAGACCAGTCAATAAAAATTTATTTCTATATTAGATACAAAAATAATATTTATATAATTACTATTTCAAAATTCAAGCTCAACAAATTGTTTCATAAATATTTTGCTAAATGACATTACATATTTTCAGTAATTATGCATCGTTTGTATGATTTTTATTTAGTTTATATACATATATATAATCTAAATTATGGTCTAAAAACCAGTTTAAGTATTGTGTTATATACAAATTGTCAAATATTACATGAAATTTTAGGTAAATAACACTAATTTTTCTTTGATACACAAAAAACTTTTCAAAAGGATTTTTGAAAATTTTGTGCAACTGACATTGTTTTTTCTTATTTCATGTCTTGAAAGCTCAAAACTTGTTATTTGATAATATTGGGAAATAATTTTAATCTCTTTTTTTTTTCCCCCACCAATTTAAAATTGATATTGATAAAATCAATAGATAGTAAGACTGAAATTACTGTCTTTTATCTTGAAAATAAATGAAAATGGGAGACATAAATTAGTGTAGTTAAGCAAATGTTATTTAATAAATACAAGGTGTGACAGTTAAATTCCTGGACTGTGCATACCCTATCCATTAGGCTTAGTGTGAAGGAGTGGGAATGGAATATAGTTGATATTGATCCTTCTGGAGCTGTGGTGGCACATTATTCCATCCCTCTATCGAGTTTAGTTTGTTTGTTTTTTATCCTTGTTTATAAGTATATATAAGGCATTGTCATGTCTAAGTGCCGCTATCCTGATAATCTTAAAATTCGAACTGAGCATACATTTGAAATTCCTCTCGTGAAATAAAAATAAAAAACTCTTAACTCTCTCTCTCTTAATGCTTTAAATTGTTAAATGAAGTGTGTTTGTGGAAATAACTGATTTCACGTGGTCAAATTTTTTAATGGCACAAACGATTTTCTGGAGGCTTTTGAAGATGATAAACATTCTGGTTGACCTGTGTCATCAAGAACTGATGAACACTTTTTAAAAAATAATGAACCGAGTTTGAGTGCACGGATGATGTCAGATGTTACGAACGTTGACAGAGAGACAATAAGAAAAATTTTGGCTAAGAATTGGCATATGGCAGCGTTTCTTAAACTGTGAGGCGCGCCCCCCTAGGGGGCGTGATAATCCTACGAGGGGGGCGCGAGCATATTTAAAAGTCGAAAACAAAAGATTATTTAAAAAAATTATTAATTTACTGAAAGTAAAAAAAGAACCATTCTGACATAATAAAAAATTTAATACACATTTACACTGATATAATACACTTGTAAATGTATCAGTACTGCCTGATGTATTTTATGATTAATTTAACAATACTAAGAACAAGTTTAATAATTACCAATGACCCCAGGGGGTTTGTCATATATAAAATTATATACAAAAGTGGCAATATTATCTTAATAATTTGTACTGTTTATAATTAATCGTTAATTGTGCTGATTAAAAGTTACGCAATTCGCTCCCCAATGACACCTATTTTCCATGTAGACGAGCTATGAGATGTATTGGAAGGGGGGGGAAGAAAAGAGAGGAATATAAATGGGCATATCTTCTGAAATAAGTAAATCCTTCACAAACTCTGTCAAGGTCTTTTTATTGTATTTCAAAGCCTTTGGAATAATTTTATGGATAGCAGTGCACAGAAAAGATCGTTCTCCGGAACGACGTATATATACGCGCCGGACAATCAACGTTTTAGCTGAGTGACACGTATATATACATCAGTGACACTTAAACGGTTAAAATCGTATTGTAGTTTTAGCGTCAAAGTATAGTATTATTGAATTCAGAACATTGTTATTCTATGGAAAGGGTGCGCGAGGGAAATTTTGATTGAATATTGGGTCGCAAATATTGAAAATTTGAGAAACACTGGCATATGGTGAAATTTTGCGCAATACTGGTGCCGAAAAACTTGATCAAGACTACACCCCGGTGCACATTGCACTCTTGGTAAAACAGTTCTCGGCGGTGAAATTTTGCGCATTACTGGAGCCGAAAAACTTGATCAAGACTACACCCCGGTGCACATTGCACTCTTGGTAAAACAGTTCTCGGTGGACAAACGCATCATTGTGTGTTCGAGCATTCACCGTACTCAAAAGATCTCGCCCCATACTATTACTACCTGTTTCTTATAGTGAAAAATGCATTGAAGGAAACACATTTTCAATCTCTTTTTGTGTTGTTGTGGCTAATGCCACCTGTCTGACGTAGTCAGAACGAGGCCCACGAAATTCATCGTGGCAAGGGGCTAGAAATACGCCAGTCGTTGGCCTTGGCCTTGTGCACCATATAGGTGACATTTCGAATTAGCTCGACGAAATTCCCCGAAGGGACGATAGATGGCGACACCACCTATCTCCACCTCCACATTTTATACAGAGAACTGAAAGGGAGTTTTCAATCTGTAGATGAGGTGAGAGAAGGCAAAAATGGCAGACTTACTGAAGATGGTGACACTTTCTGAGCCACAGCACTGCTTTGAACGGTGGAAAACTCGTATGCGGCTATGTATTGATAGGGAAGGGAGCGATTAAAAGGTATTTGTACATTGTTTTCAATAAATTTAATTTTTAAGCCTATTCCAGTTATTTAATTTGTCACAGTGGTATTAATTCTAAAATTGTTATATAAGTGAAGTTTGCATATATATAAAAGACAATGAAGTTGCTGAAAAAAAAAGATAAGTTTGTTGAGGTATTCAGTGATATTCAGTATGAAATTTATATAATGACACAAAAAGAAAAAAAAACAGACTGAGCTACACTGGAAATGCTTTTGCATCTTAAGCACTGGCAGATTAATGACTAAAATGACTTACTCTGCAAAGTAAGAAGCTGCGAAGGTTATAATGCGTTGGAAGATGGATGTAGACTTTTGAGATTCAAAATGGGACAAGTAAAAACCATATTGTTTTCGTGGCGAATTTGTTCAGACATTTAATCATGAATAGGGATAAAAATGAGCAGATTGAATTCTTACGGAGTCACATTAATATGGTAGGTAAAGCTTTTTGTCATTTTAAATTTATCTATGTCGAATTTCATTTTATATATATTTAAACATTCATTCAAATTATACAAATTTGTAGAACATTTTAAATTTGTTCATTTTTAGTTATTGTTTAAAAAATTGTTCAAAGAAATTTCTTTCTTAAATAGTAAGGGAAGAGAATTAATTTTTAAAAAAACTCGCTACTAGCATTAGTGCTGTAAATACTGCGAAAAATCAAATTTGGCAATAAAATAATTTTAGTTTAAGTATATTGCTTAGCTTTGTGTTAAATTTTTGAATTCCTTTTAATATTAATTTGCTCGTCAATTTTTCAATCCAAAATTGCAATAAATTTGATTTATTTCATTCGCATTTGGTCTTATAATTTTTACAAGAATCCTAATAATTTCGTTTATTAATATATAGTTTTTAAAAAGGAATGAAAATTCTCCAGCCAGAGCTCGTGTTTGATGGGAAATAAATGTATTTTTGTGTCGAAATAAAATTCATAATTACAAAAAAAAAAAAAAAAAAACAGCATCAATACTATTTTTTGTGCTTTAGTTTACTTGTAGCGTTCAAATTAGTTTTACTTTTGCTTCATATTTATTCAAGCATTTAAAACAGTCGAGAAAAAAATTTCTAAACATCTAAAAACTATATACACAGTGGAAAAATATCCCATTTCGAGCACAAAAAACCACATTTTACTGGAATAATTATTTTTTATAAAAATATTGTGATCTGTTCAATTCCCTTTTATCTCTTCCTGCAACAGATTCAGCAGAAGATAACTCTGCATGTTGGTCACTACTGGCCGCCATCAATCCAGACCTTCCATTAGGCTCAATTTCAAACACCCCTCCATGGAGAATCAAGAACTCATTCCTTTTCACTTTGTCCGAATCGAGTTCATCTCCTTTGGATAAGGTTAAGTAGTTCTCATTTATTTTCTTCTTCATGTCAAAGTCTGCCAGATTCACCCTGTCAGCTGTAAACCTGAAAATTTTAGGAAAGGTCCTGGACTTTCCAGGAGTTGGCTTGCTTTTTAATGACCTTGCTTTTTCCTTGGGTTCATTCTGGTTATGCTTGCTCACTTTTGTCCTGGTTCCACTTGAAGCTGGACGCGGTGGTCGCCTAGATGGCCGTCGTCCACCATAGGAATCGCTGAAGGCACTTGCAGATCCACCGGAACCGTCAGGGAAAGCATCTCTGACATATGAGGGAAACCGAAATGGAGGTTGTGGCGTTGTTGTTCTGGAAATTCGGAAAATTTCTCCAAATTCCGGGAAATAGGGTAAGTCTGGGAAGTGATCGAAGACACCTCCAGCGTAATCGGTTGGTAAATCAAAGGAGGAACCTATGTCCGATGTGAAAAAGTTGGACGAACTCTGGGCATCATCTGGTATTAGGTCTGCATCTAACTGGTTGGTCCTTTTGCCAGGGGTTTGAGAACTTGGCTCGGATTGGTTGGCAGAATTTCCTTGACGAAGTTCAGGGTTGGTTATGAAGGACGATGATCCATGAATGAAGAGTAAGGTGAATAAAACCTGGAATGAGAGTAATATTTTGTTATCATATAAATGTGTCTTGATTCAATTTATATACATATAAATATTTTTATTAGTATTTTTTTTTGTACATCTTATAATTTATAGTAGTTCACATTTGCTCTCATTTCTTTTGCATATGAAAATTTTGTAGATTTTAACTGGCCTAGAATATTGGCTGCTTAATAAAATCGCATTTCGAATCAATACGCCTCTATTGGCGACGAACCTATATGCAGTAGATTTTTAGAACTCTTGATAGAAATAACACTGAGAATGAGTTCACGACCATGGTCACTGACCTCTTGTAACCTCTTCCGAAAATTTGTTAATCTTTCCAATTGTTTAATTATTATCACTCTAGAGCTCCACAACAAGTAGAACTTCGTATTTTTACAACAAACATTACGAAAATACACTGAAAAGCCAAAAGAACTGGCATACCTGCCTAATATCGTGTAGGGCCCCCAAGAGCACGCAGAAGTGCCGCAACACGACGGGGCAGGGATTCGATTAATGTCTGAAGTAGTGCTGGAGGTAATTGACACCATGAGTCCTGCAGGGCTGTCCGTAAATAAGTAGGAGTAAGAGGGGGTGGAGATCTCTTCTGAACAGCACGTTGCTATACATCCCAGATATATTCAATAATGTTCATGTCTCGGGATTTTGGTGGCCAGCGGAAGTGTCTAAATTCAGAAGAGTGCTCCTGGAGCCACTCTGTAACAATTCTGGACGTGTGGAGTGTCGCATTATACTGCTGAAATTCCCCAAGTCCGTCGGAATCCACAATGGACGTGAATGAATGCAGGTGATCAGACAGGATTGCTTACGTAGCTGTCATCTGTCAGAGTCGTATCTAGACGTATCAAGGGTCCCATATCACGCCAACTGCAGACGCCCTATACCATCACAGAGCCTCCACCAGCTTGAACAGTCCCCTGTTGACATGTAATGTTTATGGATTCATGAAGTTGTCTCCATACCCGTACGCGTCCATAAGCTCGATTCAATTGGATTCGAGACTCGTCAGACCAGGCAACGTGTTTCCAGTCATCAACAGTCCAATGTCGGTGTTGACGGGCCCAGGCGAGACATAAAACTTTGTGTCGTACAGTCAACAAGGATACAAGAGTAGGCCTTCGGCTCTGAAAGCCCATACTGATGATGTTTCGTTGAATGGTTCGCATGGTGACGTTGATGGCCCAGCATTAAAATCTCCAGAAATTTGCGGAAGGGTTGCACGTATGTCACGCTTAATGATTCTCGTCAGTCGTCGTTGGTCCCGTTCTTGCGTGATCTTTTTCCAGCAGCAGCAATGTCATAGATTTGATGTTTTACCGGATTCCCGATATTCACGGTACACTCGTGAAACGGTCGTACGTGAAAATCCAAATTTCATCGCTACCTCGGAGATGCTATGCCCCATCTCTCGTGCGCCGATTATAACACCACGTTCAAACTCACTTAAATCTTGATAACCTGACATTGTAGCAACAGTAACATATCTAAAAACTGCACAAGACACTCGCCTTTATATATACTTTGCCGACCGCAGCACTGTACTCTGATGGGCTCCATATGTCTTTATTTGCATACGCTTGCCTGTACCAGTTTTTTTTTTTTTTTTTTTTTTTTGCTCTTCAGTGTATATATGGTATTAACATGTCAAATCAGGGATGTCTTAAGACTTCTTGAGGCCCTGGGCCAATACCAGTTTATACATTGGGAGCTTGGGGTGGGCACCAAGGGGCCCGTATTAGCTAGGCTTAACCAGATCTTATGGTTATAAACTTCCATCCGCTAGTGCCAAGGGGCCTGTAGATCTTCTGCACCCAAGACCCGAAATGAGCTTTAACTGGAACTGTCCTGGGGCCCTTGCTCTAAAATAGGCTCTTTGCCCCAACACAAATATAGGTTCCAGCTATGATCTTAAAAGAAGACAGTACATAGCATACATTGTCAAAAACTCGTATAAACAATAACCCGAAACAAATAAATGTGCATGACTTACAATCGCAAAAACCGGCTGAACCGATTGTCGTCTTTTGACTGAATGAGTAATGATGGTGTGTGGTGATAGGCCTAGGCCTATACGTGGACGACTGTCATCACATGTAGTCAATTGATATACCGTCCGAAAAAAATTCCCAGTTTTTCGGAGAATACAATCTGAAATAACATTTGGGCGTTGAAATTATTCGAATCGCGATCTTACTAATGCTGAGTCAAGAACGAGACGAGGCCCCCTATTGTCGCCAAGGCCTTGGGCCCGGTCCCAGTTCGCCCATGCCTTAAGACGTCCCTGTGTCAAATCTTCCACGTCATGCAATAATTTTATAACTACTAAGATTTTTAACTTAGATTTGAGACTATCTCTTCTCAATGTTTTACAATAATCTAACCCTTTTGTTAAAATAAATATAAATATGTGTGTATGTTCTTTAAATTTTTCATTAGCAGTTTCAATTAAAAAATCAGGAATTGAGAAAAGAATACATATATATATATATATATTTAATCTTTAAGTTAAGAATATAATAGAGGTTAACACATATTTAATCTTTTTACTATCATAATCGATCTCAAAGAAACTTAATCTTATTAGCTATTCAATAATTCAAAAATCCTACTTATTTTTCTTGATTAAAAGAATAAATAGGAAAATGTGTAATTTAATCCGGGTATTTCAATTTAATTTTTCTTCCTAGTTTAAAGTTAAATGTATTGAAAATCCGACGAAAAAAATTATATTTTTTAATTCTGCGATTTTTTTTCTCACACACAACATTTAAATTTCTAATCTCGGAAAATACTTGGAAACATGGGATAATAGCCTTTGTTGCTCCAAATCCCAGAGAAAGATATTAACTATTAACTCTACTTAGAAACATTTTACTTCTTTTTAGTCGCTGTATTTCTTTTTTTAAAAAAAAATGTGTCATCGTATTTCAGGCAAAAATACGATGGAGACAGAGTACGACTTTAGAAGTGTGGAAGAAAAAAAAAAATGTTTGTGTAAATATTCATTGTTTATCATACTCAATTACTGCGGTCACATAGCGTTTTTTGTAAATGCAAAGGATATGTACGGATATATGATTGTGTAATTGTACTACAAAATTTGGAATTCGGTGTTAATATGTGGCTTATATTTGCCTTTTATTTAAACGTTATTAATTCTTCAAAAATATTAAACTTACTAACTTATTACTAAACTTGCACTATAAAGCTATTCGAAGGCTATTGGCGGCAGGCCTCGTAATTTTGAACATTGGCCAATTGACGGACGATATCTCTCCTGGTGACCTCTACATCTCCAAGCTACTACATTACGCAAACGGGAGGACTTTTAGCCCAACAGATTTAACGTGCATCAGCCCCTCTACACGGTGAGTCTTCAGTGGCACTAGGACTCGAACTCATGACACACCGAGTCGGCGATCATAACCACTAGGCTACCGCGGCAACTATGGGTCATTAAGAGACCTTAAAATTACTGTAAGTGACCTATAATTTTATTTATTTTTGTTGATTATTACTTAGAATTCAACAGCTTGTTTTTGTTTTACACCAGGGGTCGGGTGCCACCAGGGCCGGCTCTGGCAGTTTTGCCTCTCCGGACAAAAATGGAAAATGCCGCCCTTCTCTCCAACGCAGTCCTCTCTCTCTCTTTATATATATATATATTATTTTAAGTCTTAAAAAATTCAAAATAATTCGAAATTAAGGACGTAATTACTTGTTTTTATTTCAAACGAATGAAATGAAAGAGAAGGATTCGTCTTATTCGTCAATTTCTTCGAAAAATAGTGTACTAATGGTGGGGATCACAAGCTTCTGTTTTAATTTATAATAACTGTACTCAAGACTAAAATAAAGCATCTCCCGTTACTCTCTATCTACCCAAACCTTTTATTACCCTTGTCCCCTTTTGACAGGAATGTCAGTTGTGACCTCACTCCGGGATGGGGAGAAAGTTACTAGTTAAAGATGTGTAAACACATTATGCTTTAATATATACTCCCGCCTCAAACCCTTCAAGTTTCAATATAAAAGAAAACAGTTATTGTTATTAAATATACAGTGTATAAAATAAAAAAATAAGGTACGTTAAATGAAATACCAAACTCACACCCAATAACATTTCAGAAAATATATCAAATTTTTTGTAACAAAAAAGAAATATATTTTTCAAATTTGATCCAAATGTCACCTTTAAAATTTGCCGCCCCGGACAGAGGTCCGGTTTGTCCGGCCCTAGAGCCGCCCCTGGTGCCACATGTGGCAAGCGAAACAATTTTCAGTGGCACTCTGCACTACTGTATAAATTTGTCAAATTTTGAGTCAGTGAAAGTAGATAAATTTGTAATGGACCTTATTTAATAATCATCTTTGGAATTATGGACATTTACGGAATTAGGAAAAAATATGGAAGATAAATTTACAGCTATTTTGTGAATTATTGAATGTCATTGCTGGTGAGATTTAATTGTTTGAAGAGAGAAAATT
>BMAV01014763.1:144563-165744 GCA_019973955.1 Trichonephila inaurata madagascariensis
GATATCGGACCGAATTGTGAATCTAAATCATTCTCAAATCCAATTGAGCCCCCACAAAAAATTTCATCAAAATCGGTCCACCCACTTAGGAGGAGTCAGTCGCATACACACGCACAGAATTACATATATAAAGATTATTTGAAAAGATATTAATTAAAAACGCTAAAAAGCATGATTCCTCTGCATTTTTGTAACAATAAAGACCCGGTATGGCTGAAAATCGATTTTCGACGCCAACTTACGTCATTTTTATAACAATAACGATGTTACAACAATGCAGGTGAGTATTGAGCTGAATATTTTTAATGTTTTTAATTAATATCTTTTTAACTAATTGCGATATTGGACCGAATTGTGAATCTAAACCATTTTCGAATCCACTTGAACCTACACAAAAAATTTCATCAAATTAGGTCCAGCCGTTTAGGAGGAGTTTAGTCACAGACACACGCACAGATTTTTATATATAAAGATATTATAATATATTTACAATATATATATATATATATATATATATATATATATTATGGCTATTTTATTTAATTATAGTAATTAATTTACTCTTTTACAAATTCAAAATAATTATATAAAATATTATTTAATACTTAATGTGTTTTTTTTAAAAAAAGAAATTTATTTAATTATAAAAATAAATGAATTAAAAGAAAAGTAGCTCGTGCGATTCGAACCCTGACTGTCTCTCTCTCTCTCCAAAAGAATTTCCGATGTCTTGCTCTCCCCTTGTAAGTTAGATGTAAAAGCTCTGCTCCAACTGGCCTTAATGATTCCAAATATATCGCCATCTTTGTTTTAAGTCTTACATCCGGAATCACACAACGATACCAGCCTCAAGCCATCGCGCTCTGCTTATCATTTTTAATATTTCAATTGACCTTCTTATCGAGTTTCGTTCCATCTGTTCATTGTCTCAATCCAGCGCTCGTCCTTTTGCGTTTCTGGTCAAGGCAGAAAGAAAAATAGTGTCCACTTCCACGCTTAGCCGCTCGCCTGCGAATAAAAAAAAGTTCTCCCAAAACGGGTCTTCCAGAAAAACCTATGTCTTGCTCAAGAAATATATCTTACGGGAACTGGAACATCCGTTTTAGAGATACTTTCACTGCGTGGTGGGATTTCTAAAGAAAGAATCATTAAGGATTGTTTTGTGTGAGAAACTGGTGGCGGGTAATTCCGAATCTTTGTTATGTAGAGAGTGTGAGATTTTATTATTAAATGGAAAAGAATTGATCATTAAGGGATGGAATGATGTATAGCAGATTCAAGGTGAGTATTTGTCAAGGAAATAAAAAGTTTTACCTTGAGAAGTGTTGTTAATTTATTGCTATTTGTTTAATTTTCGGGATGTTTAATTTTTATTATTTGTATGTACAGGTGGGTATTAAAACAATTCAATCCCCCGTGATTAAAAGTGACATTTTGAATGCACTTCGTACGCATTAAAATAGTATAATAATAGCTTCCAGGTGTTTTTTCAAATATAAATGTATATATTCTGGTAGAATGTGGTAGCTTTATTGAAGTTCTGTAATTTTTGGAACTTTTTCAAAAGCGTAAAACGTCGGACCTTTCAGGTTTTCAAAGATGCCAAATCGTAGGAGCCCGTTTATCTTGAACAAGTTTGACCGAAGCATTCCAACTTTTAGACGTTTGTAGAGGTATGGTGTCTTAAGTCAGGACAGCATACACTCAGCGTGGCAAGACAAACTGGGCAAAGCAAAATAGGGGCTTCAGAAAGAGAAGCTCAGTGAAAGAAACGGTCGAGTATTGAAGTGAGTGAGTGAATATTAACATCGCACTGTTCAGCTACACGAAGGCTTTTGGCGACAGACCACGCAATTTTGAGCCATGGTCAAGTGACGTGGACGACACCTGAGCTGACACTCCCCTCTCCTAACTACCATACCACACCAACGGGAGGACATTTCAGCTCTCGACAGATTTAACGTGCATCGCTGCCCTACACGGCGGGTCTTTAGTGGTACTAGGCTCGAACTCATGACATGCCTGCCATGATCCGATACCTTGACCACTGAGCTACCGCAGCCCCCCGTCGAGTATTGAAGCGGATTGTAATGTCTAAAAATCGAACTGTAACAAAATACACCGCAGAGCTCAATCCATCTAAATTCTCCAGTGTCAATTATTACAATTAGAAGGCACCATCATAGACAAAACATTTACGGCAGAGCAGTAATTCCAAGGCCATTTGTCACTGTTGTTAATGCCAAACGTCGTCTACAGTGGTGTCACACTTACAAAGCCTGGTTAAGACTGAAAAGTGGAATAAAGTAATATAATCTTTCGAATCGTCTTGCACACTTTTCCGTACAACAGGATGGATGCACGTTTGGAGGACACCTGCACAAGCGTATGATTGTGATTGTCTCCTTCCAATTGCCAAGCATGGAGGTGGATCTGTCATGATATGAGCAGCCACGTAGTGGTTTTCTACTGGACCAACTATGACCCTGAGAAAGGAAGGACTACTCGAGAGAAGTGTAGAGAAGTTTTAGTAAACTAGGTCCATCATATGATGCGAAATTTGTTTCCTACAGAAGATGGAATTTTCCAGGATGATCATGCACCTATCCATGCAGCGGAACTTGTCCAACCATGGTTTGATGAACACGAGGATGAAGTTAGACAACTACCTTGGCCCATACCCGACCTCAATATAATTCAATCTGTTATGGTTTGCTTTAGAGCGTTCGATATGGAGTCAATATCCTCCCCCGGCTTCTCTCCCAGAATTTTCTTCTCCATCGACCCCGGGGTACCCCAGTGATCGTTCTCTATTTTCGACCCTCCATCTTGTCATCCAATTTCTTCTTTTCCCGTCCAGACCACAGATCTAAGAATGTTTGGCGCAGTATAGCCAAAACTGGCTCTTGCGCCATAAAACACCAAACTCAACTCAACTCAACCCAGAATTTTCTTATCTTCATGAAGAATAGTTCAATATTCAATATACAATATTCATTCAATAATTCAATAGTACAATTCTGTCACTCACCCGGTATAGTGGTTAGCGACGCTGAATACTGTGCCGTAGGGCCTGGGTTCGAATCCCCGCGAAGTCAGGGATGTTGGTAAATATATAGTGCCTTCACGGCATGGGGGTACTCTAAACAGCCGTAGAGCCGCAAGTCATCTCGTGAGTTTGGTGGCAGAGGATGAGAGGGGGGCCTGACCCCCCAGGGTGTTCTCCTTCCCAGCTGGGGTGGAACCGTGCTAAATCATACTGTCACCTGTATGGTGCTAAAGGCTACGACCAACGATAGGTGTACTTCTAGCCCCTTTACCATGATGAATTTCATGGGCCTCGATCTGACTACGTCAGACAGGTGGCGTTAGCAACAACAATATTCCTCTAAACACTATTCAGAACTTGTACGAATCGATGGCTAGACGAATTTAAGCTTTATCACATGCCAAAGGTGGTCCTACACCATACTAATAAAGAATTATTTTTAAATCTGAGGTGTTTCCATGATTTTGATAACCACCACTACATATTCGACAAAATTATAAAGACGTTTAAGTTTTATTAACAAAGCACAAGACTGCTGCCAAAATTCTTTTTAAAAGTTTTTTCAGAGTGATTGTTGATATTACTCCTAGCATCATTTGCTGTTACTTATCCAAGATATCCAACCATGTCTCAGAAACTTTCGGAAGTATCTATATTTTACACGAACACCTAGAAGCCCTTGTTTGCTTCGGATGGATTGTTTATTAACATTGCACTTCTTAGTAACATTCAAGGGGAGGGGCTTGATAACTTGTTCCATTGAAGACCCACTGCTTAGAGGAACTTTGGCACATTAAATCTGTTTAGGCTCAAAGTCCTCCCGTTGACATAATGTGGAATTTTAGAAAGGAGAGTTTCAGAGCTCAGGTATCGTTCTCGTCACTTAATTGTGGCTCAAATAAAGAGATCAGTTGCAAATATGTGTTGCTTCAGAGTGAAATTAAAATCGAATCGAAGCAATACGATGAATACTGGCTATAGACCCCGTAATATTGAACCTCGGTTAAATGATGAGGTTGGAACCTGATTTGGAATTCCAATTGCAACTAGTTTTCAACACACAAAAGGGAAACACTATGAATGCAGAGGAAACCTAAACGAAAACACGGAATATGAAATTTTTTACGTCTTTTAATTTTCGTATTCATTTACATTAAGAGTGACGAAATATAACTAAGCTTCAAGATTTGATTAAGAATCCTTTTAGGTGTCAGGTATTTATAAAAATAACGCAATGCTTCCGTATTTTCATTTACCAAAAAAAAGAACCATAAACAGAAATCAACACACTTCTGCAATTGTTTATATCTTAATAGCTCTTTCGTGGAAATCATGAGAAATAAATTAAGGTTTAGAAACCCAATTCATTTTTTAACGTCATGCTTTATACTTCCAGTTATTTATTGAATTTAAACTGACAACCTGTCTTTGTTAAAAAATAATCGAGCATGTTTTCTCACTGCAGAAATTAGGAAATTATATTTGTCGTTTCGAGAAAATGATATGTTTGACTTATAGAAATGTACAAATCTCCCCCCATACCAAAAGTAAACTAACTTGAGTATTCCATTTACATGACCAGAAGTACTCTATCACCAAATCAACGGCGCGCTAAATCGTATTTTGTCTTTTTTTATTGTTAGAATTACGCATGAGTAAATAAAATACTATTTGTAATTCACCTGTTCTGGTTTCTTTTGTTGTAAAAATAATTAGTCAAATGTGGATTGCAAAATTCATCCTATTAATTGCACTCGTAAACCCGGAAAAAATTTCACCGGAAAAGAAAATATATTTTAAGGGTGAAGAAAATAGAGATTGTGTGATATATCGAATTATTAATAGTGTGTTTTTGATGCAAGGAAGTAATTCATCAAAAGCGAAAAAATAATATAGTTCGCGGAAAAAACTAATATATTATGAAATTAGTATTTTATATGAATATATATAGTCCACATTTGTGGATCGCTAAACACTAGAAAATGATTAATTATAGTTGATGAACAATAGACACATAAGCAAAGTATCTTCGGCAGATATTAAAAAATATAACACAATTATGGAACAATTTCTTAAATTAAAAAAGCAGACCTGAGAAAAAAATAAATTATTCTTACTTCATTATCGTATGCATTTAGCAATTTATTTTAACATATTACTCGAACCTTTTTTCTCACGCACACAATTCCCACTATCAGTTCACACTCTCCCTATATATATTTATTTATAATCTTGTTCAAATTTTCAATCGTTAATAAAATACTTTTTACTCACCCACTCAAGTTCAAATACATTTTTTTAAACTTGTAGTGGATGACACTAGATGTTAATACAGTTTTAATTAAATTTAATAAATTAATTATAGTTTAAGAGGTAGATTTCAGTCAATATTATTCTTCTACATGGCAGTACCATTGGATAAAACATCTTTTGTTAAATTTGTGATGAAGATTTAACTTAACCTGAATAAAATCATGTACTAGTTAAACGACAGCATTCCTTTAACGCTGGTTTTAAGATAAATTCTTACCTTTTTTTTTCAACATTTATTAAAAAATGGAATAACAATTTTAATGTGGTTAAAAAGTTTTTAGTGTTAATTTAAAAGGTGTTTTGCCACTTAATATTGTGATTCTGTGTAATGTGTATATTCATATTTATATTAATCGTAATTATGTTATAAAAAAGTAGCTAAAATAATTTTTTTTTTTGTTAACCTAAGAACGAATTTACTTTAAAAAATATTACATTACAGTAGAACATCGTTTATCCTAATCAATTGGGGTCGGACACCGTACGGATACGCGATTGTTCGGATAACCGAAAACCGAATGCGATCCATGCAGTATATGAAACCGGACACTATACGAATATTGAAAATCATAACATGTGGAAAACGTTCTTGAAGAAAAAGCAAAATAGGTACAAAATGTCGCAATTTCCCCTTTATTGTGGAAAATAATCGCTTATTTTTCGCTGTATCATTGTACATCTTCGTTTTTTCGCTGAAAGGTCTCTGATTCTCTTGAGCAGCAGTTAGTTGAGTAGGACAGCACTCTTATTGCTGTTCGTACCACTCCATAGCTGCATCTAACGCAGAAAACGCGTCAGCAGTTTTCCTTTTCTTCGAGCCATTCTTCTGAGTCAAACTTTGACGCAAAATTTAAAGTGATTTCTCGGCTTTTTTTTTATGTCAGAAATTGTTGACTTTCCAACATTATAAAATTGTGCTAGAGACGCTCCTCTTTCTCCTTTCACGAGACGGTTCAATATTTCAAGTTTTGTCTCAATGTTCAAAACGTTGCGCTTCCGTTTTGAATTCGAAGCCATAGCAGCTCACAACCAAAGCGCACGCATACACACCCTCTCACTTGGAAACAAACTGGTTCGATATTAAAAGGTTTGCCGCTAGTAGGCATCGTCTTGCCTCAGATTACGATGTTAAGCAATGGACTAAATTCATGATCACATGATAAAGGTAGTCACGTGTTTTCCATTGATTAAAAATTGACATTCTAGTTGTTCAACTTGTAAAGTTTAGATATCATTTAAAATTTGATGATTGGGTAATGAGTTCCCACGTGTTATAAAATTCTTCAAACAGTTTTCAAAATTTAAAAGAAAAACACCTTACATTATACGAATACTTTTAAATAAAGTGCATTTTGTTTAACTATGTGCATTATTATATCGTTGACAAATATGTACTTTCTAAAAGAAAGTTTCTGCAAAAAGCAAAAGTTGGCAACCGTGAAGCTCATGAACTAATGGGCTTGATTTATGAAGTCACATGACAAAAACAAACACGTGTTTTCCGGAGAATTCAAAACAAACATGAAACTAATTGTACTTGTTCTATTTGTAAAACTCGGATAAAATTTCATATTTGGTTAAAGATGTTTAAATGTTCAGGGGAAAAAAATTTCTTCAAAAAGATTTTTTTAAATTAAAAAAAGTCCTATTTTATGCTTATACTTTTAAATAAAATGCATTTTGTATACATATGTACTTTTTAAGAGAAAGTTTCTGCAAAGAGCAAAACTAGGCAACACCGGAGCGCGTGAACTGGAAACACAAGATAGTTTTTATCGTGTGACTATGACGTCACATGAGTTTTTGAATTGATTGGCTAGAATCACGTGGCTTTCACTATCATGTGACTATGACGTCACATGAATCAACCTCATTGGCTGGAAACGCGTGATTATATTTATGATATAATTATGACGTCACATTAATTTATGAACTGATTGGCTGAAAACACGTGACTGAGTTATCATGTGACTATGACGTCACATGAATTGAGTTCATTAAGCAATGAATCGCAGTCAAATTATATGAACGGCGTATGAGCTGGTGGCCCTATTTTCGTTAAACATCTGAGATATACTTATATTCCTCTTTTAATCTTCTTGTCTTTGGAAAACTCAAAATTAAAACCAGAGTTTCGACTAGACCAGTGATTGGAAAACCACAGCTCTTCAAACTTCTGCCTCTATGTATTATTAAAAAGCAATTATGTCTACTAAAAAGTATTAATTGGAGCACGGCAGTCCTAATTGCTATACCGCTATCTGGAGGGCTCCTCTCTGGAATGCGCATTCTTATGCATGCAAATAACTCCTTGTTACCTTACTTATTTTGTTTCACTGAAAACTTGGCTCTTTTCTCTTCAAAAGTCTGCCGATCCCTTGAAGTAAAATGTCAACATTCATGATGATTACGAGCATTACTTATGCGTGTGAACCATCTCAACGTAGAAATTTTCACATTAAGATTTATTTAATCTAATTTAAGATATCTTTGCTATTTAGTAGCATTAATTCTTTTGATCCACAACCTCTTTTATTGTTTTAAGTGCATAAAGTTTTGAAGATATGTGACGGGCTCACGCGCCTTTTAATTAACATGTCCTTTGGGTTCTTTGGGGCCAGAATTAATGGCAACTCTTTTCCAGCCAAACCCAAAAAGTGAAGCGAGAAGGAAAGATGTAAATTAGGAAGCTTTTAAATATCAGAAGTTAGAGTAAGCGGGGTGGCAATTTGGGGAATGTTATGATAGTCCGGGATTCAATTGTGTAGTAACAGCCAACAGAGGAATTCCTTGACATAGAGCCCTTAGGTCAAGGTGCATACCATTGCACTCCTGTGAACCACAACTGCAACTAGAATCAGATTGATCGCTACTTCATTAGACATTTAGGTAGGAGTGACTATTTAATATTCTGATCTGTGATAGAATTATAATTGAGCTTAGGCGAGTTTGTTATTGATAGTGGTCCGGGTTACGTTATTTCGGTATTATATATATTGTGTGTTTATCCACCGTAGATTCTCTCCCATATATTATTATTATCTAATCTGTTAGAGGTTTAAATTTAAGGTCTTAATAAAGTCATATTAAGATCATGAAAATTTCTAGTTCTTCATTTATTCCTACACCACTAGCTCACGCTGATAATCAAGGAGAAGGGTACCCGAGAGGGGCGCCTTCACAGATGGCTTCAAAACATTTATTCTACAAAAGATTTGTATCTGTACGCATCCGATGTAAAGATAATTTGAGGAAACTGAAATAACTCTGCATGATAACCTCGCATGACCCGAAACCTATCTACTATATCTTAATCTTTATATATCCAGGTTTTCCACATTTCATTTATTTCCTCGAGCAATCGACGTAAATAAATGATGAAGCGCGAACCAGGATCTATTTAATCGAACATAGGGTGGGGAGCAAACGAGTGAGCAAATAAAATGAAAATAAAGGATCAAAATGAAGAAAGACGCATGCGGTAGTCCAGATCTATCAAGCGATATCACGATAGCGTGACATACGATCGGGGAAGTTAACACCTTATTTCGGGTAATAAACGTGCGAGCACCCAAAACATGTTTTCATGAGTAAGAAAATGGAACTCCGTTGCGTTTGAGAAAAAAATCGTTTATTGAACTAAAATATTTATTTTTGAACAAGCTTATACATAGACTCTAAGACACCAGCACATTCTTCCTGAAGATATCTATTGCATATTCTAATGGAGCGATCCAGCGTTTCTTAAACTGTGAGGCGTGATAATTCTACGAGAGGGCTCGAGCATAGTGAAAAGTTCGAAAACAAACGATTATTTTTTTAAAAAAATGTTAGTTTACTGAAAGTAAACAAACAAAATACATTCTGACAGAGTAAAAAATAGAATACACACACCGCCACACACACAAACACATTTGCACTGATATAATACGCTTATATATACATTAATACTGCACAATGTATTTTATAATTAATTTAACAATAGAAAGTTAAGAACAAGTTTAATAATTACCAGTGACTCTATGGGATTGTGTCATGTATAAAATTATATACAAAAATTAATATTCATCGTGATAATTTCTGTACTGTTTTTAATTATTCCCTTAACTGCCGATTAAAAGTTACGCGATTCACTTCCCATCGTTTTCCAAGCAGACGTACGTATGTGATGTATTTGGGAGGGAGGGGGGAAGAAAAGGAATAAAAAAAATAAGCAAATCTTATTAAATAAGTAAATCCTTCACAAATTCTGTCAAGGTCTTTTTAATACATTCCAAAGCCTTCGGAATAATTTTATATGGATCAGTACACAGAAAAGATAGTACTTCGGAAAGACGTATATATAAGACAGGGGCAATTAATGCTTTGGCTGATCAAGACGTTTATATACGCCGGTGGCACTTAAAAGCTTAAAATCGTATTATAGCTTTAGCGTCAAAGTATAGTATTATTGAATTCAAAACATTGTTATTGTATGGAAGGGGGGCGCGAGTGAAATTTTGATTGAATATTGGGTTGCAAATATCGAAAGTTTGAGAATGTATTAGAGTGGTCTCCTAAGTGGAGGAAGAGAAGAACTTTCAATATTCATTATTATAAACAGAACAGGGGAAGGTTTTTTTTATCATTTAAGGAAGTGATTTTCGATGCATATTTATAGCCATTTTAGAATAATTTATTAAAGTAACTGAAATATATTCTCATTCCAAGGTTCTATAAATTTTCCAGTTGCATATTTTTTTAGTTCATTAATTTAGAAATTTGTAAATATTTAATTCTCTTAAAATTGTAAAAAAAATACTCAGTTGTATCTTTTGAATTTTTTAAAAAGATATTTTAGTAAGCAAAAATACAATCAAAATTTTATAAATTATATAAGCATTTTTGAACTCGATATTGGTAACAATAAAAAGATATAACATGCATGTAATCTTATTTATTAAAAAGAAATCTGATAAAATTATGCCTTCGATGAATAAAATGTAAAGTGTATATAATATTTTTTAAAAAAAAAATAATCGGATGGAATTTGAAATTTAAAAAAAAAATGTATGTTTACAGATTTAATTTCACAAATTATGTGTTGACGATTTAATATTTACCAAAAGTGCTAAGTTTTAGAAATCAAGAGGTAATAGTTTTTACAAAAGCTATATAACCACGGAAGGTAATTACCATAGACAGATTGAAGATATTCATTTAAAAAAATATAAATTATTCATTATAAAATTCCAAAGACGATCTAAATAAGGTTTCTATGACGGTTTTCTTATTTATTATGCAATCATAGCGTCGCACATTTCAAACATTCATTCAGATTCTCATTTAAATAACCATTTTATTGAAACTAAAACCGGTTATCCATTTTGAAAATTTGCGAAAGAAACCTTCACGTCCACCTAATTAGAATCTGGCATATTAAACAGGATAATAATTCAAATTATTCTCTTTCTCTTTACAAAACCCTGCTCACTATTGACGAAAATGGAAGACTTTGGTTCGTAGAACACAAAAATAAGTTTCTCATCAGCTCGTGAACTTTACAACCGAATAAACCAAAAACAAAATTTAAAAAAAAAAGATTGTTAGAGAACAATGTAAACTACAACTAGCTATCATGTTGTAACTCAGTGATTGTTCGTAATATCTTCAAGTATTACGAATTTCGAAATTCTCTTTGTTAGTTTTATTGCTAACAATTGCCACTGTAAGTAGGCAAAGGAAGAATCATAAAGCAAAACAAAGTAGAAAGTTATCGACATGTGAATTATAATGGAAGATTTGAAAATAAAAATATCTTCAAGAAAGGACTTTTTTCTTGACCTTCACTGAACAAGAGAATTACACGAAAACATATGATCGAAAGAATAATCTATAAAATCAGTAAAGGACCTTGTGTACAAGAATGTGACTTCAGCAAGTGGATAAAGAAACCTAAATTAGGCTTAGTTGTGAATGAATCAAAGATAATAAAAAATATATATAAATTAAATTATAATATGTATAGAATTATTATATCTATATATATATATATTGAAGACAATAGATGAGTCAAGTCTTTAGTTATTTGCTTTTTGATTTACTAAACCTTTCTCTTTTAATTGATTATTATTCATTCTAACTTAATGAAAAAAAATTTTTTTTTAAATATAATAACATTTCTTGTTTCTAACCCTTTGTCAGTACTATTGCTTTCATTTTGAAACTGGTAGTTCTGTTTGTATTTTGTTTTACGCAATAAAAGTTCTTTTCCAATGTTTCATTTTCATTTTATTTTGTTTTATTTTCGTTTACAAAAAAAAAGTTTATCATATTCTTTTTTAAAAAAATTAATTAATTATGCAGTTTAGTGTTATTTACTATTTATTCTGCATCTTTCTCACATATAAAAGCATCATAAAATATTTTGTATAATTAATAATTCATTTATTCCCTACTTAACTCTATTTTTAGGATTTTAATTTATTCTTTTCCCCCTAAGGGATCATATATTTATTTGGAAATAAAAAAAGTTTATAAGAAAAAAAAAACATATGTTCTTTTTGTGGTACAACAAATCGTGTCAAATTAGCATTAAATTCTGTGTATTAAAGAAAATAATGACTACAAATACGTTTTGTCTTTAGGAAATAATTGATTTATAATCAACATCATGTGCAATGATTTTTTTAGTTTATATTTTTAAGCATGCATAAAATGATGGAAAAATGTTAAAAAGTAATTATGTTCAAAAGAAATGGAATGAAAGTAAAAACATTACATTTGTTTGAAGTATTCGAATGAATTGGTTCTTTTATTCCCCACCTTTCTGTGTTTACCTATTAAGTATGATAGTATTTAGATGCATTGATTAAAAATATTTAGTTTTTATGTTAGCTTTTGCTACAATTCATTCAGAGATTTTTTTAAATAAAGTTTTATTTTAAAAATCAAAATCTTTTATAGCTAGAAGTAATAACAAATCGATACACGATTTATAGAATTAATATCTTCCAGTTCTATATATATAGTGTTATTCCAAGATATGAACTGTGCAACTAAAACTGAATATATATATTCAATTTTGGTTGCACAATTCTTATCTCGGAATAATAAGTAATAACTTAGAATAACTTGCAATTTTGGTTCCTAAGGCCAAGAGTTTGCTATTGCCGTGTTTGATTCAAAAAAGGTATTCATGTATCGAACTGTTTTCATATTGTTACAATTAATACTTTCGAATAAATATCATACAAAATGGAATTAAAAACACACAATTTTTCTTATATATCTGTCAAATATGATACATTAATCTAAATATAATAATCAAATTATTTTATTTGGAAATAAAATTATATCTAAAAATCAGATATGTTGTCGGATTTGTTACTTTGTATATTTGATCACATAGGTGAATTGTGGAAGTTGATGTGTTTTTTAAAGTATAATTATGAGTCCATTTCTAAAATTTGGATGAATTCAAAGAGATTTATTGAAATTATTTTCGCTACATATCGTTCCGTGGGTGTGCTAGGGAAAGGAGTGGGAAACATGGTTGCTCTGCACGGTGGGGGTGATGTGATATAACTTTTCTTCTCAACGTCATTGATGACGTAGTTTCATTGAGCACGCCATCTTTAAAGAGGAGTGTGAACTATTTTCGATTACATTAAATTTAAATTCATTTGAATTAATGACGCTATAAATTTACTTCATGAATGGTTGAAGATGAGAAAAAATCAAATATAAAAACAAATATTAGTAAATAAGGAAGGTTGAGAAAAAATCGTCACGGTAATAATTATATCATTTAACTTATCTCGATAACTAAATAATTGAGTATTCGATTTCCATTTAACCTATCTACACAAAAGAAAATTAAAACATGTCTCTGGGCAATGAGGCTTTCACATAGAATGATGAATATTTCAGGGTGAGTTCCAATTAAAGCTATACGTTTTTGTCTTTGAGACTCAAAATTTAAAGCTGGTTTATTTAAATCAGCTTAAGCCTTGAATTATATGAGAAGAAAATGGCAGCAGTTCTTACGTTTTTCTACCGTGGTGAAATAATGGGGACAAAATCTAAGTAAATTACAAGCTTCCACATCGCGTTATGACTTTGAGATTTAGTCAAATATAATATGTAGCCGTCTTTATAATTTCATGTGCTTTTATAAGAGTAACATCAGAAACCTACACTCGTCCCCACAAATTAAAATATCAGTAACTAAAGAAGGTTGGAGGAGAAAAAGTTTCTACCTTAACCATCGAATACCACAACCTATAAAAGATTCGAAATCTGTTGCCACAATTGTCTATAATACAACTGTATTGGTAATTTAATTTGAAAACCCCAATCAATTCACAGGGAATTACCCTTTACTTTAGATTAATACGGGATAAAGAGTTGCAAGATAAAGATTTATAAAAAAGTTATTATCTAACTTTTTTATTCCTGTTATTAAATATTCTATTGAAAAGTATTTTAATAAAAAAAAAAGCTGCAATTTATAAAGTATCCAAAAATTAATGGTTTCAGAATTCTTTGTCTAGGAAAGGATTTCTTTAAGAAATATTTTCATTGAAATATAATACTTAAAAAGCGATAAATCATTTACATAGATATGGGTTATTTGATTACATATCCCAACTATACATTACTTGATGGATGATTTTTGAAGCTTTACAAGTATAAAAGGTTAAGTGATATTTGTTTAGTTGCCATCGTTGCCTGAATGTGGGTCACAATATTTTATTTTTCTTCGAGCCAAAATGGTCATTTCAGCTCAGCTTGTTTAACCTGTCTTTGCATTGAATCAGAGGGTCATTGAGTTTTTTCAAGCTACAACCGTACTAACGAGAACATTTTTACAGTATAACAATGATTACGGTGATTATCGTTACAAGCATGCATGCGCTAAGTTGATTAAGAACAGTTGGAAAGCTAAAATCTTATTTTTTCGACAATTTGAGATTTTTGCATTTTCAAATTGTATAGATTTTAACCTTTCTAAAAATACCTTACCTTAACCTCTAGGACAATTAGAAGCCCTTAAAATCTATTTTTAAATAATCGTTGAAACTGGGCCACGCCCATTTGAATGGCGAAAAATGTAAACAAAGTACTTCGTTTTTGCTTAAAAGTTAAACGTCTGATATAAACCAAAACATGTATCTTTTATTGTAAATTGAGTCTTTTATTTATTTTTTTATTTCCTAGCCGATTAGAAGCCTCACTGCGAACATTAAAATCAATTTATCTTAAAAGGTGAATTTTGATGTTCAAAGTACCTTTTCTGAAAAACTACTGTTCACATGTATGTAAATTTTTTATGATACATTTATAATGATGGCTAATATATACTGAAATGAACCTTTTGTAAGAAACTCAAAAATTTATTTTTTACAAAATTTTTATGTAAAAAATGGGTTAAATTTCGCAATGTTTGATAAAATATTTCATAAATTATTAAAAAAATTCAAAATTAGCTAAAATCTTATTTCAGTATAATGAAAAAGGTGTACTTTAATTATATGAAGAATTTCAAGCATGTACATATAACAGATTTTGAGAAAAGATACATCGAAAACAGCCAATTTAACATTGTCAGTATAGAGAAAGATAGAAGTTTCCAACTCCCCTTAATGAAATGCCATACAGGGACGAGGCAGTTCACATCGGAAGAATATTAACGATAATTGAAAGAACAGTATAGGAACAGTTATACTTTATTTAATGGACTAAATTCACATGTGATGTCAGTCATGATAATAACAACCACGTGTTTCTAGCCAATCAGTTTAATAATTCATGTGACGTGATAGTTACACAATAAAAGCAATCTTGTGTTTCCAGCTAATCAATGGGCTCAATTCATTAAGTCACATGATAAAAACAAACACGTGTTTTCCATTGAATTCAAAACAAACATTAAGCTAATTGTACTTGTTCTATTTGTAAAACTCAGATAAAATTTCAAATTTCATATTTGGGTAAACATGTTTAAATGTTAGGGAAAAAAATTCTTCAAAAGAATTTTTTTTAAATTAAAAAAAATCATATTTTATGTTCATTTTTTTTAAATAAAATGCGTTTTGTATACATATGTCAGTGCTTCTCAAATTTCCTATACTTGCGACCCAATTTTCAATTATAATTTTCATCGCGCCCCTTTCAGTACAATAACAATGTATTGAATTCAATAATAATATACTTTGAGGTAAAGCTGCAATACAACTTCAATTATAAACAAACAAATAATCAAGATAAGTATTAAATTTTGTATAAAATTTTATGACATACCCTTAGGGTCACTGGTAATTATTAAACTTCTTAACTTAGTACTGTTAAATTAATTATGAAACACATTCTGCAGTACTGATACATTTATAAGTGTATTATATCAGTGTAAATGCGTATTTTATTTTTTAGTATGTCAGAACGTATTATGTTTTGCTTCCTTTCAATAAATTAATAATTTTTTTAAAAAAATACTCTTTTGTTTTCGACTTTTCGATGTACTCGCGCCCCCCTTATGGGGTTATCACGCCTCCAAGGGGGGCGCGCCCCACAGTTTGAGAAGCACGGACATATGTACTTTTTAAGAAAAAGTTTCTGCAAAGTGCAAAACTTGGCAACACCGGAGCGAGTGAACTGGTTAGCTGGAAACACTAGATAGTTTTTATCGTATGACTATGATGTCGCATGAGGTCTTGAATTGATTGGCTAGAATCACGATGCTTTCACTATCATGTGACTATGATGTCACATGAACTGAGCCCATTGATTCACTTCGTTGTTGCCAACTTTTGCTCTTTGTAGAAAATTTCTCTTAAAAAATTCATATTTGTCAACAATAATAATGTAAATAATATACAAAATGCATTTCATTTAAAAGTACATGCATAAAATGAGATTTTTTTAAAAAATTTTAAAATCTTTTTGAAGAAATATTTTTATAACATTTAACATCTTCAATCAATTATGAAACTTGAAAAATTTAACATATATAATTAGTTTAATGTCTGTTATGAAATCAATGGAGAACTCGTGTTTGTCTTTATCACGTGTGATCGTCATGAATTGACCCTCAAATCAAATAATATATATATGTATATATGATTTTTTATAATGAAATAATTATAAAAAAATTGTGTGGTTGGGACACTAAGCAATAAGATCACTGATTCACTTAAATGTTATTCAGTAAAAGAATTTTAAAATAACTGTTTAATTCCTACTGTTAGCTCACAATCTCTATATACTTATTTATTTATTTATCTTGGTGGAATTTTCAATCGTTACTAAAATACATTTTAAAGCGCTCCATTGAGCTGAAATTTTATATGCAGGATTATTTTGGATGACAATATAATAATATAATAATAATTAATAAAAATTAATTGATTTAAACTAATTATTTAAAGAATTACAAATACACAACTACGTTCGCATCATTTTTGCCGACTTGTGTCAAAACTTGAAAAGGTTTTTTTCTTACGTGTTAAAGTATTCAGTTGAACTGAAATTTATATACTCGATTGTTTTAGATGACATTACGATACTTTAATGATAATTAATAAAAATTTATGACCACTTAATGTTGTGATTCTGTCCTATGTATATACATATTTATATTAATTGTAACTATTTAATAAAAAGTAGCTAAAATAAAATTTTTCTTTGTTGATCTAAGTATAGGAATTGACTTAAAATTTTTTATTTATATTACTTGTTTTTTTATTTAGTTCAAGAAAAGGAAGAAGGCGTTTAATTAAAAAATAATTAATCAAAATATTGATATAATTTTACAAAGTTTTTAAAATAAAGTAGATAGAATAGTTATATAAAACTATATGTAGAACCTGCTGATTTCTTTAAAAAAATGTTTTGAGATAAGAATTGGTTATACAATAACCGGCGTTTTTATTGAAGACCCGACGTGTAGAGGGGCTGATGCATGTTAAATTCTTCGAGGCTCAAAACCATGGCTCAATATTGCGAGGTCTGTCACAAATAGCCTTCACGTTGCTTCACAGGACGATGTAAATTAAAAATCAAATCACACCAAGTTTGTGGGATCTCCTCCCCCTTCTGGTAGCCGTTGCAATCAAGACTCTCATGCTCAAATTAAAAATCTTTTTTATCATCATTTAAACAAAATTTTACACGTACAGTAGTGCTTTTTATCCTTCAAAAATTTAGAAATACGGCTCAAAGCAAGAGAAACCAATGTCAAAATATATGATATATTGGTTGAGAATATCAAACTTTCAAATTTCTTGTAAAAGAATATTACAAAAATAAAAGGGTTTTACGAGAGAGAGAGATTGTTCTTAAATATAAAAGTTGAGAAGTTTATTAACCGAATGCATAATCTGCATCACGTTCCTATAAAATTGGCATTGGTTGTTCTTGCATTCAGTCACCCATTTTTAGGTAGCCTAATTTAGATCCCCTAGATTAAGATACTTGGTAAGTCTATATATGTATATTCAAATACTTGTATACAGAGATGCTTAGGACAGAGAGACAGACCGTAATAATTGCAAATTAAAAGTTTTTTTTATTTGCAACTTCAATTAAATTAACAATTAAAAACTTTGTTATGTCCTGCTAACAGCTGTTTTCAATTTAAGCATGAATGTAAATTATCTTTTGAATGGATTCTTAGCTTATTTTTAATTTAAATTATGGAAGAGAATTCTAATTTGTTGTGAATATGTTGAGGATAATATAGTGATATTAGTGAATACTAGTTTTTTAAAAATCTCGTCATATTTTTCAGGCAATCTGTTCTATCTTTCAAGTATTGTTAGAATATATACAGACTATTATTTCATAGCGGACCACTTTTGTCGAGAAATTAAATTGAATTTCTAAGATAAAATACAGGAAAATATTTTCAATGGATAGTTGGAAAAGGAAACAATAGGTTTTAGTACGCATAATAATAGGCAAAGGCAGAAAGTTCTTCGAGCGTAATACCTGGAAGTGAAAGTAGAAGTAGAGAAAAAAAAATTAAGA
Organism: Trichonephila inaurata madagascariensis; assembly: GCA_019973955.1. Taxonomy (NCBI): domain Eukaryota; kingdom Metazoa; phylum Arthropoda; class Arachnida; order Araneae; family Nephilidae; genus Trichonephila; species Trichonephila inaurata. The sequence goes on from BMAV01014763.1 coordinate 162,934, forward strand.
AATCCGTGTAAGTATTATACTAGAAACCAGTAGGCAAATTTCCAGAGCAAATGTAATCAAAATAGGAGCCATTGAAAAGTTTTTTGAACTAAAAACAAAGACATTTGATTATTTAACAATAATCTTATTTTGACAATTTGTCTTGTTAAAGATTATTTTTTTCAAACAAAAAGATTTTTCTGGGAATAAATTTGGTTTTTTCAATGTCTCATAACTCTTTGAGGTATCCGACTACGTTCTCGAAATCGTGATTTTAAAAAAAGTGCATAAATGGATAATTTTCGTGATATTTAGTGTCACTTAGATTAGAATACATGTATAAAATTGTTTTAAGGACATTTTGACAAAAAAAAATGATTTAAATGCAATATTTCGGCAAAAAATTAGAATAACCTTTTTTCAAATGTTCTCCTTTTGTGAAAAATGCTTCTATTATAATAATATTTTGCCTGTAGATAGCTCAGACCCGTACACAGAGGCTCAACTATGATTTTTGAAAAATTCATATTATTTTCAGAGTTACAAACAATTGAAATAATTATCGGCGTTTTTTTTCTTAAAATTTCTCTCCTCTGTTGTCGAAAAACATGGATAAACCCACTTCTAAGTTATATATTTCAAAGATTCTAGTTGAGCCTCTGTACAGAGGTCTGAGCTATATACAGGCAAAATATTATTATAATTGAAGCATTTTTCACAGAAAGAGAATATTTTGAAAATGGGTCATTCTATGTTCGTTTTTTGTTAAAATATTGTACTTAAATAATTTTTTATTGTTATTCTTAAAACAATTTTGAATACATTTTCTAATCTAAGTGACACTAAATATCATAAATATTATCCATTTATACGCTTTTGCAAAATCACGGTTCCGAACGTAGGCGGATACCTTAAATCGAAAGAACTTTATAAACTCCGACAAACTATTTTTTTCATAAACGGTTATTTTCGAAACAGAAACTTATTCTTAAATAATTCGATTCATTGTCTTTTCTGCCGCTTCTCTGCTAAGACTCAGCGATAAAACCGTAAATTAGTCGAAACACACTTCAGTTAAATTATAAGTCTCATTACAATTTCACATTACGAATGTATATGAAACAATAACTTAAATCAAGTATGAAAAGAAACTGACATTCATGAGACACAGGAAACCGGAATTTTTCCCTGCGCTTGTTTAAATCATTCGATTATTGTTTACTTCCTAACTGGAGAAACGGAAGAAGATCCTTAATGTATTAATGCATCATACCAAATGATGCGTTGACCATCTTGACCGAGATATTGCTTCCATTGTGTATGCATGCGGTTGTTCTGGAACGTGTCCAGACAGAGAAACCCAGACGCTGGCCAACGTTCTGCAACGTCGCTTCTTTCTTTTTGAGTGACCGCCATTTGCATATCATAAGATCTCTCAGAAGGGAGTCACTAGAGCGAACTTACTTCACTATTGGAAATGTGGGAATGAATTGTTATGGGCCTATCTTTTGATAGTTTTGCATAGAATTAGTCCCAGTCGATTTGTTAAGGGGACAATTTAAATTTTCTCGTATATAAAGTGGTTTTTGTTAACTGTTGCATCAAGGAAGCGTTAGTTATGGCATACTTTTAAGATCTTTAAATAGTGATAGGGTATCGTAGGAAAATCTCGTACTACTAAATAAAACCTAAAAATTATTTTTGTTTTCAAATTATGATAGTTAATTTGTTTTATTTTATTACTACCATAAAATCCGACGTATAACGCGCACTTTTAACACAAAAAATAAAATCGAAATTTAGGGGTGCGCGTTATACGCCGAGTATGAAAATGAGAGCTTTAAAAAAAATGAGTATTGAAAAAAATTTAGGCTTATATACCGAAATATTGTTAATTTAAAAGAAATAAAACATACCCTATGAACTTTCATTGTTGGATAAGGCATTGCATGAAAAGGCATTCTTTTTTGACCATTTTAAGGCGAATAAACGTACACTGTTTCTTGTTACAATTAATCCATTCAGGCGATTTTCTAGGACCCAGTTCGCAGCACTTTCTTCTAGAATAGGCCATTTCGTTACTCCTTTACGTAAAGCACATTTCTTCTTTGGCATATTAATTACTGTCGTTTCATTTTTTTCCCACTCCCTTATGGAGCTTTCGCCAGTATCAAACATCCTTGCTGCAGCACGATTTCCAATTTCTTTTCGCAAATTGAATCACTTAAATTTTGAAACCGGCACTGTGTTTTGCTTCGTTTACCAGGACCCATCGTAACTGCTCGCTGTTTGAAGCGTATTCAATATTATTCATAGTATTGAATATACTACAGACAGCGAGCGTAATAAGTCTCAGACTTGCTCTAATTTATTTCAAAATTAATCGTCCGCCTCGTACATCACACGAAAGGGGAAAAAGGAATCAATGTTTATAGAAATGCGTGTGAAAAATCCAGCCATGACGCTGATTCTGTCTCCCCCCTCCCCTCCCTTCTTGCGCTTAAGGGTTGTATAATTCTAGAAGTATATTTTTTCAAAAGAGAGTCTGGAATGTGATTCATCCAATAAATAATGACTTCAAAACATAAGAAAACTACACACGTACATTTCAAATTTTTTCATATAAAAGGGGGTGCGCGTTATACGGCGAATATACCTAAAAATTAAAAAAATACAGCTTGAAAGTATAGGTGCGTGTTATACGCCGGATTTTACGGTATATAAAAATAGAAAAATGAGAGTCTCAATTTACGTTACTAAAATTGTTATAATATGATTTTATAAATGTAATAAAACACAGGTTCACACATACAATCATCGTTGAGTCAAAAA
>BMAV01014763.1:173295-185901 GCA_019973955.1 Trichonephila inaurata madagascariensis
ATTTTTTTTTTTTTTTTTTTGATTTTGTAGATTGTCGGGAATAAAAAAAACAGTAAAAAGCAAATTATTTAATAAATAATTATCATTAATTAATGCAGGATTTATTAATAAGAAATACTTAATTAAATTTTACGTACTATATACATGGGAATATATAATCAATCGGAAAAAAATAAAAGGATATGAGGGTGGATCCGGACTTATGGGCCCCCCACCCACGTGTGTGCCCCTGACACTGGGTGGGCAGCAACAGCTTGAAAATATTAAAAGTAGCCCGCGCGCGCGTACCCTGGAAAAATCTGCCCACCTCTGTTATTAAACGTTAAGCATGTCACAAGTGGAATGTGTTTTTGTCACCCAACTCATGTATGTAAATAAATATACATTACTGGAAATGTCACCTGTAATAGCATTTTTATCGATAAAAATTGAATTTTTCTTCATTTATATTAATTCTATTTATTTTCAGTTCAGTATATAATTCTATTAACTTTTAAAATAATTCCATCTCACTGTTTTCCAGTTGAAGTTTTATAAATGCGCATTCAAATAAATGGACATTTTTTCAATACATAGTTATAAAGGAAAGAGAAAAAGAAACAGCTTTCTCTCTCTCTCTCTCTGCGGACTTTTTTTAAAAAATTATACATAGAAGATTCTTAACTATATCTATGTAAAATGCCGCAACTATACCTATGTAAAAGCCACATTTAGCTCGAGAACCGCGGTTTGCCGATCCCTAATCTAGTACAAAGGGAAACTAAGAAAGCATGCATTTTATATCTACTAAATTCGATTGCTGTCTTGGCTCTTAATTACAGAATGCGAAACATTTTTTTATCATATTCTGTATGTTTATAATACAAATATAATACAAATAACTTTTTATTTTTCAAATGGACTACATTTTGGCAACTAAGCATTTGCAAGTCTCCAAATGTGAGAGCCATTTCATGGTGGCACCATCTCGCGGCGGCTCTCACTATCAAATTTGGACGCTTAAATAAATTTTAATTCAAGAACTGGTTGGACGCTAAATATTGCCGTGATCTAATTTTGCCGAGAGGACAAGAGCCAAATTAATATTCAATGGATCTCTTACATGCCACATAATCATGTGACATGCATTCCTACGATTTTCACATCCAGAAAATCTATGGACTCCAGCTGAGATTGAACCCGCAACCTTACAAATAACCTGTAAATAAAGAGGTATTTTAATATCCTCCTGCTTTACGTTTAGAACAATTTAATTTTTTTAAATTAATGCATGAAATGAGCTAAATTACATGGTATTGCAAGGATTTGGAATACAATTTTCATAGTTATGATTTATTCCTTAATTAAAATGGCCGTGGTTGACGAGTGGTCATGGTCACATTCATTGTGGGACAACATTGACGCAACTCGTGGGATAACATTGTCGAGTCACGTGTTAGAGTCCGAGTGCCACTGAAGATCCATCGTGTAGAGACATCGATATACATTTAATCTGCTCTGACTCACACAGTCTCCACGTTGATGTGAAAGTTTGGTGATGGGGTTCCAGCTCAGGTGTCGTCCTCGTCAAGAGATCGTGGTTCAAAATTACGAAGTCCGCCTCCAGTATTCTTCATTACTCAATTTAATAGTTACTCAAAACATTCACTCATTCCGTGCTACCAGGATTCGAACCCATGATCTGACCGTGACATCGCCGTCCGTTGCCGATAGCTCCTATGTTGTTGAGAGTACGACGTTAATAAACATTCACTGGGATTTCTTTTTTAAAAATACAGATTTATCACACACACACAATGTCACCAGTTCATTTAGATTTCAGAATATTACATTTAAGTTTTCTATATGCAAATATGGCCACTTCAGGACTATGACCATTTGGCTACTCCGGAGATATAAAAAGATAACTTAAAAGAAGACATTCGTGAATTCGTGAAAGAGATGTGTATATTTCTCTATATATATCACATTCAAAAAACTTATTTTTAATCGAGTATTATTGTGATTACAATTTGTTACAAATGTACAATTACAATAATCTATATCTATAAAAATGGATGTTTGTAAAAATGACCTCGCTTCACTCCAACACCATTCAACCGATCACTATGAAAAATGGCATGTATATGTATTTTTTTTGTGGAGAAGGTTTTTGTGCTATCCTCTTTGCGGCAGCTGCCCACCGGGTGGCACTACAACATATCAACATCTACACCGTTCAATCAATCGCCAAGTTGGCAACAGGGTCACCAAAAATGATGCCAACATTTCGCTTTGTTTCCATTGAATCGCCATTATAATGTAAGGAACGGTATTGCTTGCAAATATATTACAATTTTAACATAAAATAAATACAATAGAAAGTAATATTAAAAAGTATTACACATCCAAATATAAATTCTTTACACTATTTTAAGCGTTCATTACACAAAATGTGTAACAATATGTTACTTTTGCTGAGCAGAGATCAGCTTAAGAAGGTATTTTCAAAAATCAACCCACAAGGGAGTTATAAATTTTAAAAAAAAATCCTTTTTGCCAGCTATTAGGCCTACAGACTTAAAATTAAGCAAATAAGATCTTTTTGTTCAGCTGAGATATTGTGAAAAAGCTTTTTTTTAAATTTAATTTGCAATTCACTTAAAATTAACTCATTAAAGGTTTCTTTATTTTTTAATCTGTATTGTGTAACTTTTCAATTCACCTGTGCGAAGAACGCGTATACCAGCTAGTAATAATATAAAAGACATGTTCATATGTTTGTTACTCATATGTTATTTGCTCGTTAAACATGCACATATGTAAACTGCTCGTATGTTTATTTCTTCTTAATTTTCTTCTTAAGTAATAAAACTTAACAGTATCTCTAAATAATAGAGGGAAAAAGAAAAATCACACACACATTAAGTAAAAAACTTCAAACTACCGGATTAAAGGCGCATCTCCGTTTGTATTCGCAGAGACAACAAATTAAATTATGTAATTATTTTTAAATAATTAGAGCTAATTTAAGAATAGCCCACTAACCTAGTCAGCTGTTAATTCGAAACAATAGAATTCGTTCTAAATTGTATTTTAATTCAACTGGACATTACAAACTGGAACGGATTTGTTTACATTATGCTAACAATGACACCATTCATTAAATTAATCTAAAGTGCAATTTTGTCATTAATGTTCATTTGCTTCGCATAATAGTTTATTTTTCGTTTCAGAAGAGTTTTGACCTTTCGAATGCTTGGACATATAGCCAACTCTGTCAAAACATCAATTTTTTTAATGCATTCCATTAATTTGATTTGCATACATTAGTGAAAGAGTTGCAAAACATATGATATCGTTTGCTGTTAATGAATAAGAACGAAAAGAAAATAGTTTAATTGCAATTGGTGTTCCATTAAAATCATTTGTAAACACGGAAGAGGTAGAAGTGTTTAAAATCCAATAGACAACGATTATTTAAAATGAAAATGATTAAAACCGTAATTTATTTGACGTTTTCAGGTTGTATTCGAAAAAGAAAATAGAATGTTTGGTATGTGTATCAGTTGGATATTTCTTGGTTCAACGTAATCTGAAGTTTTAATTGATATGTTCTTTTTAATAGAGGATTAAAGAAAATGTTTTTCAAAAGAGGCTTAAATAACTTACATATATACTATATATATTAAGCTGAGCTTGTTTATAATCTTTGAGCTTGTTTATTGCTGAGCTTATTTTTTAAAGAATTTGTGTGAAACACAGAATAGTTAATATATTTTAAATTCTAATATAATTAATTAACTGCATATTTTTAAAAAATATTTCTCTTTCAATATATATATTTTTATATAATCATTAACAATAAATATTCTTACTGCTCTACATTCGTGACAGACACTTGATAAATGCAATGGGCTCAATTCATGAAGTCACATGATAAAAACAAACACGTGTTTTCCATTGAATTCAAACCAAACATTAAACTAATGAGGTTGATTCATGTGACGTCATAGTCACATGATAGTGAAAGCCACGTGATTCTAGCCAGTCAATTCAAAAACTCATGTGACGTCCTAGTCACACGATAAAAACTATCTTGTGTTTCCAACTAATCAGTTCACGCGCTCTGGTGTTGCCAAGTTTTGCTCTTTGCAGAAACTTTCTCTTAAAAAGTGCATATGTATACAAAATGCATTTTATTTAAAAGTATAAGCATAAAATATGACTTTTTTTTAATTTAAAAAAATCTTTTTGAAGAAATGTTTTTACCCTAACATTTAAACATCTTTACCCAAATATGAAATTTGAAATTTTATCTGAGTCTTACAAATAGAACAAGTACAGTTAGTTTAATGTTTGTTTTGAATTCAATGGAAAACACGTGTTTGTTTTTATCATGTGACTTCATGAATCAAGCCCATTGTACTTGCTCTATTTGTAAAACTCAGATAAAATTTCAAATTTCATATTTGGGTAAAGATGTTTAAATGTTAGGGTAAAAACATTTCTTCAAAAAGATTTTTTTTAAATTAAAAAAATCATATTTTATGTTTATAGTCTTAAATAAAATGCATTTTGTATACACATGTACTTTTTAAAAGAAAGTTTCTGCAAAGAGAAAAACTTGGCATCACCGGAGTGCGTGAACGGATTAGCTGGAAACACAAGATAGTTTTTATCGTGTGACTATGACGTCACATGAGTTTTTGAATCAATTGGCTAGAATCACGTGACTTTCACTATCATGTGACTATGACGTCGCATGAATTGAGCCCATTACGTGAATAAAATTCAAAAATGATATTAAACTTATACTTGTTTCACTTGTAAAATTTTTATAAAATTTCAAATTTGATAATTTGGTAAAAATGTTCAAATATTAATATTCAAAAAGTTTTAAAAGTTAAAAAAAATTCTTATATTATATTGTATTTTTAAATCAAATGTATTTTGTTTACCTAGTATGGTCGTTATTATTGTTGGCAAATAAGTAGCTTTTAAAAGAAAGTTTCTAGAAAAAGCAAAAGTTGGCAACAGCGGACATAATTCGGACCTTAGAGGATTATACGGTCAAACAAGATGGATAGCATTATAATTTCATTTCAAAATCATAAAATAATAGAGTCTATATTTTACAAAATGCATCAAAGTTAAAATAAAAAGAAGAAAAAATATATTCCATTTTCAAATTATATGGAAACGTATTTGTACGTATTAGGGGTTAAAATGTTTTTGTGTCCAAAATCTTCGAAGTATTTGTATTTTAACACATATTATTGACCATTGAAACAAAATTTTATTTTTCAATTGTTCACAGTGGTAAAGAACTATTGAAACAGCAAAATATTTGAAAATTAATCGTGCACGAACATGATTACCAGACTGAAAATGAATCCACACTTATTCAATCGCTTTGGATACAAGAGCTTACACTGCGTCCCAGTTCCATGCAATGCATTTTGAAATAAACGAACAAAAAATAGATGTTTCTATGACTGTGTGTTAGTGCCAAAAAGGAAACGTAACACATATGCTAGACATATATCACGCACAAACATTGTTACCACACTTCCCCAAACGAACATTGTATACTTCCCATGTGATATTGTTATACAAAAACTTGACATTGAGCCTTGACTGTACACAATACATTTTGAAACCTCTTTCAACACCTCATATCTCTTTCAATTAATATCTAAATCCAACTACGAAATATCTGTCCCCTGTCCTTCAACACTATCTATCCCACACAACCCATTTCCGAAGACTACCTTATTCGGAAGCTCTTTCTTAAGCAGGTTCACAGCATTGCAAAAAAAAAAAGTTCACGCAGGCATCTACAATGAATTGTTGAATTTGAAGAATCTGACCTTTGCTTCTAAGCATCGAAGCAGAAACGGAAGCTTAGCAGATAAGACGGTTGCAGTGAATAAAAGAAGGAAGAATGGACAATGAATTCAAATGAAGTATCGTATTAAGGTGGGATTTTTAACTGTGCCATCGCTAGAACACGTCTTTAGCTAAAAGATAGAACATCAACAGACGGAAATACCTGGTAAATTGAAATATAGACAGAGATATTCTTTTTACTACTAGTTATAAATTTTGGAATTAAATTATCTTGGAGGAAATAGTAACTACTTCCGCTTCTGTCGGGAGAAATACATCATTATATGTTTTATGATGGCGCCATTGAAAGACGACTTTATTTTATAACTATTAATGTAATCTTTTACGACATTTTTATTTTCAAGTAATATATTATATTATAACTATGCAAGGAAATCTTTAATGCAAATGAGAAACTTATACAGCTTTCGCCTTCTGAATATAATATCTGACAACATGAATTAGATATTTTATACGTTAAATTCAAAATTTTACACTGGAATTCTTTGCAAAGTTAATTAAATTAATCTATGCAAATTTATGAAATCAAATTCAAGGTAAGAATTAAAAATTAAAACGTTGAAATTGAAACGTTGAATTAAACATTAAACTCAACGTTGAATCACATTTTATGAAAAATGTTCAATATAAAAGAACGAGATTCTTTAAAATATAAATATAAGCATGTTTCTATGTTTATTTGCTCCATATTTACAAAAGATTTTAAAAAAAGAAACCGATAGAAATGCTTGTTTAAAAAAATTCAAATCTTGTAATTGTTTCAAATAAAAATTGCTGTTAAATCTATAAGCAAACCATGAGTTCATATGATTCAAACCTGTATTGAGACTATCTTTTTATTTTGTAAAAAATTGACGTGTTTGTACTGTGTATTTAGAAAAATACTTTTGCGCTATAAATTATTATTATTATTATTATATACAGAAAACAAGAAATTTCAGATCCAGATCTTAGGTAAAAAAATATTTTTCCTAACTACTGAATGTTTATTTTTCCCAAAACTCTTTTTCAATAAGTTACGAAAACAGTTATCATTTAGAAAGTAATAAAAAACAGTTAATTTAAGCAAATGTATTATAATCATATAGTTATAAATTATCAAACGAGAGATTGACAAAAAAATATATAATTAATCCGCTAAAAGGTATTTTAGTAGTAACTTTTTTTTTTAATACTGATTTTGAATTATGAGTTTGTACATTACCAAAAACCTTACATTACCTTTAAAAGGCTAAAAATATTGCACATTTTTTTAACACATTTCTAGCAAATTATAAAAGTTTTCATTCCACTTTAAGTATTCTAAAGGTTCCAATTGATATTTTTGTTAGATATTCAAATAAAGTTGTTAAATGAGAAGAAATATCGTCTGCCATTATTTGGCTTTAAATTATACTTAAAATGTTACCACAGACTTCAATATTTAAAATTAAATTAGCATAAGGCCTTAAAAAATTAACATTTTAAGTATAAGAAATATTTTATAGAAAAGTTAAATAATTTTCATCCTTACCTTATTTAGTTGTTTTAATTAATATAGTATTCAGGATTACTTTTTCTCTTCAAGAAATAGAAAACGAGTTAAAATAATGTATTTTTTATCGTCATTAAATTTTTAAACATACAGTGGACTCAAAGGTGTTCATACAGTTGCAATTTTCTGTAAAATGTAATGTTTTCGACTAATAAAAATTAATATATTAAATTGTGTAATTTTTTAATGATATCTGCAACTTGTTTTACATGGAATAATATAACCAATTTTTAAAACATAACTATTATTTTAAAAAATTAATAATCAAAAAACTACTAAAAATTATCACTAAAAGTTTTTTGTCCCTTTTAAAAAAACCCCAAAAAGCTTTAAATATTGTATTTTTCTTAATTAAACACTTAGTAGGATATATTTTAGCGTCCACAATAACTTTTTTTAACGTCTTGGTATAGTATAGATTTCATAAGTCTTTTGTTTTCTGCATCGATGTTCGTTCTGCGATTATTATTTTTTCTTCACCTTTTTCTTTTTTATTTTGTCATGCTTTTTTTTTTAAATCAAACTCCACGAAATTTGTTCTATTTGGGAAATCGGGGTTTTGGGGTTTTTCAAATTTGGGACAGTTATAACACCAGCGACTACATAAAAAGGCCCTCCTTTATGCCCTCATCTTTTAAAAAAATGAAATCGTCTAAAATATCAAATTTTGGACGGATAATTTCAAATTGTTCTTAAAATTTTTAAAAATAGAGTTCTTTGATTCACAGTAACAAAAAAAGTACCAAATTCCCCAAACCCCGGGAAGATTTACCCCCCAAAGAAAGAACCCTCCACCTCCTTTAGCATGGATAAATTTTTGTTCAACAAAATTTTTTGGATTAAGCTCTTCTTTTTTTTTCTTCAAAAACTATTATCACCGTTGGAACCAAAAATGTTTATTTTTTCTCCTCCCCCCAATTTCTTTCAATTTGTTTTTTTAAACTTAATCCCAAGAATCTAGTTCGACAGGGAAGTTTATTAGAATCAAATTAAAAATAATCGGGATACAAATTAAAAAATTTGGTTTTAAAATTTTTTATTTTGCCCAAAAAGGGAAAAGCATAAACATATATATAAATATAGTTTATCAATATTATTTTTTATAAAAAAAAAAATGTATACTTTTAAATATTACTTGCTGGTTTTTCCTTTTGGGAATTTTTAAACTACTTGTATGATTTCTATAATAATAAATATAATTATCTACTAATAAGTCAAACAAATGTTAAATAAAACCCAAACATAAATTGACATTATCAATTTAAATTTTATTTTTTTTTATCAAAATTTGTAATTATATTACAAATAATATAATGTAATGTACAAAAATTTTTAAATTAACCTGAAAAGTGAGTCCTTTCAGTGGCATTACATTTTCAGGAAAAAAAATTTTATTAAAATGAAAAAATTTGTTTTTATCTTTTTACAAAATGACTAGGTTATTTATGTTTTGTTTTCTAAAAGTGCTAATGGTTTGAGATTTTGGTAATTAAAATTAAATTTAGTAATTAATCTTTTTTTAAACTTTTATCTCAACTAAAAATAACCCCTTTAAATACCCTACTTACTGGGAAAAAGAGAAATTAGTTCTGGGTAATTTTTTTTCATGTTTACTTCCCCAAAAATGTTTTTTAAAACTCAAGGGGACTAAACAAAAAAAGAAAAAAATTACGATTGCCCCAAATTGCAAAAATTTTTATCTTTTAAAATTCTCTTTCATTAACAATTTTACTTTTATTTATTTGTTTTGGGCAGATTTTTTAATTTATGTACGTTACAATCCCTGAAATTACAAAAATAAATCTAGCAATCAGTTGTCGTTTATTTTTTTAAAAAAAAATTACAAAACTACAATAGGGCTTACCCCGGTGGTAAAAGGGATCGGAACTGGAAAGGGATTCTTTTGGCCCAATACCCCTAAACCCGCGTGTGGGCGCGATGCACGTTAAAAACTGTTGGACGAAAAATCCCCCATTGGTGGGGTTGGTGTGTGGGGGGTCCCAGGTGTCGTCCCGTCACTTGACTATGGTTCAAATTACGTGGTCCGTCGCCAAAGCCCTCGAGTAGCTGAACAGTGCGGCGTTAATATTCACTAAACTACAATTTTTACTAAACATTTAAATTTTATTGTTCTGTTATTCATGTAAAATTAAATGGAGATTCTTAATGTATATAACACACAAATTGAAGCAGAAGAACTCAGTTTCTTAATCGTGATCATGTTTAAGAATTTTTTCATTTATTTATATTTTTTTATATAAACAATAGAACATCGTTTATCCGAAAGTTTATTATCCGGAGCGTCAAATATCCGGATATTTGACCTACTGCTGCTCAAGAGATTCAAAGACCTTGCAGCGAAAAAACGAAGGTGTACATTGGTACACGAAAAATAAGTGATTATTTTCCACAATAAAGGTAAAGTTGTGATATTTTGCACCTATTTTGCTTTTTCTTAAAGCACGTTTTCCGCATGTGATGATTTTCAATATTTGTATAGTGTCCGGTTTCATATAATGCATGGATCACATTCGGTTATCCGAACAATCGCGAATCCAAACGGTGTTCGGTCCCAATTGATTCTGATAAACGACGTTCTACTGTATTTAATTATAAAATATTATTGGAAGCACACACACACATATCCATTAGTACTTTTTAAGAAGAAACGCTCTACTAAATATGCAAAATGAAATAAATTTACGTTTTAAAAAAGAAAATCCATAAAAATAATTTTGAAATTTTGAGAAATAAATATTTTACTTAGAAATTTATATATTTTTCTTATTTATTCTTCACTTTCTAAAAAAGTAACAACAGATGAATACAGTATTATTAGTAAATATCAGATGCGTTGTTTTCCTGTAACTATATTAATGTTCAGATTTCGCGTGTCTTGTTTTAACAAGAATAGAAACGTGTGGAAATTTATAAATTTATATTTTGTTCACGTACATTTTCCCCTCAAATCTATGTTTTATGACAAAAAATGGTTGACATCAACTGAAATAAACAGAAAATTTCTTGAAAAAATTGTTATTTAATATTTTATTTCTCGAATAATTTCGATGATTTCAAATTATATGATTGACGTTTTGAATTTCTCATTTTAAATCAAATCGATAAATTCAACTTCACATTTCTTCAAGTCACAGTGATATGGATCTATAAAAGATCCTCCATCCCCTATCAAAAATTGTATTTTTTCGCTAACAAGTGGGAGTCCTGGATGGGAAAACAAAGTTCATTGAGTTTGGAGAGACGAAGATCTTATTGGATGTTAAGGGTAAGGCAAGTGAATGACGTCAGAGTCTGAGATGTAGATTCAGCGGGAGATATCTTGGATTTTGGTGGGAAGTGCTGGTTGTTGGAGTAGAGGCATTGGTTGGTTGCAATAAGTGAGAAAGCTCTCTATTGGTAAATTCACAACTATTTTACTTGTTTAATATATATATTTTGGACAAAAAAAAGTTGTTTAAAGAGTAGAATATGTTGTAACACATAAATGCACGAATGTAAAGATTAAACAATATAAAGATCAGTAGCGTATACAGAACTTTCATAAAGTAAAAATCGGTTGGTCTACTGTTGCGATACTCAACCACTGGACCTATTTGAAGAACCCGGTCATGGCCCGTTGAACTAATAAATTCAATTATTTCAGAACAATGCATTAAAATGTTAGTTAGAAATTCTATTAAACAAGCAATAATATATATATAATTTGCTATCGATATCGTGCTGGTACGAATTGCGAGATAACGTTCTTTCTTTTTGTAATCGTAATGGATACAAACAAGTAACAGTGGAGTAGCAATCATTTTATGGGTGAAACTAATTTTTAATTAACCCTCATGTCTTCCAAGCGAAAAATTCTTAAATAACATATGTTGTCTTAACACGATTGAGATCCTATTTCATAGAGGAAAACAAACATGGATCACCTAGTTGTTTGATTTGTCGCGAAAATGTTATATTTAAAATGCATAATTTTGCTTGTCACTATACCACTAAGAACAAATCTTTCAGGTGCTCTTTTTTTTTCAGGATCTCTTTCAAGACGAGATAAATTGGCTTTCTTTAAAAACATGTTTGCAACAGCAACAAAAAAATTTTTCAGGGAGGTGAGACTTGAGATCATTGATGAAAGGAAATCAAAATGATCACATGTCAAAGTAAAAAATACATAAAACACATAAAAATAATAAATACATACACATAAATACATAACGTGAGTTAAAATTGGTATAGCTAATATAATTCTAAAAAAATTAGTAAATTGTGAGTTTTAATATTACAATCAATTTTCCGCATTTTAAATGTCCATATCTTTTAGCGTCCCTCCCCCTCCCAATCAATCCTCAAGTTGCGGCCCGCGTGAAATAGTTATCCTATGTATGTGGCCCGGCAAGAAAAACGGTTGAGTACCCCTGATCTAAAGGGTGAACTCGAGCCCCTACACCCCTTGAGTATTTCACTGATAAAGATCGTACAAAAAAGTAACGATATTGACAACCTATTAAAGGTACATAAAATAAATAAAAGGATTTATTTATAAAATATTAATTATATATTGTATAAATTAATATAAAGGCTAATATAAACATCAAATAAAATTTTAAAAGGAACTATTATAGTGAAAATATATTTCACACACAAAAGGAATTTCAGAAGAAAAAAAAAACTTGCCAAGTTTTCTGCAAATAAATAGCGTGCGTTGCTTCAATTCAATCTACAAACAGCAACAAAAATTGTCGTTGAAGTCTTTCATACACATTTAAATTGTGACCCATTTTCAAGTCAGTGACTGTAAAATTTTGAACTTTTTTTCATGTAAGATAACTATTATCAGTTCCAGTTCTTATATTTGAGTTAGAATGTGTGGGTAATTTAGGTTAACCAACAATAAATACATTGTGATTATGCATAAATTGAGATGGCCTTATAAAATAGTTTATAAGGCAAGCATATGAAATATCAATATAAGTTATTACGGGAATTAGAAGTTGGATTAAATTTTTATTCAGAATGGTGTATAGAAAAGAGAGGCATTTAAATAAACAGCTTTATTCTAAAATTATAAAGGTATCCGACTACGTTCGGAACCGTGATTTGCGGTTGGATAAATTTTTGATATTTGTTCCAGATTAAATCATGTATAAAATTTTTAAAAAATTTTG